>OZ018333.1:56634354-57022683 GCA_963969495.1 Ceratothoa steindachneri
ATAGGCTATCTACCCACATCTATACGGAATTTAATTTCCAACCGCTATATACCGGGTTTTCAAAAGTTCTGTTAATCTCTGTGTTTTTTATTCCGAGAAGTTTACGAGTGTGAGACATAAAGTTTCGTCAAACAAACTTAAAGTTCTTTTCTTCCAGGATGTCTCAATAAAATTGATTTCCCTCGTGTACAGACGTGTGTAGATGGAGGCGAAAAGAATTAAGAATCTGCTCTCCTGGGCGTGGGTCACAACATCAGAACAACCTAATAGAGAGAGGAAGAAGAAAAGTTAGAGATAGCAAAGTTTGAAGCAGCGTAGTAGACTTGAAAGAGACCAAGTTGGTCGGTGGGCGCCTACAGCTTTACGTGGAATCCGTTGTTTTTCGGCTAAATCCAAACTTCCTTCGTCACTGTTGCTTCCCTCGCCGGTTTCCGATGCACTTTCCTCTTCTTGGGCGTTCTCATCAGCGTCATTCCCTGCCACCTGCATAGTTAAAATCGCTGCTGAGCCCGTTCAGCGCCTTTTCATTCGTTCCAGGTTGTAAGGAATTTTGAACGTGAGCGTGAATCACGCATGTATAAATCTTCCCAAACATGGCTCCAGAGATGTTGGGTTGTGTTGCTGCGTTGTTTCCATGGGATTTCGCTACTGCTGCATAGGAGGTATTGCCTCCCACGGTTTTCTTTTCCTGCTGTTCCTTCTCCTTCCTTTTAATTATTTTGTTCCTTTTCGGGCATTGCATTGCCATCGTCCGGTGGTTACCTCTGTGGCACCCTCAGAGCAAATGATTCTACTTTTATGGGAGCAGTTGGTCGAGGTGTGTTCCTCGTAGGTTTAACAATTAAATCACATTTGGATGTTCACAAATGTATCTCTTTGGACACTAGCAGATGGAATCATCATGCTGAAGGCAATCAATCCCTTTTCTTGTGCTTTCGTTGCCATCCCCACTGTTTTACACATTACCTTAAAGAGGTGGGTGTGTTCTTTTAATTTAATTACCTCCTGAATCTTGACCTACCTCTGTTTTTCCATTAATTCTTCCTTTATTTCTACCCACACGCTTCAACTTTTTTTTTGCATTCTAAACTCTTGTTAGCAGTTATTTGCGGCGGGGTTTTGGCTTCTAGGTCAAGTTTTCTTAGGCTTATGCTTCCTGCCACCGAGAGCAACTGCTCCACACCCTTCCCCTTGGGGCAAATCACGGTGAATCCATTAGGGGCCTCGATGCCTTTAATCAAGGGAATCGAGAGGTCTGTGAAAATGGTTGGGACAACTTGCTGCGGTGTCCTCTTCCTTCCATTTAGTATAAGTCGCAGGGATAATCTCTTAAGGTGTTCGGATCGGTCCATCCTGGTATTAGTATGCCCCACAATTGTGGGCTCTTAGTAGTTAACTCTAGAAGAAAAAAATTATCTTGTTCCACAAGTGGGAGAGCCTTCTATTTATCCTATTTCTATCCCACCTACCTTCCAATTTTCGAGCTCTCCTTGGTCACCTAGCCCTAACAGCAGTCCACAGATGGGTTTGGGCTCGTGGTCGAAAATCGACCCCTCTTTTCTGGCCCCCTAACTGCTTCTCCTGCAGGGGTTCACTTTACCTAATACCAACTGCGTCTCAGACTTTGCCGGCGACCAAGTTATTTAACACTAGTTAGAAATAGTAAAAAGATGGTTTTTAAAAAGATCCAAAAGTAAAAGGAAAAAGGTAGCCCCTTTGGGGAGGCTATCTCGCTCACAAGAAACAGGAGGAATCTCCAATCAACCCTGCGAGCGCATATATTTCTTCGAATGGAAATTCCTCGGTGATAATGGATAGAATTTCGGTAAACATGTAGATTATCGGCCCGGCCTGGGAAAAATTGTTTTGTGTAAATATTATCGTTCACCCGTGTTTGAATCTTCGTTCGCGTTATCGTTCACCCGTGTTTGAATATTCATGCGCGTTTGAGTTTTGTTCGAATGCTAGTTGCTGCCATTTTTTTTTTTGAAATCTCGAAATTAAACCCACCGAAAATGCTGTTAAACCCACCGAAAATGCTGTTTACGTAGGCCATTTTATTTACCAAATTGCCCGAAAAAAACAACAAACGAAACACTTTGTTTCCCATACTTAATTGCATTGGTTATCATTCCGAAATAGCGGAGAGGGAAGCCTATTTATTTTGCGCGCCTGCGTCGTATTCGAAATCTTGCTGACGACATCTTACTTATCCAAAAATAAAGAACGATAAGCGCTGTTAACTTACTTTATTTCGGTGGGTACACTTCAGAAATAGCGATGAGGAAGGCGTGGAATCGTTCTTTAATTCCCGTTTTGGTCAACGGGAAGCGCTTGCAGAAGATGGCGGTTGCAAGATAGGCGTCGAATTGAGCGGTTTTTCTCCCGTATTTGGGAATTGAACCTCTCGCATCTCGCCAGACGCGTTCAATATTCTGGGGTCACCTCTAATTGCCGGCCACAGATTTAGCATTCA
Organism: Ceratothoa steindachneri; assembly: GCA_963969495.1. Classification (NCBI taxonomy): domain Eukaryota; kingdom Metazoa; phylum Arthropoda; class Malacostraca; order Isopoda; family Cymothoidae; genus Ceratothoa; species Ceratothoa steindachneri. The sequence goes on from OZ018333.1 coordinate 56,636,831, forward strand.
CTTTTAGTTCGCACTAAATTATGCACTTCCAAAAAGTTGTTTAATTTATCTCTAGCAGAAACTAGGCTTAATAATTCCGCAATAGACGACGGACAAACTTGACAATTCGATTGCATTTTGAAACTGCGGAGAAGACGTGCGATTGAGAATTTTCAAACTGCGTAAAAGGGGAATGTTTGACACCCAAACTGCTAAAAAACAAGTAGTTCCTTGAAATGATCTAGCTAATTACATTTAATTGTATAAAAGAAGGTAATAAAAAGAGTAAAATGGGGAAAAATATATTGAAAAATAAAAATGACTCCGAATGGGGATAATAAAAAGCTATTAAGTATGAAACAAAAATTGAAATTATGCATTTCTGACGTCATACCCCCCACCCCCCACCCCCTATTATAATTTGCAAAACGATTAAAGACGCTGACATGATGTAGTGAAAGCATTCACCTCTGTAAACCTCAAAACATTATAACAATTAGGATTATATACTGGGGGGCTGTGCCCCCCAGACCCCCCCCAATTTAATGAAACTCAGGATCATCATAGTGTGGTCCCCCCCCCTTGTGCTTACCCCCACACGAGCCGTCCCCTTAAATGTACTCCAAAAACGTGAAACATTTTGGAACACGGAAGAAAAAAACTACGGTTTATCGGCCGGGATCGGCCGGGCCGATAATCTACATATTTACCAGTGAACAACCTATTCTAAAATATAAACCCAATAAATGTATAATATCAAAGATAAAAATAAATAATTTATAGATTAAAACAAGGTATACCTAAAACAATATGATCCTCTAACAATTCCGGGGGAAACCCCTTTATTTCTTATTCATACCCATATCTCACTTTTCTCCGCTAATTTAACCAAACCTTTCACCACTATTACCATTTATTTTTTGCATAAATGTATTAAATTTTAAATATTTATAAAAAATTATTGTATTTCTATCTCTAAATATATCATATCATATCATTCCATTTCGGTTCATTCCCTGAAGATGACCGAACACTGTCGAAAGAAGCCTCGGAATAAAATATGTCTTTTGCATTTTTTTTTCTCGCCAACAAAACCCAGACAAAAAACTTGCAAGAAAAATAAAGAGAATACAAATTAAAATCAATACCGCTGCCACTGCTGTGGACTTCCAATAGTGCATGTATACCACATGGCCTCTTGCCTAATTATATATATATTTATTTACATATTTTTTCTCTAAAAAATTCGAGGGTGTGCATAAACGAAAACCTAACAAAATGTGATTTTTTTTATAATACAAATTGAATGTATATTTAGTTATTGCAAAGAAAATCAGACTCAGAAAAGTCATTCAAAATTTAATATTAAAATCATAATTGTGGAATGACAAAGTTGTTTGCATATGAGAACCTACTAAAGGAAAGAAATTTTTAAAATTTAAAGCCGTAAAATATATATAATATTTAAAATCACTTAATAGAATATCATAATTTATAAAGTTCTTCGTAAATCTTGTTTTATATATATGAACTTTGTTTTAGAGGGTTACATTTATAAAAAATATCGAGATTAATTTTAATGAGGAGACAGTAAAGAAAGGGCGCAAGGTCTTCAAAATATTATTTGGAGAAACTTCCATGGCCAGAAAAGCGAAGGAGTCTGGGCTCCTGCTTTTCAACGCCAGGGTCAGCGGGGAGCAGATTGAGAGGGAGGAATTCCACTCAATCCAGTTATGCTTCCGCTGCTACAAAATGGAGGCCCACACCACCCGCGAATGCCAGGCGCCCGAGGAACTATGCTCCAGATGCAGCGAACCCGGCCATCACTGGAAAAGCTACCAGAGCTCACGCGAAATTTGTATCATTTGCGGACTGGTACATCGGACAAGCGCAACAGAGCCAAGAAGAGGTGACCAGAAAAGCAAACACTACGTACGCTCAAGTCGCAAAAGCAGCTTATTCAAGACTGCAAACAAAAAAACATATCTAAAAATACAGAATGAGGAGTCGACCATAATTCTGACATGCATCCTGTATGCCCATGTCAGATATCTAACACAGTCTGGGTGTTTTGCGAAGGAGTTAAACCAGATGCTAGCCAAAAATGGCTTGAACTAGATGTGGTTCCCGGACGACCCCCTATCAGGCGATGTCCTACAACTTCAAATGGTTCCTAAGACAACTCAAGAGGTAGAGAAACAAGAAGAGAAGCCTAAAGAAAACAACAAAAGGCAGGACCCTAGAATTAAAGCTATAAAAGAAAGGGAGGCTGCTGCCAGATCTTCGGACAACACCAAACTTAATAAAGAAATCTTGGAGGACACGGAAACTACGGATTCCTCGGACGCAGAGGCCGCGCCAGAAGCTGGGGAAAGCGGAAAGAAACGGGTGACCAAAAGATCTCTCGATGCGGAGTAGCTAAACCTCACAATATACGCATCGGAGCAGTTCCCCTTCCCAAAAGACAAGGATACCAACAAGATCCTAGTTGGAATCCGAAAGATATATTACAAGTGGGATTACGATGCCCAGTGCGAAGAAGAGGCAGTCGAGGAGGCCCTCTTCAACAGCAACATCACCCTCTACAGGGAGACACTGGAAGAACTAACCACGACAGAATTCAAAAAGAAAAAGAACGGGAAAAAGCGTCCCATCACCAGAAAACACTAGGAGCCAGTAAAAGAGAGTAGAAAACCCGAACAACAGATTGAAAATTGTAACTCTCAACGTTAATGGATGGGAGGGAAAAGCAACGGCGTATGGAAACATATTCCGTGTGCTAGACCTGACATCATATTGATTTCGGAGCACGGTATCGATACAACATCTTACCAAATAAAAATACCGGGCTACAGAGTTATTACAAAGAACCATTCTCAAGAGAGGTTTGACGGCGCCGCGGTTGCAATCAAAAAGAATCTCTCGTTCAGGCACCTTCCAGAACTGGACGAGTCATTCGTGGCGATAGAGATGCCTACATTAGTGGGCAATATCGTGATCGCGGTGGCGTATCAACCCCCTCGAAGAGCGTACCTGCCCCTCAACAACTTCTACACCTTGTTCGGTCACGGCAGAATAGTATTCCTTGGGGGCGACTTCAACGCCAGATGCCGAACGGCTGGCTATGGTAATACGAATAACAGAGGCCATAACTTGGAAATGATTATGCGACGCAAAAACATCCAGAGGATAGGACCGCAATTTCCGACCTATATCACCTCTCTGGCAGCAACAAAGCCCGACATAATCATGACAAGTGGCGGCTTCCCATTCAACTACTATAGCGAGCCAGGACCAGCAATACCCAGCGACCATATAGCGATCTTAACCACCATATCACTCGCTCCGATCCAGATTCCGGTCCCTCTTCACAAAAGCTACGCCTCGCCCGATTGGGAACGCTACGGAGAAATCCTAGGCGTATTCGAACCAGCCGACCTAAGCGAGGCTACTCTAGAGGAGATTGACGGGGAGCTGGAAAGGATAACAGCCCTCATCATCGAGGCTGACCGCAAGTGTGTACCCATGATAGGGTACGGGACTTCTCCACCACCTTGTTGGACCGAGGAAATGAAAGAGATCGCTAGGGAACACAGGGAGGTGTATGAAGAGATAAGAAGAGCGGGTACAATTTAGGAGCGAAGCTCGCTGTTGCGTCGTCTGCGCGATGAGCTAAAGTTGGCTATTAACCAACAGCAGGCTAAGATCTGGAACAGCCTAATAGCCAGGATGGACAGTGAGATGGCCCCCGATAAATTCTGGCGCCATGTGAAGAAATTAAAAGGCCTACCAAGTAGAGGAAAGACCCGCATTAAGGAAGGCAATGACTACTTGGAGGATCCGGCGGTCCTGGAGGAAAGATTCTGCACATTCTGGAAGGAAATCTTTTCAATAACATCAGAGGACGATGCGGAATTCGACCAGGAATTCGAAGACCATCTGATTGAAGAACTCAACCAGATCATACATCGAACGCACCCACGAGTCTACGTCGACGAAGGGAGGGAAATGGCAGACCGTGGCCGACCAATAACAACGGAAGACGTCATGGAAGTCATAAAAACCTTTAGACAAAAGGCGCCAGGCTGGACGGGCATCACTAAGAACAATCTGGTGCATTCCCCCCGGCAGATCATTCAGGGAATCACTAACATCTTTAACGCTTCCCTGAATACGGGCTACTTCCCCGATGGATTAAAAATGGCTAAAATAATTTTTATCACTAAAGGGAACAATCTTCCCCGATCAACTGGTGGACTACAGGCAAATATCCCTCCTTTAGTTTGTAGGCAAAGTCTACGAGAAGCTTCTAGCAAACAGGCTACAAGATCAGCTGACCGAGCTGGAAGCTCACAACCCTCAGCAGCATGGGTTCCGCAGGAGGAGAGGGACTGACACAGCTCTTGCATTCCTAACCGAAAAGCTAGTCCGCTGTAAAGCTGAAAGGAAGTACGTAGATGTGATGTTGCGAGATGTACAGAAGGCATTCGACAAGGTTTGGTTAAGAGGTCTACAATTTAAGATCTTAAACCTCCAGCTAAACCCTATCCTAGAAAAGGTCCTCTGTGATTACATCATGCAGAGAAAGGCTCAAATTTCGATCGAGCGCAACAGAGGTCCCACATTCGAACTAGAGGCGGGGGTTCCACAAGGTAGCTGTCTGAGTCCGCTGTTGTACCTTGTGTACCCGTTGGACTTACCTGCTCCAGTCGGGGAGGATGTGATGTATCTGCAGTTTGCAGATGGCATCACTCAAATCATCCTCAGTTCCTATAGAAACACTGGGGTGTAAGCAAGGGAGACAGCTGCCGAAATCGATAACATCAACCGATTCGAGAGAAAGTGGAAAATTAAAACCAACCGCCGAAAGTTTCAGATCCTTCCAATGAACCGCCGGAAAAGAGACGACGTCATCGTCAGGGACGAGTTTTACCCGTACTCCAACGAGGGTAAAGTCCTGGGTCTGCGCATCACCTCAACGGGGTATATGGCGCACATCAACAGCCGAATCTCCCTAGCCAAAAGAGAGCTTGGAAATATATACAGGTTCAGAAACCTCAGCGCCAAGCACATCAAAAAGCTGTATATTATCCTAGTGCGACCAGTACTGGTGTATCCTGCAGTGGCTATGCAGGTAGCTAGCTCAACCTCTCTCAGATTTATGCAGAGAGTCCAAAACAAGGCTACCCTGCTTATAGCTGGCACGAGCAGAATTGATTATATTCGGCAGACAGAACTGCACGCAAGAGCAGGACTTGAGCCACTAAATATAGTCCTCCAGAGGCTAAGGAGAAAGACCTGGGAAAAAGTCGAGAACGAAATCCTCCCGCAGATAGAAGCGGACCTGGAAGTACCACAGCAAGCAATTGGACGAGCTACAGGAAGAGCCCTATTCCCTAGTGGAAGACTGTGCTCCCGGGAAAATCAAGTAGCCTTATACAGATAATGAAAATTATAATACCCTACCGTACGCACGAAAAGGACTACAAAAATATGACTCCACAAAAAGACTCCACGATATAGACTCCGCAAATGAACATATAAAAAGAGGCGAAGTGCCCAAATAATAATAATAAAAAGACAAACCAAAAGAGGCGAAGTGCCCAAATGTAAATAAGACAACAATAACCAATAAATAGATCAAAAGAGGCGAAGTGCCCAAATACTAGACAATTATAAATAAATAAAAAGAGGCGTAGTGCCAAACACAAATGTAACAAAATAAATAAAATAATTAAAACAAAATGGGGCGTAATGCCCACAAAAGACGAAATTAAACAAAAATGAAACAAAAGAAAAATAAAAGCAAAGCTAACGAGTTAGCAAAAATATAATTGAAAGGCTTGAATGCCTAACGACAGAAGAATTAAATTTATAGAGAAATTTATATATATATATATATATATATATATATATATATATATATATATATATATATATATATATATATATATATATATATATATATATTTATTTATTTATATATATATATATATATATATATATATATATATATATATATATATATATATATATATATATATTTATTTATATATATATATATATATATATATATATATATATATATATATATATATATATATATATATATATATATATATATATATATATATATATATATATATATATATATATAAAATTAAAGAAAAAATTAACAATAACGAAATAAGCAAACAAAGGCAAGAGTAGTTAACAACTACAAAAATGTTAGCTAAACGCTGACACCAACTTAAGTGGAGGATCAAGAGAGAAGTACCAGGGCAAATACAAATTTTCTTCATATCTATCTACAACTACTACACATTTTCACCACTTATTACATCAATCAATCAAGGGTTTCTATTTTTAATAATAAAAAAAAACACTAAATTGCTCCATTGTTAAGAAGAGAGCATATTGAGATTTATGTGTGGGGAAAAGTGCTCCAAGAAGCTCTGAGACATTAAAAATATAGTCCCTTGGTTTCCCCAAGAATCTGAAAAAAAAAATTATTGCATACAACTAGATATCATTATGATGTGATTAATTTTGTTTCTCTCGTTTTGGCATTTCATTAACAAATTACCGGGTAGTGAAGCTCTGGATTATTGTGTCTTGGTTTGTTTTCTTCAATCACTATTAGTGTTAGAACAATATTTTGGAGGAAATTGTAAAGATTATTTGTGGGTAACATTCAGGCCCGTAGCCACGACGGGGGGCTATGGGAGGGCATAGTCCCCCATTTTTTAGCCTAAAATAATAATATGATTTCAGTTAGATACAAGGGAGAAGTTCTCCTTTGTGTGAAACATTACACAGCAAATATGTACATTTATATCTTCTGGAACAGGTTATTTGGTCTGTGGCTCCACCTTTATATTACCACTTTGGTTTTGCGAACTGCCTGGTTGGCTTACTAGTTGGAACAACTGACTGCCTAGTAAAGCTCTGTAATTGTATTTTACCCCTAGCCATTCCATAAGTTAAAATACATTCAAACTTTCTAAGAATTCATCGCCAATTCTGGAAGTCCATTGCAATAATTTTGTAGCAAACACCATCTTGACAATCCTCAAATCCCATTTGCAATTCTATTTCCCAAACTGATTATATTAAATATCATTTTATAAATCAATTTTATGATAAAAAATACAAGTGTTTGTATGTATTATCATAACAAAATCCTATAATCTCAACTCAAAAAACTACAACAATATTACTACTTATGGTCTTTGAACATTTGTTGGCTTGGTAGTCACGGTAGCTAATAAAGAAATGGCGGTAAGTGGCTTTTTCTTATCACTTAATTCCCAACGTAAGATATATGTAATTATGGCGAACCGAAAACTTAAATATTAAGATGGTATTTGTAAAATATTAGCACACCCTAAAATAGAAATATCCCCCGAAAAAATCACGGTCTGGCTACGGGCCTGGTAACATTTCTGTCTGCTTTCACTGAAACCCACTTAATATAACGTTCATCGTTTTTGTACCGTACAAAGTAGTCTTAACATGAGGTTATATCCTGAGCTAACTCAAGGAGTTAGTTATTAAAAAATTTAACTTCATTAACCGAACTTAATGCGGTTATTTTAGGTAGAGTCAACTCCTTAGTTTGTTCGGCTCTAACTTTATTACCTTAAAACAGTAGAAAAAACTAGAAAATCTTGTTCGGAGCTAACCTTAATAATGAAAAAGTATTAATATTATTTTTATAAAATGTATTTAATTTGACCTATGAACAGGATTTGGCACTCTTTTTGACTGCTCATGACTGCTCGATGCATGGAAAAAAGTAGAATAAAAAAGGAAGGGAAAAATCATTTGAAAAGTGACCTTAAACTCCTTCTCATGGAACCTAAATGTTGGTTGGGGGGACACTTTCGACTCCTATCTAACTAAATTGAGACATAAAGTACTAGCAATAAACAAGCTCTTGAATTTTCCAAACACTAGATAGCGTCCTTTTTAGCGGAGTCGAGGAGGATTTAGAAGATGTTAAAGAAAGCTATTTGGAATTTGCCAAATATAGGATTGGATCTAAAGTTTGGTCCGATAAATAACATTAATTTCAAGAAGACAAAACTTTATAGACACAAACCGGTAGAAAGATAATCAAAGCAATCACCTTTGTCCCTGTACATTTCCTGGTTCCATCTGCACAGAATGTCCGTGGTCTCGCAGATATCCAGACTTCAAGAAAACATTAAGGAGTCAAAATAAAAGAAGGGGCACAGATAAACCAAAATGGAATGGTAAGACTATTTTGTTGACACGGACATATGTGTAAGACGGTGCAAGAAGCTGCAATCTTAACATATATACAAGACATTTTCTGTCTTATAAAAACATTCTTTGCTCTCTCCGTTACAAGTTCGAACAACCTAATATCAGGCATTGATTCTACGTTAAGGTTCAAATATCCAATCAATTGAAGCTTTCAGTCTATTAAATACGTTAGTATTTTATTATCTTAATAACCTAATATTATTAAAGAATTGTTGCAAGAATGTCCTTCTATCGGCGTGCAAGAAAGAAACCTGGACCAAATTAAGAGCAAACAGAATGTAAGCCATTGTGCTCGAAGTAAGAGAGAGAAAGATGGAGTAATTACTGGCACAATCTGCAATCAACGAAAGGAGCAACTCCTCCAACTATATATATTTTTATTGATTGCAAATGATATCAGACTAAAAAATGAGCGATTTAAAATTTAATATACCTGAACGGTTAACATAACTCAATGTTAGTGATTATTGATACTGCTTTGTTTGGAATTCGCTGCAGTACATTAATTCTACATGTACTATTTGAAATGGTCTACATAGAGATCACTTACTTGATGAAGTACTTGACCAGTAACTTAACTAAAAAACAGTTTTAATTAAGAGGGAATGGCAAAGATATAAGTAACAATAAAGAGAGAGAGAGAGATAAAAGGAGATGTATAGGCGAGATATTTACATAATGAGACTCAAACTTTCTCTCACCATCGCATTTCACCCTGCAAGCGCCCCAAAAGAAGAAGAGTAATAGATAATTCTAAAAAAAAATGGTTCCTATTTGAGCAGAAAAATTCACATTATATAATTATAGAATGAAAGAATGATGATGTGTGTATAGAAAGGACAGAGAGGGATCACTGTGTAACACAGGTGAACAAGCAGTCGTAGAGGATAAAGTTGCAGAAATAAATTGAGAGGGGATAGGAAGAGTTGATAGGTCGGTGGCTAGACACCGATGGGGGGTGTGGTTGGGTGGGTCTCGAGGTGTTCGTAAATGGACGACGGTTGGAGGGTGGTCAGGAAGGAGAGCGTGTCTGCTTAGTCGGAAACGAGATATTCATGATGCTTTTAGCTTATGCGAAGAACGGTATGGGTTGCGGGTGGTCATGGACCGCGGGGTATCGCGGTGCCATCGCATACCGTCTTACATGTAGTGCGGTGTATAAGGGGTCTCTGGCGAGCTTGCCGAGTTGCTTTGTGAGTCTGGTGTGAGCGTATGTGTTGAGGGGTGCTAATTCGTTGTTGCCATGTAGTGTGGACATTCTCATGTACAAGGGAGAGCGGCAAGCGCGCTTCAAAGCAGAGTTCTGAATGCGCTGAGCCTTCTGCCGCCACGTGTCATTCGTGGCTACGAGTGACAGTGGGGCGTACGCGAGAAGAGATCGCACGAGTGTTTTGTATAGGTGTAACTGAAGTTTTTTCCCGCAGGGTAGAACCTATGCAGCGATGTGTTGTACGTGAGGCTCTTGCTTGTATTATGTTCTGGTCTATATTGAACCTAAGGGTCTTGTCAAAAGTTACCCCAAGGATTTTTGTATGTTGTGTGTAGTCGAGCCTTGTTGGGTTTAAATGGTTCATGTCTGGTGTGTGTGAAAAGATTTGTAGGTTATGCATGAAGTGATCTCTTGCGCCGAAGAGTGTCATCTGTGTCTTCTGAGGATTCGTGGCAATCAGCCATTAATCGTCATAATCTGTCTTAGCATCTAGTATTATTTGTGCGTGGAGCGCGATCTCTTCTGGTCCACGGCCGCTGACGAGAATGGTCTTGTCATCGGCGTAGGACACTGTGTATGTGTGACAGAAGTTTTTTGGGTGGATGTGGGGTGTCGTTTGTGTGCATGATGTATAATGTGGGTGCCAGTATTCTTCCTTGGGGAACGCCTGGGTGTCGTGTGAAGGGTTGTGAGAAGGTATTGTTCTATTTTATGTGGCATCTTCGTTCAGTTAGGTAGTGCGAGAGGAGCCTTCTGGTGCAGAGAGGTAACTCAGTATTGTTGGCGAGTTTCCAACGGAGTCCCTCGTGTCACACATTATCAAAAGCCTTCTCCACTTCCTTGCTGATGGAGAGTGTCTTTTGATGTCCCTGGAGTTTTTTCTGTATTCTGTCATAAACGATGTTCACAGTCGCCTGAGTGGACCGGTCCCTCTTGAACCTATATTGGTAGGGGGAGAACCAGTCCCTCTCTTCCAGGAAGTCTCGTAATAGAGCTCTAATAGGGCAATATGCCTGTAATTGTTTGGGTGTTTGGGGTCTTTGTTCGTTTTGTGTAGAAGTATGTTGTGAGAGACTGAATATTTGAGGAAAGTGGCCAGAGGCTAGTGAGGCGTTGAATAGGTGTGTAAGTGTGGGGTATATGTTTGCGAGGAGGTTGTGTATTCGTGTGTCTGGTAGCCCGGAAGGGGGCCGGGGTCACGTTTTGGTGTTGTTTTAATGTAGTGTTTTGTTTCCTCGATGGTGATGGGAGTGGTCAGTGTAGATGTGCAGTCGAGCAGCTCCATTCGTATCAGGGGAAGGCGGGCATTAGCTTGTGAGCCTGGTCCCGGCACCACTCCTGGACTTCCTGGAAGTATTCCTGCGCTTGTGGTTTAGGTGGGTTGTGTGTATGTATTGTGTCCCAGTGGGACCTAAATGCGTCGACGATGACGTGAGTGTCTGTGAGTGTTTGGGTGTTTACTTGGAGGGTGATGAAATTGGGTGGATCAGTGCCTAGCAACCTTTTTACGTGCCGCCAGAAGAAGGAGGAGTTAGTGCAACGGGTGTCGTCTGCGATGCGAATGACCTGTCGCCACTGGTGGTTCCTATCTAGCTGCATGCACTGTAGGATGCGGGCACGTAGGTGATTGATTTTGTGTTGTCATGGGCCTCTAGTGTAGTGATTGTCTTACTGTGTGATGAGATGTGGTGTGTGTAGGTCGAGTGCTGTGGTTATAGTGTTTAAGATTGAGCATCAGTGGTCGTCTAAAATGTCTGGATTGGTGTGATCCAGGTCGAGGTTTTGTGGCGTGTTATCTGTTCTGTGTCTCTTGAACTCTTCCCAGTTCGTGTTTTTGTAGTCGAAGAGAGGTGGTGTGAGTATGAGTATGGGAGATGTGGATATGATAAGGCATATCGGTATGTGGTCAGAGAGTTCGAGGGGACCCGGTGAGATGTGCGTGTAGAAGCGTGTAGCGTGGTCGTTGAGGAAGACCACGTCCGGAGACGTGGTACCTCCACGAGGACCGAAGAATGTGTGGAAGGCCGGACCGATGTGCTCGCAGCGATAGCGCGGCAGGGCACCGGCCAGGTACCTTCTTGCATCATTCGTAGTGTTAGAAAATAGTGTTGGGTGAAAGGCGTTGAGGTCTCCCGCAAAGAAGATAGGAAGGTTGTGGTTTTAAAGAGCCCGGAGTAGGACTTCTATGTTTAATTGTAGGCGTGGTAGTCTGTAGTGTGTGGTCACTAGGATGGAGCCGGAGCTTGTCTGAACCTTGCAGGCTAAAAAAGAGTCATCTCGTGTTTGGATGAGGGAGTGGTGTATAGAGCGCTTTACTAGGATCGCTGATCCTAGGTGCGGCGCCTGTGGAGATAGGTATGTGTGGTAGCCTGCAATGCGGAGTCTGTTGCTGGAAGGATGTAGGCTGGTCGAGTTTAAGAGCATTATGTCAGGTATTTGTGTGTTTAAAACCCAGTTGGAAACAGTATGGCGAATACCGTACCTAATGCGTATGTTTAATTGTGTCACGTTGAGGCGACCTACGGTCGTGGGCGGAGTGCGCTTGAGGCTGATTTAGCCGGAACCGTTTCCCTCTGCTCGGTTATTGCCCAGGAGGTGCGGGGGAGCCAGTACCTTTACGTGTGTCGGTTGTGGTTTGGAGAGGTTGTCAGTGGTGTTATTGGGTGGGCGGGCCGTGGTGGAGGGGAGAATATGTTCTGTGGAGGGAGGGTTAGAGATAGCGGTCGTGGAGGCAGGGTTGGAGAGAGTAGAGTCTAGGAGGGGGGAGTTAGAAGCAGAGGTGGAGGGAGTAGAGCTAGGAGATGGGGATCTATAGATAGTAGGGGAGGTGCATATTATGAAAGGAGGGTGTCGGGAGAGAGAAGAGGTTGGAACGAAGAAGGAGGGGTGGAAGGGGGAGAGGAAGGAAAAGCAGGAGGGGTGGAAGGGGGAGAGGAAGGAAAAGCAGGAGGGGTGGTGGTCGGCTTTACGCGTAGTTGTGTGTGTGGGGGAGGGGGTCGTGGTGGAGTTTTTTTGTTTAATATGGGGTGTTGTGGAGGGTGTGTCGGCTTGGGGAAGGTGGAGGTCGTGGTGGGCTTGGGGGAGGTAGAGGTTGTGGTGTCAGTGGGAGTGGGGTTGGAGCTGTGTGAGGGGGGTAGGGACAGTGGGAGGGAAGGTGGCAATAGGGAGGGGAGTGGAGGTTGCCGAAGGAAGAGTGCTGGTGGTAGGAGGGTGTTTAGGTATAGAGGAGGAAGGAGTGGAAGCTGTGGAGGGAGCAGAGGAGGCGGTTAGAAGAGAGGTGGGAGCAGTGGGCAGAAGGGCAGGTAAGGATGGTGCAGTAGCGAGAGGTGCAGGGACAGAAGGGTGGGAGGAGGCGGGAGCGTGGTGAGGCTGGGGGGCGGTAGGTCCAGGGGAAGAGGTGTACGTGCCCACCGGGGTGGGGAGGAGTGCGGGTCTCCTGTTTGTATGCTCGACGATTAGAGCGAACACCTCCTCGGGAAAGGTGCTCTGTACTAGGCCGTGCGAGGCGAATAGTGTGTTTAGTATGTTTGCGTATCCTTTGCCATCTTTGAGAGCAAGGCGGCCAGGTGTAGCTTTGGGTGTGTGGTCTCGTTGGGTGTGTGGTGTGGGGTGGGTGTCGGAAGTAGTGGGAGTCTCTGGGTGTAAGGTGTAAGGGTGGGGGCAGGTGTCAGAATATGTGGGTGAGTTTGGGTCGCTGCTGGGATTGGGTGTGTCTGGGGTGGGACAGGAAGAGGTGCGGACACCGTTGCGCCGGCAGCAGCAGCGAATGTTCTTGTGAGGGAAGGAGGGGCGGGGGCGGAGTGTGTGGTTGTGTTGGTGGGTAGTGGACGCCGTATTGCCGCTACTGCGTCAGAGCGGGCCTTACTTAAGTAAAGGCATTTTGGGTTGACGGCGACATGGTCACCACCGCAGTTGGAGCAGAGGGATGTGGTGGCTGTTCAGGGGGTGTAGTGGTGTCCCACTACACTGCACTTGGAGCAGACCAGGTCTGCTTGGCAGACGCGTGTTGGGTGCCCGGTTTTGTTGCACCGGTGGCACTGTGTGGGTCTTATGTTTAGTTGTGACTCGATGTTGTGTGGACATTGGACATTAGACAAAATAAGAGATGAAATATAGGTAGAATTAGAGAGAGAATAGTAAGAGAGTAAAGTGGTTAGAGGGTGAGTTTAAAGAATAGATGGTGTGTAGGAGACAGAATAAATAGATCCCTGGTGAAAGGGTAGCTCTGTCAATGTGATAGATTTGTGTGTTTTGGGGTTGTTTTTTTCATTGTTTAATAAACTATAAATTATAAATTTATAGTTTATTTAATTAAATTAATCGTAGTTAATTTAATTATTTTTTCGATCTTATTGATCGATTGATCTTATAGCATTCAAGCCTTTATTTTTGGCGGGGTTTTATTCCCGCTGTGAGTTTTGAAAAGTTTTTGAAAAGTTTTTTTTTTATTATCATTTTCAAATGAATCTAAAAAGTGAATTGATTTCTAGTTTGCGTTTTGAAAGTGGTTTTTAATTAAGTTTTAATATGCTAAAGGAACCTGCGCATTACATTGTTTCTTTTTGTCAGTTCTGTCAAGTGTATTTCGGAATCACGTCATTGTCTGTCTGTAACTTGCTACTTTTGAATGGTCTTATTTGTCGGTCTACTTCGATTTCTAAGTGTGTACGAAAGAATTCAGGGGTCAGGCGGGCGCCAATGGCTTGCCATATCCTCTTAGATCTCTCGTGGAGCGCCACGTTGATCGGAGATAATCCAACCGAGTCGTGGAGCTCCCTCTGTCGTTTACGTTCTCTTCTTCGGGTGTTTGTAATAAGTAAAACCACTTTGTTCTGGATGACTTGTATTTTCGCAATGTGGGTCTTGGCGCTCGCGTTCAACGGCACCGGTGGGTACAAGAGTCTCGAGCGAATGCACGCATTGAATATCTTGAGTTTATTTGAGCGAGTTAGGTCGATGAACCTATAAAACTCCCTCAAATCTCTCTTGCTATTCGCGACTGTCCGCCCGATATGACTCTTGTATCCCCCTGTGGTGATTTTGAGCCCCAAAACCGTCCCTTCCGGGCAGTAGGGAATTCTCTCCCCCTCTACCCGTATATCGTTGAAGGTCTTGCGAAACATGGGAATTATTTTGAATTTTGGGACATTGGTTGATATCTTCCATTTCCTCTCGTAAGAGTTGATGTTAGATATCTCCCTAGCCGTGTTTCTCGCCATAAATTCCCTGTGAACGTAAGCGGCGGTACAAATTTGCGATATATCGTCAGCGAACTGGACGTATATCGTACCTTCGGAGAGAGGTTGTGGTAAGTCACCTGTATAAATGTTGTATAAAAGATAAAAGGGGACTTAGACAGCCCCCTTGCGGGACCCCTGATTCGAGCTCGAATTCGGGGCCTTTGTGTTCTCTGATTTGTATATATGCTCTCCTCTCCATTATGTAATCGCATAGAATCCTCTCAAGGATGGGGTCGAGGCCTACTTGCAGGATCTTAAATTGCAGGCCTCTCTTCCAAACCTTATCAAAAGCTTTTTTAACATCGCGGAGCACCAGGTCGGCATGCCTTTTGCTTGCCTTGATGTTTGCAAGTTTTTCCGTAATAACGGCTAGTGCCGTGTCAGTCCCTTTTTTCTTTCTGAAGCCGTGTTGCTGCTTGTTATGCAAGTTGGCTTCGTTGAGAAAAGAGTTGACCCTATTTGCCAATATCTTCTCGAATACTATGCCAGCAAATTCTAAGAGAGATATCGGCCGAAAGCTGGCAGGGCAGTCCGGGGGCTTTCCCGATTTGGGAAGAAAGATCATCTTGGCCACCTTCCACTGATCGGGAAAATAGCCCGTGTTCAGAGTGGCATTCATGATGTTAAGAAGCCCACTCAGAACATTAGGCGGGGCCTTGATGAAATTCTCCCTGGTCAGCCCCGTGGTACCCGGTGCTCTTTGACGAAAGGATTTCAGTGCAACGGAGAGCTCTTGGGCAGTTATTTTACTCCAATAGCCCTCCGTCGCTCTTTCCTGCGACACACAATGATGAGGGAAGGTTTTATGTATTTGTGTGTTTAGCTGTTTGGATTATGTCATTTTCGAAATCGATGTCATAATTGTCATTTTCTTCGGGGATAATTTTAAAGATTGAAGACCAGAAAATCCTAAAAATTTCCTCAATCTCTTTAGTCTCGTCAATTTCTTTATCGTCATGTTTGAGTGTAATTTTCTTATGGGGGGGTTGTCCTTTTAATCGTTTATACGTCTGCCAAAATGTGCGTGAGTCTCTTTCTATGTCGAGTCCTTCAATCAGTCTGTCCCATACCTGTATTTGTTGGTCCGTAATTAGTGTCTGGAGTTCGTCTTTTATCTGTCATATTCGTCTATTGGCATTGTGGTTGGGGCCTATCAGCGCTACTACATTGGACAGGTCCTTAGATTCTTGGGCCAGGGCTTTCATGGGATGGGTCCAAATAGGAGCTGGAAGGGTTTTATATGTGATACGGGGAATGCTATTTTCATCTGCTTTAATTAGGTGGTCGGTGATTTTATCCAGCTCTTCATCTATCTCTTCTAAATTGGCATCGAGAAAAGGGTCAGGGATATAATTTAGAAGGTAATTTTTGTAGCTTTCCCAGTTCGCCTGCTTATAGCTTTTGCGTACTGGGATTGAAACTTGAATGGGGTTTAGGCCAATTGTGATTTTAATAGCCTGGTGGTCGCTCGGAATAATGGGGCCTGGTTCAATGTAGTAGTTATATGGAAACCTGATACTGGATAGAACAATATCAGGTGTCGTTGCTGCTTTTCCCGTAATGTATGTTGGGAATTCTGGTCCGATTCTAGTCACGTATTTTCTGTCAAGTAAGACTTCAATGTTTCTGACTGCATTGTTGTAGGAGGTATACCCTGCCGCTGCACACCTTGCATTCAGATCTCCAGCAAAGATGACGTTTTTCTTATGGCTGAAGATCTGTAGAAGGTTGTGCATGGGCACATAGCCGCGTCTTGGGGGTATGTACCCCGTAGCCACGACCCCCCTTCCAGTTAGTGCCTACCTCAATAGCAAGGTATGATTCATCTAAGTCGGGTAGCTTTTTGTATTTAAGTCCTTTTTTGGCGGCTATTGCGCAGACGTCATGCCGTTCCTGGCTATAATTTTGGCTAATGACGTCGTATTGAAATATTTTTAATTCTTTTTGCGCGGTCATTCCGTGTTCGTTGATAAGTACAATGTCAGGGTCGCTTTGTCGCAGAATGTTGCCATAGATGGAACCTTTACCGTCCCACCCATCGACATTCATTTGTATGATCGTAAGTCTGTTGGTCATTTTGAGTAATATAGGTTCTTTTAGTGTGTGGGATTAAAGTAGACGCTTATTCGCGATCTACTTTAGCCCCATGTGGTGTACTGGGCGGTGTGCACTCCCTGCCGTTTCTTTTCTTTCGAAATTCAGTGTCCGTTATCGTGTGAAAACAGTCCGTGGTCAATTTCACCTTATTTTGTGCGAGGGCTTTCTTAACCTGTCGCTCCGGAACCTCGTCTGAGCATTCCCACTTGTATCGTCCGGTCCTAAGACCTTCCGATACTTCACGGGAGTCAATCTCAGCTGGGAACGGAGTCGATTCAGGGGCGTACAATTTTAGGTTGAAGCCTCTCGAATGGTATTTGAGCTGGTGTTCCCTCCCCCGTGATGAGGAGGTAGACCGTGGGCCACGAGTTTTGGAGATTTTCCTCGACCTAGGAGACCTGATCTCCTTGGGTCGGACTGCCTCCTTTGTTGGTGTGGGGGTGTGTGTTTTTGTTTTTACAGGTGTGGATTTTTGGGGGAGTGAGTGGCGCTTGTTTTTGTGTTTGTGCTTATTTTGGTTTGTTAAGTTGGGGGTCACGTGAGATGGCTGTGTTTGGGGTTGGCACTTTTTGGAACTCGTCTTGGCACTGAGGATCTACGGTTATACGCATAACCTCCTCTGAAGGAGGGTTATCGGGGAACCACATCTCTGCAAGCCCGTTCTTTACGAGTATGCGGTTTACTTCGGTAGCAAAGGTACCAGGGCGTGTAATGTTCACAAGGTGTGCATAATAAATGCAACACATTATCTTGGTGGAGTGCTCATTTTCAATGTGTAGATATGTCTTCTGGCTGTTAGACTCGGCGATAGCGGCTTTGGCAACTTTAGCGTAGGTTGAGTTTGCTTTGATCTCCTCTGTCTCACGTTTGAGTTTGCTTTGATTGCTCATCTCCTGCTTTTTGATTGGACATGCCATAGACATGGTCCGGTGCGGGCCTTCGCAATTCAAGCATTTGGTGGTGCTATTCTTGCAATCGCGCCAAAAATGGTCGCGACCGGCGCAGATGAAGCATAACTTAAGGTCTTTGTTTTCAGGGCAGTTGGAAGTGGTATGTTTGTTGTATTTGTAGCACCTGAAGCACATCTGCAAATCAACAAACTCCTCACGTTCCATCTGTTCTGGGCAAACTCTCACGTTAAAAAGAAGCAGTCCGTTGTCCTTAGCCTTTTGAGCCATAGTTGTGTCTTCAAATACAACCTTAAACACGTGCGTGTAAGTTTTGAGTTTGATTACCTCAGCTACCTTTGCCCATTCGTGGTTCCGTTCGATTTCCTGTTTTATTGAGTCCAATGAGTGTCTCCCAACCCAGGGATCGAGGCACCTGCAGATCAAACTGCGGTGAGCCCTAATTTATGGCGGTGTGGTCGGTTTTAGATTTATTGTCTTAAGGCATTCAACAGCTTTCCCGAAGGTCAAGGCTTCGCAGTCGGCCTCTTTCGCGCAGATAGCTGAGTATCCATTATTAAGGTCAATGAGTCTAACAAGGGCAATGCGTAGGGTTCCATATACTTGTTTGAAAACTTTTTCACGGTCAGGTTTCGAGCCCTCCGGGAGGACCCGAAGAGTAATTCGCAAGGTTTCCCTCATCTCACCTGCATCATATGATGCGTTATGGTATGTATGTGTAGATGTGTGTTGACGGCGACATGGTCGCCGCCGCAGTTGCAGCAGAGGGATGTGGTGGCTGTTCAGGTGGTGTAGTGGTGTCCCACTACACTGCACTTGGAGCAGACCAGGTCTGCTTGGCAGACGCGTGTTGGGTGCCCGGTTTTGTAGCACCGGTGTCACTGTGTAGGTCTTATGTTTAGTTGTGACTCGATGTTGTGTGGGTGTGGGTGGCGTCGCTTTTATATCGTTGGGAAGGCCTCGCGATTCCTTTTTTAACTGCATAAGAATAAATGTAATCCGATGAGTATTTTTTTAGTAATGGGTGGGAGAGGCAAAAAAAAATTTCAAACAGTTTAAGCAATAATATCTCCGTTAATGATGGAGATGGGGAGAAACAATCTTATATAATAAACCTTTAAGAGAATTATATTGTGCATTTAAGTATATATAATGTTTAGCATTATCTCTATTATTAATAGGTGCAAGTGGTGAAGAAGGGATTATTTTTATCCAACCCCGTCGTGGTTAAGCAACAAATGGCCATTAATTTCAATAGTATCATCAGGTAAGAGATTAAAATCCCAGTAATTTTGAATAAAAGTGGCGCACCCATTTTAGATTACTAAACCTTGTAATACTTCTTCGTATCATTGTAATATTCTCTAGGAGCAATTTTTAGATCGCGGAGAGGGCTTATTACACGTCATAGGGTCACAGATCGACAATATTTCAACCCGAGGCTCAAATACAATAATTCTTCTACGACGCACTTTCAAATTTTAACGGTCGCGAGTTCCGTTTCACCATTTCTTTACGAGTCTGACAAGTTCCGCTCAATCGCGCGTTTACGGATAATTTGTAGATAATCCCTACTACAAATTTTGGCCCTAAGAGTATTTTTGTGAAGTTTTTAAGCTTACCATCTAGTTACCCTCACATTTATGTGAGCACAGCTCTCACGAAAGTAATCAATTTTCGGGGAAATTTGGAAATTTGCGTAGACAACGACAAGTTATGTTTGGTTAGGTTAGGTTAGCGTTTATGATCGTCCTTGTCTACGCAAATCTCTTATTCTCACCGAAAAATTATTATTTTTGTGGTAACTGTGCTCACATAAATGTGAAGCTTACTCAATGGTAAGCATTTCAAGATGGCGCGTAGAAGAATTATTGTTTCATCAGCATCATGTTGAAATATTGTCTATTTATGACTTTATAACGTGTGATAGACACTCTCCGCCATCGAATTATTACTCCTAGGATACTATTACAATCATGCAAAGCAATATTACAGGCTTTAGTCATCTAAACTGCGTGCTCCACTCTTTTTCAAAATTACCCAATCTCTATAGAATTTATTGATCGGTCGATGTTACTCTTAATATAATAAGAGTTTGAATTTCATTTTTTTTATTTTAATTGTAATTCTGTCACAGTTGGGAACAATTTTTTGAAAAAAAATGGTACAGGGACCACTTTGTGTCCACAATTTTGACTGGATTACTTCGTCACTTTTTCTTCTTTGCTTCTGTTTTGGATCGGAAATGTTTACGTTAGGACTCCTAGTGGATGTGAATTATATTTAGAGAACCTCAAAATAAGAGGTTCACAGTGACCCCAATCGTGCATTGGAATTTTTTCTCGAGGTTATTTATCCAAATCTGCTCTCCATGTTTGGTTTAGAAGCCCCTTCCTATAAGAGGTATATGTGGGACGAAGCAACTCCATTGTTAGGCACATAAGTACAAAAGGTTTGTATGGTTTCACAAAGTGGTAATTTGAAAATTGGTGTTTAGGTTATGTTCGCTTCTGGTTATTTTTTCTTGAACAATTTTTTGTGTTTTGTTCAAATCTGTTTTTTGTTTTTGGGACCTAATTGTATCTGTACCATGATGAGCTCTTCAGACCAATTTCTCTAAACTGTTTCTATTTCAATGATTTAGAAATAATAATAAATGGACGCATAATTTATTATCTAGACGAGTGTTTCTCACGCAATGAGTCCTGGAAGGTAGCCAGGTGGGCCCCGTAGTACGGAAGATTTAATTTATTGGATATTTTTAGATTTAAAAAATTTGTCTGATTTTCATTTATTTTAGAGACACCAAATTTGGGGTTTCCAATCTGAGTCGAGTCTTCGCCACTCGACTTTTAGGTAAATTCCTTAATCTTTAAGAAGCAATGGATAATCCTTTCCATTTTCTTCTCCTTGTCAATTTAAATCAGTCATTAATGACCTCTCTCTTTCTCTCTCTCTCTCTCTCTCTCTCTCTCTCTCTCTCTCTCTCTCTCTCTCTCTCTCTCTCTCTCTCCTTCTCTCTCTCTCTCTCTCTCACTCACATAAAAGATATTCTGTATAATTCCTATCCTGCTAATCTTCTTTTGGCCCTGAGGGCAATTGCTAATAGAATTAGGTAGGGCTAAACCAAAATACAGTAATCCAGGCTAATCACATAGTAGGAGTAGTAATTCGCCATCTGCCTTTATCTAGCCGGATCCTGATCGGATGATGAAATAGACATAACGATCAGTATGACAATAGCTAGTGACCCCGAGGGCGCCAGAGGCCGGTCCCCTTTGGAGAGAGGTCCCAGGGAGTATGATGTTTTGACGTCAAACAGCGTTTAGAATGAACCTTCGTCGCCCTAGGGCGGAGGGACTTGTTCCACGTCAGAGGTATGTGGATATAGATACACATCGAGATGATTCCTTGGAACAGAGATAGTGTATGTGTGCTGTGCTGTGAAGATGAGAGAGGAAAGAAAGCAGGGTTGTAATTGGCTATGTGTCTGGTGAGAAGTGTAAGATCTCCACTCTTCAGTACAGGGCTGAGTAGACCGCGTCCACCAAGTGGTAGCCAGACGTGCGCTGACATTTGTATCCGCTCTTACCGGGATCAAACCCAGCTTAATGACTTCCCCCTATGGTGGATAACAGGTCAAAGTGGGTTCATAACTCGTGACAAAGATTTCTTTCTCCTTTGTAAGATCTTCTGCGATTCTGGTCAGTCAGTAGAGACACAACTGCTGCTACTTTAAAGTTCTCGTTCAAGATTCAATTATATTTCCTAGTGTTTTCTTCTCTACTCATTCAAGTAAGAGATTTTAAAGTAATAAAGTTACCAGTGAAGAACTAGTAATGGAATTATTTGAAGGAAAATGAAGCGTCCAGCCGAGAAAAATAAGAGTAGATTCAATCGCAAAAGTTATTTAATTTCTGCTTTCACTTTTGGACTCGAGATCAAAATCAGCCTCAGCCATTGGGTTTGGTTTGTGGAGGAAAAAGGACAAACGAATCGATGCTTCCTACTAAATTAAGTCAGCATTTTCAAACATCACATCACAGTATTCGAGAAAAATACGTATCTTATTTCCAAAGATTACTTAAGCAACAAACAAAGCGACCAGTTGCTTTCAAAGGAAGAGCAACGGTACCTGAAAAATCTCAAATTGCTTCCAGTAAAAGATCGGAAATGGTTTCTATAAAAATAAAGGCACAGACTCTCGCGGAATCTATTATTTTGTCCGATTGTAAAAAGAGTGTGACCACTATTTTAGGAGATGCAGAGAAACAAATAAGGAAAATTCCATTATCAATTGATCGCGTTCATATTTTGGGAATGTAAAACGATATTGAAGAAAATGTTCGCTGTAATAAACTTCAGGATTCTTACTTTGTACTCCAAGATGATGAATCAACCGACATAACCAACAAAGCGCTACTACTCGCCCTTCCCTATTCGCTTTATTTGGAGATAAAATAGTAAATTAGTATTTTTGTTGCAAAGAATTGCTTACCACTATTAAAGGTGAAGATATTTTAAATAATCATTTTGAGAAATGGAATTTACCCTGGAAGTCGTGTGTCAGGGTTTGTACTGATGTAGCTCCATCAAAGATGGGTTTTATGAAAGGTCTTGCGTCGTTTGTAATGGAAGAGCATCCCAAAATTATAACATCTCCCTGGTTCTGAAAAGGAGAGATCCTGATGGCAAAAAGACTGCGGACTACATTGGAAGGAGTTTTTGATCAAGTTGTCGAAATGGTAGAGTCCATACAGTCTAGTCCAGTAAAAGCTCGTATATTTGAGGCACTTTGTGAAAACATGGATTCAAAACCACGCATTTACTTTTTCATACCGAAGTGAGATGGTTATTTCGATGTAAAGTACTCTGCTGTGTGCTAGAACTACGTCAAAATCTATTGCTAAATTTTCAGAAAGAGATTAAAATAAAATTTTGTGGAGTTATATAATGTGAGTTTTGAACTTTTAAATTGAGTTATCTAACCGATTGTTCCAACACTTCAATAGACTGAACGAGTCCAGGCACATTGGAAATGAAGATTAACTACCGACAAAATCAAAGCATTCCAGAGAAAAAAAGGCTGTTTGGAAATGTTCATTTTGGTTAGAAAAGGCCATCCAGGCGATTTACATCATTCCTTTAATAGCCAATCATTTAGCAATTCTGGAAGGTAAAGGGAATTATTACTTCCCATAAATCAACACCGACCGAGCGAGACGATTAGATTCGCAACCCTTTCATTGATATTTCAAATGATGAAGTTGGCCTTTCGTTAACAGATGGGGAGGAGCTGACTACCATATCTACTGATTGTCGGTTAAAGATCAAGCAGAAGGAGCTGGCTACCAAATCTACTCATCGTGGCTTAAAGATCAATCAGAAGGAGGTGCCCATCGATTAGTTTTTGAATTCAAACAAAAAAGAAAAAACTTCAATATGGAGGAAAGCTTTGACTGTTTTATTGCTTTGTTCCACATAGTATCTCTGAGAACAAGGATTTTATGTACTAATTATTTATCAATTACATAAATGAAGAGCTGAGAAGGTCCGTGGTGTGTCGGCGACCAAGCACCCGTCTTCCGTGATGATGCTTGGCGTCGGGGCTTCAAATGACGAAAAGATACCACCGGTGAGGGTTGCGCCGGTTACAGGCTCACCGCAACCTAGAACAGGGAAATGTTAGCCACGAATGTCCAGGGTAGAAAGATCACGAAGAGGGCAGACAGAGTCTTTGAGCAGTAGGAGGGTTCCCCGGACCTCAAGGCTGATACCGGCTCACCACGAGATAGAACAGGGAAATCTTGGCCACGAATATCTAGGGAAGAAAGATAACGAAGAGGATGGACCAAGTCTTTAAGCAGTAGAACGGTTCCTCGGACGTCAATGCTGATACCGGCTCATCAGGACGTAGAACAGGGAAATGTTGTTCATGAATATCCGGGGAAGAAAGATCACGAAGAGTACGAACTGAAACTTTGAGAACGAGGACGGAGCCCCTGAACTTAAGGCTGATATCGGCTCACCACGACTTATAACAGCGAAATATTTGCCACGAATGTCCATGATAGGAAGATAACGAAGAAGGCGGACAGTGTCTTTGAGAGGTACGACGGTTCCTTGGGCATCAAGTCGGATACTGGCTCACCACGAGATAGAACAGGGAAATCTTGCCCACCATGGTCTAGGATAGAAGGATCACGAAGTGGGCGGACGGACTTTGAGTAGTGGGACGATTCCTAGGAAATCAAGCATGATACCGGCACACTAAGACCTATAACAGAGAAATATTGGCCACGAATGTCCATTGTCTAGGGTAGAAAGATAAGGAAGAGGGCGGATATAGTTTTTTGAGCAGTAGGGCGGTTCCTCGGATATCAAGGCTAATACCGGCTCACCACGACCTAGGAAATGTTTTCCACGAAAGTCCAGGAAAGAAAGATGACGAAGATGGCAGACCTAGTCTTTGAGCAGTAGTACGGTACCCAGACCTCAAGGCTGATACCGGCTCACCACGGGCAAGAACAAGGAACCTTGGCCAGGAATGTCCAGAGTAAAAAGATCATGAAGATGGCGGACCGAGTCTTTGTGCAATAGGACGATATCCCTGAACTCAAGGCTTATACTGGCTCAATACGACCTAAAACAGGGAAATCTTGGCCATGAATGTCCGTTGTCCAAGGTAGAAAGATCACGAAGATGGCGGACGGAGTCTTTGGGCAGTAGGACGATTCCTCGAACAAAAAGGGTGATACGGGCTCACTACGAGCTATAACAGGGAAATCTTGGCCACAACTGTCCATTGTCCAGGATAAAAAGATGAGGAAGAGGGCGGACCGGGTCATTGAGCAGTAGAATGGTTCCTCAGACGTCAATGCTGATACCGGCTCACCACGACCTATAACAGGGAAACCTTGGCCACGAATGTCGAGGGTAAAAGAAAACGAATAGGGCGGACAGATTCTTTGAGCAGTAGGGTGTTTCCTCGCACCTCAAGGCTGATACCGGCTCACTAGGACGTAGAACAGGAAAATGCTGTTCATGAATATCCAGGGTAGAAAGATCACGAAGAGTGCGAAATGAAACTTTTAGAACGAGGACGGAGCCCCTGAACTCAAGGCTGATATCGGCTCACCACGACTTATAACAGCGAAATCTTGGCCACGAATGTCCATGGTAGGAAGATGACGAAAAAGGCGGACAGTGCCTTTGAGAGGCACGACGGTTCCTCGGGCATCACGTCTGGTACTGGCTCACCACGAGATAGAACAGGGAAATCTTGCCCACAAAGGTCTAGGATAGAAAGATCACGAAGAGGGTGGACAGACTTTGAGCAGTGGGACGATTCCTAGGACCTCAAGCGTGATACCGGCACACTACGACCTATAACAGAGAAATTTTGGCCACGAATGTCCATTGTCTAGGGTAGAAAGATAAGGAAGAGGGCGGATATAGTTTTTTGAGCAGTTGGGCGGTTCCTCGGATATAAAGGCTAATACCGGCTCACCACGACCTAGAAAATGTTTTCCACGAAAGTCCTGGAAAGAAAGATGACAAAGATGGCAAACTGAGTCTTTGAGCAGTAGTACGGTTCCCCGGACCTCAAGGCTGATACTGGCTCACTACGAGCAAGAACAAGGAACCTTGGCCAGGAATGTCCAGAGTAGAAAGATCACGAAGATAGCGGACCGAGTCTTTGTGCAATAGGACGATATCCCTGACCTCAAGGCTGATACTGGCTCAATACGACCTATAACAAAGAAATCTTGGCCATGAATGTCCATTGTCCAAGGTAGAAAGATCACGAAGACGGCGGACGGAGTCTTTTTGCAGTAGGACGATTCCTCGGACAAAAAGGGTGATACGGGCTCACTACGAGCTATAACAGGTAAATCTTGGCCACAACTGTCCATTGTCCAGGATAAAAAGATGAGGAAGAAGACGAACCGGGTCATTGAGCAGTAGAACGGTTCCTCAGACGTCAATGCTGATACCGGCTCACCACGACCTATAACAGGGAAACCTTGGCCACGAATGTCAAGGGTAAAAGGGCACGAAGAGGGCGGACCGAGTCTTTGAGCAGTAGGACGATTCCTCGGACCTCAAGGGTGATACTGTCTCACTAAGACCTATAACAGGGAAATCTTGGCCATGAATGTCCATTGTCCAGGGTAGAATGATCACGAAGAGGGCGGACCGAGTTTTTAAGCAGTAGCGCGGTTCCTCGGACATCAAGGCTGATACCTGTTTTCCACGTCCTATAACAGGGAAATCTTTGCCACAAATGTCCAGGATAGAAAGAACACGAAGATGGCTGATCGAGACTTTGAGTATTAGGACGGTAACTCGGACCTCATGGCTGATACCAGTTTACCAAGACCTTGAACAGGGAAATTTTTTCCATGAATGTCCAGGGTAGAAAGGTGAAGTAGATAACGGACCGAGTCTTTGAACAGTAGTACGGTTCCCTGGACCTCAAGGCTGATACAGGCTCACCATGAGCTAGAACAAGGAACCTTGGCCACGAATGTCAAGAGTAGAAACTTCACAAAGATGACGGACCGAGGGTTTGTGCAGTAAGACGGTACTCCTGACCTCAATGCTGATACCGGCTCACTACAACCTCTAACATGGAAATCTTGGCCACGAATGTTCATTGTCCAGGGTAGAAAGGTCACGAAGACGGCGGACCGACTCTTTGAGCAGTAGGACGGTTTCTCGGACCTCAATGGTGATACCGGCTCAATACGACCTATAGCAGGGAAATCTTGGCCACAAATGTCCATTGTCCAGGGTAGAAATAAGACGAAGAGGGCGGACCGAGTTTTTAAGCAGTAGGGCGGTTCCTCGTACATCAAGGCTGATACCGGCTCACCAGGACCTATAACAGGGAAATCTTTGCCACGAATGTCCAGGGTGGAAAGATCACGAAGAAGGCTGACCGACTCTTTGAGCAGTAGGATGGTTCCTCGGACCTCAAGGCAGATCCCGGCTCACCACGTCCTAGAACATGGAAAATGTTTTTCAGGAATGTCTAGGGTAGAAAGATGGCGGACCGAGTATTTGAGCCGTGTATGGTTCCCAGGACCTCAAGGCTGATACCGGCTCACCACGAGCTAGAACAAGGAACCTTGGCCTGTAATGCCCAGAGTAGAACGATCACGAAGATGGCGGACCGAGTCTTTGTGCAGTAGGACGGTACCCCTGACCTCAAGGCTAATACCTGCTCACTAGGAGTTATAACAGGGCAATTTTGCCCACGAATGTCAAGGGTAGAAAGTTCACGAAGAGGGCGGTCAGAGTCTTTAAGCAGTAGGGCGTTTCCTGGCACCTCAAGGCTGATACCGGTCCACCAGGACCTAGAATATGGAAATCTTGGCCACGA
This sequence comes from Ceratothoa steindachneri, assembly GCA_963969495.1. Lineage (NCBI taxonomy): Eukaryota > Metazoa > Arthropoda > Malacostraca > Isopoda > Cymothoidae > Ceratothoa > Ceratothoa steindachneri. Next base: position 56,663,945 of record OZ018333.1, read on the forward strand.
ATGTCCAGGGTAGAAAGATCACGAAAAGGAAGGACTGAGCTTTTAAGCACGAGAATGGTGCCCCAGACTTCAAAGCTAATACCAGCTCACTACGATATATAACAGGAAAATCTTGGCCACGAAAGTCCAGGGTAGAGAGATCATGAAGAGGGCGGACCTCCTCTTTGAGCAGTATTACGGTTGCTCTTTCTTTAAGGTTGATACGGGGTAACTACGAACTATAACAAGGAAATGTTGGCAACGAATGGCCATTGTCCATGGTAAAACAATCAGGAAGAGGGGCGACCGAGTCTTTGAGCACTAGGAGGGCTCCTAGGTAATTAAGGTTGATACCGGCTCACCATGACCTAGAACAGGGAAATGTTTCCCACGAATGTTCAGAGTAGAAAGAACACAGAGAGGGAGGACCGAGTCTTTGAGTAGTATGACGGTTCCTCGGACCTCAAGGCTGATAGCGGCTCATCAAGAATTTTAACAGGGAAAAATTGACACGAATGCCTAGGGTAAAAAGATCATGAAGAGGGCGGACCGAGTCTTTGAGCAGTAGGACGGCTCTTCGGGCCTTTATGCTGATACCGGCTCACTACGATCTATACCAGGGAAATTTCGGCCACGAATGTCCAGGGTAGAAGATCACGAAGAGGACGGACTGAGTCTTTAATCATGAGGACAGTGCCTCGGACCTCAAGGTTGATACCGGCTTACTACGACCTAGAACAGGGAAATCTCGGCCACGAATGTCCAGGGTGAAAAGACCACGAAGAGGGCGGACCGAGTCTTTGAGAAGTAGGACGGTTTTCCGGACGGACCTCAGGGCCGATACCGTGCGATGGTGATCGGGAGGAACAAGAATTTCTGTAGTTTATACAGTCCTTGACAACTATATATAACCTTTTGCTGCATCTGCTAAGATAGTCTCAGATAACAGATTACAATTTCATTCTGGGCTATTTCAGGAATACTAAAACTCAGAATTTATTCTGTCGAACGTGACTAGGAATGGTTTAATCTAAAGGCAAAATCGTCTTACTCTTCGCTAGCTTTCCTGGCAAAACGACCTCCTTGAGAATTATTACATATCTTTCCCTAAAAGCAGGAAAACAAGAAACAGGATTCCGCCCTGTCCAAGTGGTATATGGTGCCACTTTACGCATTCCAGGTGATTTATTTGTCACCAGAGAGAGTGAACCTTTACAACACAGAGCCAAACATCAACATCAAACGGCAATGAACTCAATTACACCCCTCTCTCTCCCTCCTTACCTCCACAAGAAGTTTTTCATTCCAAATTAAATGGAGCGATGTACACACGTGTTCGACCCATGAACTCGCGCGTGTGTGTATGTATGCATGTGTGTGTGCTTACATTTACTCTTCAATTATGGTCACTGATACTAAACGAGATTAGACATGACGATGTTATCAGGTTCATTAGTTCAGCTCTTTCTATGCTGATCTTTTATGATATACTTGTGTTACGTTTTTTTTCAGTCCTAGAAGACAATTGACTCAATTCCTGCATTTTGAAGCGGCGAACGATGCTGTTGAGAAAAGTAAAGGTCAGAAAGTGGACGTGGTGCTGCTGCCTCCTGACGCTGGATGTCAGGTTATTGATACTTATGAAGAGGAGGACGATCAGATTTTAGACAAGGATTGGATTCCAAATGAAGTTAGTGGTGAGGTAGAAGTTCACGAGGAGGTATAAGAGGAAGATGTTGCTGAGGAGAGTGAAAATGAGGAAATTTGGCGCTGGAGGAAGATTGAAAGGCTACCTCTACAAACACGTTGCATGCTGCAGAAGGTGGGAGACGATCATTTTGGCAAGGAGCCTTATGAAATATTCAACTTGTTCTTTGAACGTTAAATTATCCAACACATAACAAAGCAAACAAATTTGTAATCCGTTAAAGACAAGAATGCATCGAATTTTTATCTCACTGAGGAAGAAATGAGTAAATCCCTGGGACTATAGGTGGACACCACAGTCTACCATCAGAAAATGATTATTGGTCTACAAGATTTGGTTGCACCTGTATTTGCCAAAACAATGAGCAGGGACAAGTTCCATACCATCAAAAGATACCTGCACCTTGCTGGTAACTCAAACCTAGCAGCTTCTAAGATCGGCAAGATCTTGCCTTTACTTGAAATGATAATAAGTAATTGCTAAAAGTTTAGTATATTTCATAAACTACTAAGCATTGATGAACCTATGATTCCGTATTATGGTCATCACTCTGCTAAGCAGTTCATAAGGAACAAACTAATAAGATTTAGTTATAAAATGTGGATACTATGTGGAGTAGATGGATATCCATACAATTTTTCAATCTATTTTGGCAAAGAGGATGACTCTAAGACTCGCCAACTGGGGGTACATTTCGTGATGTCAATGTTGCAGCCAGTTGAAAATGCTGACCACATGTAGTGTTCTTTGGCAATTTCTTCACAAGCCATGCATTGCTGACGGAACTCGCTGCCAAGGAGTTTCGAGTTTGTGAAACTGTTCGAGATAAAAGAACAGGCAAATGTCCTCTCCCATCAAAGAAAGAAATCGAAAAGAAAGAGAGAGGCTATTTCAACTACAAATCAGATGGTATGTAAAGTAGAATGACGACTCTAGTGTGACAGTTGCCAGCAACTGCTATGGTGTGACTCCAATTCATAAAGTACAACGCCGTGTGAAGAAGGAGAATATCGAGTTAGTTTACCAGTTACATTTCATTCACATGTACAACAAGGGAATGTAGTCGTTGATGTATGCGATAGAATGTTGTCATCTGACACACCGCGGTTGCGTTCAAAGAAAAGGTGATGGAACATTTTCTTAAATATGCTGAATCTGCCAGTGATGGTTGCTTTCAGATTCTACCAACATATTGGTGGATCGGCAGGTATGTCACACATAATGTTTAGGAGAGAAATTGCTCGAGCAACGATAAAGTTTCAGGAAGAGGCTTTGGAGGACCCTCCGCACATCCCGCGAAAGTAGTGACGTACGACGGAGTTAATCACTTTATGGACTCAAGAGAGATGCCGCCTCTCTATGAAGAACACACGACTGCAGTGAAAAAAATGTGGAAAGAGAGTCCACCAGGTGTGCAGTGTAGCCTATCACAACAAGTAAACTAGTGGCAAATAAAAATAAATTGAAATAATCTGTTATTCATATAACATTTACTCTTTTTTTAATTGTGGTATAGGATTTGCATGTTTTTGTAAGAATAATGTGTTTAATGCCATATAAAGGCAATAAAATTCAAAAGAAATTATGAAGATTTCATTTCATATCAAATGGATAAGTTTGTGTTATATATTGCGCCAACGTTCACATTTTGGTAACATGAAAAATTGATATGAAAAATAATATTGTAACGTAAAGACAAAAGTTGAAGTATCATCAGTCAACATCTGGGAGTTTTTAATCCAAATTTGAAGAAAAACATTCAGAGGAGGATAGGTCAGCCAGTAAAGGGTTAACCCCTTATTTGCGCGAAATGCCTTTGACCAATTCTATGGGAAGTTGTGTCAATGAAATAGTTTTACCACTATACAAGGTGTCACAGAAAAAAGTTAACCGTACTTTGAATTAGTATAACTCAAAAACTATTGGAGATTATTGGATCTTGCAAAAGGTGTTTTATTTAACAACTATTTATCTGTCGATTCCTGTAATTTCATTAAATTCTTTTTTATGATATTGATACACTAATGAGTTTAGTGGAGGCTATCAAAAATATGTTTGCGCAAGGAAGTAAAATAATGAAACGAGCCTAGGAAGGCTAGGCCACCGTGCACTTTCTAGAGAAGCGTAGGGAGATTAGCTAACTAGGTAGCCTAGGTCACTGTGCGATTCTTCAAGCAAAACCTAGGCCATTTTAGAGTGGTTTTTCAGCCACGCTGTGGTATAGTCTCGTCATTACTGCTTACTAAGCAAATCAAAGTGTTTCTGTGTAAAAGTTTACTTCCATAGAACATTTTTAATAATGCAGTTAACAAAAGATCAACGCGTATTTGTAGTCACAAACTTTATTAAGACTGGCAGTATTAAACAAGTACAAGATTCATTTGAACAACGTTTCCCAGGTAGGCACCCACCAAGCAAACCCACAATTTGTAAAAATGTTCGCAAATACCAACATGAAGGAACATGATAAATCTAAATAAAGGTCGTTCGGGTCGTATGAGAACCATAAGAACAACAGAAAATATCGACAATTTTCAGAGGACACTTCTTCAAAATCCACATGTATCAGTCAGAAAGAATGGGTTACAATTGTCAAAGTCATCATTTAACCGCATTATTAAACATGACTTAAAATGGCATCCCTATAAGATGCATGCAAGACACCAGCTTCTTGATACTGATTTTCCTCGTCGTAGACAATTTTTCGAGTGGCTTCTTCATAAACCTGCTCGTTTCTTGGAAAACATCTTGATTGGTGACGAGGCAGCCTTTTTCATGAATGGAAAGGTAAATAGCCATAACGTTTGGCAATATGCGCCGCTTAACCACCCCCCAGCATTCAACTTTGACACACGTATTTGTTTTGTCAGCAGAAAGTGTCTCTGTGAATCGAAATAAGCGGAAATGGCTATCTTGTCGGCCCATTGTTTTACGAGAATAACTTGAATGGTGCTGCCTACCTGAACCTGATCAACGAAAGGATCTTCCCGGCAATCAATTCAATAGACTTTGTTGGATTCAGGACAAGGCACCAGCTCATAGACAGCTTGCTGTAAGAACAAAACTAAGAGAAACACTTGACAACCGCATTGTCACGCTAAATCATACAATTGAATGGCCATCAAGATCCCCTGACTTAACACCGTGCGATTATTTCTTATGGGGATATCTAAAAAATAAAATGTATTCTATTCCACCACAAAGCATCAACCAGTTAAGAGATATTATCACACGTGAAGTCAATAGTCTTAAGGAAAATCACAAGTTAATCAAAAAAGTTGTTCAATCAATGCGATCAAAGGCGCAACCTTGCTTGGAAAGAAATGGAAGACATGTGGAAGGAAGCAGTGCTTAGAAAATTAAAAAATGAATTTCTATTACCCATATGAAGAAGTGTTTTTGTTAAAATTGGATTTAAATATATTTGGTGTTTTTAAACTTCGAACTTTCATTATTTTACTTCCTTGAGCAAACATAATTTTGATAGCCTCCACTAAACCCATTAGTGTATTAATATTTTTGCAGAACTCAAAAATCTCTAATAGGTTTTGATTTATATTAATTCAAAGTACGGTTAACTTTTTTTTGAGACACCTTGTATATTGGTATTTGTCTGCCTTTTTCTTTTATTTTGATTCCTTCAGGTTTTCTTGAAGTCTGGATTTCTGGTAGACCACAGACATTCTGTGCAGATGGAATCAGGTAATGGACAGGGATAAAGTCGATTGCTTCGATCATCTTTCTTCCGGTTGGATTTATAATTGCATTAACTTTTAGAAATTGGCATATAACTATTTAAGTCCGCTCCGCAAAGCCTTAAATACTCGTCAGCTTCAATGGGGCCCGCTGCTTAAAATTATTGCCCATCCCTGAACTAAGGAGTTAATCCTACCTAAAATTAACTCACGTTAAGTTCTGTATTTTAGATTTAATTAGTTAATAACTAACTTGGTGATGAGGGTCTCGCTTTCTTTTTTATATACCTTTCTTGTTATTTTTGTTTTAAATGTTTATTTTTGTTTATACTCTTTGCCTTCTCCTTTTATTCGAAGCTTTCAAGGCTTCCTTGGCAATTGAATTAAGCAACTTGTTGTTTTCTTTGTTTATGTTTGCTTTTCTTTCTTTTGTTATCCACACTATTGTTGGTTTGTCAATCACTTCATGTCTTTTAATCTATTTCTATTTCTTTTAGTTCCTATTCCTTGATTTGAGCTGGTTGCTCTTTTTCTTATTAGTTTATTAATTTTTCTGATTATACGAACCGAGTTCTTTCTGAAGGAAATCTATTTCTCCTTCGGATGACGAAAGAATCGTTGCCCCATTCCAGAGCTATGCACGCTGTTCGCTCCTTTTGTTGTTGTTGTTTTTACCAAAAATCATAATCTTTGGAGAAAAAAATAGAGGAAATACTTATTGGTTTATGCCATCTACCATCTGATAGGATTTTAATCGGTAAATATTCGTTTAAAGACATCTCTTCTTAAGAGGTTAAAAATATATTTCTCTTATGCAGTTTTATCTGTACTTTTCAGATCTGACACTCGTTTTTTTCCGGAAATGTATACTTTTCCCATAATCGACTGAAGGTCCATAATAGGAAAAGTATGGATTTCCAGCAAAAAACGAGTTTCAGATCTGAAGACTACACATACAAATACATAAGATAAAAAAAAAATTACAAATTCATTTAAAAGATCAAGAGGCAGGACTTAACCTAACCTTACCTTACCTTACCCTAACCATATTTTCCTCAGCTTCTTGCTGAAACAAAGTTTTGGTCAAATGCGGGCATCAGAAAACCACGTGTCCATAAATGTACTAACCTAAAATTTCCATGTGGTTTTAGTGCCTTTCGAATCTTTTGCAATTATATTACAGTTAACGATATTTCGATCTCGGCTAAATTCACAATTCCTGCATGTAAGGCATTTAATAACTCTCGGGATTAAACTGTGAACCCCATATATTTGTACGGCCTGAATATCGTCATCAAAGACACCACGTATCTTTTGGTATTGTAACTTACAACAACCAAAACACGCTATTCTAACAATTAAACCGAAGACACAACCATGCGCGACCCGTCCGAAATATAACGAAGGATGATGTTGGTTAATCAGTTAGAAGACCCATGCGCAAATCGTCTGTAGATATAACATAGCTTACTATTAGCTAACTAGTCAGGCCAAAAGTTGAAAAAAAATTGGCAAATGGTGCGGAAAGTTTCAAATTTAACAAAATAATAAGTTATTTTCGCAAAATACACAACTACATTATTATTAATTTCCGAGATATGGAAATGACATCGGTGAACATCATTTTAACAATTAAAAACGAATATTTCTTTGAAATTCTAAAACCGTTAATGGTTTAAAACGAATCCTTTCATTTTAATCTTGGACCTGAAATGTTTGCGGTGGTTTGCCTGTGGAAAGAGTAAAAAATGAGCCCAGAAGAATCAAACCTCTCCGCCACCTGAATATTCGTTATATCTAGCCAATAGACCAAGCTGGCGTGAGGCAGCAGAAATCGCTATATATTCAACAAGCAGATGAATTCGTGTATCTTCTGTAAAGTCACAGAAATATTATTAAAAAAACAATAAAACACAAATATTTATGTTTGTGTGCACCTGGTAGTTTCCTATTTTACCCGAAAACAAAGAAAAATATTCTTCAAGCATAAATATTTCAATGACGGAAGTCCCAAGAGGGATCTCTTATCCTCCAAAAGTATCTCCAGAAATATGCAATCATATACATATATTTCTATCATGGTAGCAATACTTAAACACTTACCTTCGAGAACAAGTGACGAAGAAAGTGAACAGAATAAAGAACGAAAAAGTGAACAAACCAGATACATGAGCAAAAGGAAACAAATGGCGCCCACCTTCGGTTTGCGTGTTTTTATTCTCTGCAATTCCCGCCAAAAAGGCCTCCTAACGTTAGAGATTGCCGTTTGCAACATTTATATGCAATCATAATCACCTTGAGCGCCTGTTGACACTTAGATATTCGCTTTGCTATGAGAAATAATAATTAATTAGATAGATAATTCTTCCATGTTTAATTGGGTATAATTTTAATTCGCCTATCCAATTATTCTCGATTAACTTCAACTGGGTGAACTGAGTAATCGCAATTATAATGGCATCAAACGACTCTGCGCCGGGAAAGATTCACTGGAATAAGACAAGCAATTCATCATTTGATATTTAATTATATGTTATTTTATATGGTATATGTTTAATTTCGATAAAAAGCCTCGCGAGAAAAATGGAAAATAGTTAGGCTTACGTTCACCAGAGAATATCGAGAGGTGGACTACGTAGAGTTCATCGCCATGGTTGCTGGGGCTAACTTCCGCGGTTAGTGCCATTTAATCTTCATATTATTATTATTATTATTAAATTCATAAAGGCGACCCGTTGGAAGGCAATAGCTAAAATGGCAGAACCTAAACCCCTACATGTGCCAACATCGATAAAAGTAGAAAACATAAAAATCAAGAGAGAATAAAAGCATTCACTTGCCTTTTAAATACATCTTAATCATCCGAATTAACGACGTCATCAGGCCGTGTTTCACAAACCGACGGCTGTAGGAAAGAAAGATCGAGAGAACTGCGTCGTATTCACACGAGCGACCGAAAAATACGGTCATTCCGCCTTAACGAGTAGCGCGTATCACGAACCGGCCGTGATGGAGCTGGCATCAGAGAGTGAAGTGGATGATCAGGATGAAAAACATTTTTAAGGAAATGAGTCAAGACTCCAACGAGTTGACGATGCCTAAGCTTCAACTGTACATCGGGTATCAGGAAACTAATCTGGTTAGAAGCTCTATCAAGGAGCTTCAAATTGGTATCCCCTGCAGAAAGTAAGACAGAATGGCAATATTCTAAATGAGGCTGAGGAAAGAATAAAAACAATTCCTAACCACTCTTTATGTAGAGTAGATCTGGTGGCACTTAGGCAACAAACCAAATTTGTGAGAAATTGAGGACGCAACAGTGCGCGAGTGCAGCTTAAAGGTGAGTTTTGGATCAAAAGGGAGACCGACCAATTTCGAGAACGCAACGCAGTTGACAATGATGTCAGGGTGATTCGGTTGTAAGGTCCTTGATCGACCAATAACGAGGTTATGGGGTTTACTTGGATTAAGTTTCATACCCCAAACATTACACCCGGATAAAGTTCTCTTGATATCCGGAGTAAGCAATTCAGCGACTCTTTATCTGTCCAAAGGGAAACGAATTACAACACACAAAGTTGTATCTTCAGAATAAGCAACCATATTCGACTCAATCCCAGAAAACATGTCTGAGGTATAAATAATAAAGAGAAGTGGGACCAGGACATTACCCCGGGGAACACCAGATTTAACAAAGCACTAAAACTACCATCAACCGACACACGCTGCTTCCTGTTAGTCAAAACCTCGATCAGTATCCCGATGAAAAAACACCAATATCAAAGAATCTAATTTAAATAAAAGAGCCTTATGGTTGATAAGGCTGAGCTAAAATCAACAGAAACAAGACGAGATTTATGACCAACATCGAGAGAACTTTGAAGGTCATTGGTGATAAAAAGAAAGGCATCAGAAGTGTTAAGACCCTTCCGAAAACTGTATTTTCGTTAGTATTTTATTATTATTCAAAAAATGAATAATTCGTTTGGCCAGCAAAAGCTCAAATATTTTAGACAGAAATGGTGTAATGGAAATGGGTTTATTTTCCTCGGGATGAATTGATGGTGAAGAGCCTTTGAGGATCGAAGTGAACTTTGCAGAACGCCATCATTCAGGAAAGAACTCAGACGAATAAATAATTTAAAGATAACAGCCAATTTGGGGTCCAATGATGGAGTCAACTTTTTTATCAAAAAAATCGGCAAGAAAATGAATCAAGGCCATTCAAATAGAAAAGAAGTTTTAATGACTTAAAAGCCAAGAAGTACAGTTAAATAGGAGGAAAGCAAGATGAAGGTAAGTCCACTATCTCACTGATTTGTTTTTTATTAAAAATTAAGGCAGGTAGATCAGCTTTCTCCTTAGAGTTATACCATATAGAGCAGTCAGCACACGATTAGGGAGGAAGGCAACAGTCACCCCCAAACAGGGATTGTTTAAGAGCAGATCATCAAGAGTGCGGCTGAGTTAACAGTTAAAATATCTCTGAGATGATCATTATATGCTCTTTGAGCCTCACTCTAAGTACAGGGTGCGTATGACCTGAGGTGCACGTCGTAGTTTCAAGATTCTTGGGAGCGCAAATGAGACCATTGGCAAAATGGAGCCTGCTTATTTTGCTGGGCCAATCGGCAGTCGTCATTGAACCAGGCCTTGTCGCTACGACGACTCCGAAGAGTTTTACCTGGAGTCCTTCTCTCACTTATGGAAAGAAAGAATTTCATTAAGGGCTGTTATGGGACACTCGGATCAATACTCGAAGACAGAACCATTGACGAACTAAACGACCAGATCCACAGAACCTATCCTCATCACGTGACGCAAGAAAGGAATATGGAAGGATACGACGGTAAAATTACTGCCGAGGATCTCTCGAAAACTTTGAAATCATTTCGTCAACAAACACCTAATCGTACAGGACTGACACGGAAACATCTCTTAAAAGCCCCACCTAACATCCTAATGGGGCTTTTGAATTTCATGAATGCTTGTCTAAACGTGGGTTACTTCCCTGACCCTGGAAGGTAGCAAAAATGATATTCATTTCCAAAGCCGGTAAGCCACCGGACAGTCCAGCTAACTTCAGGCCCATATCTCTCTCTTAGAATTTGCACGAAACATCTTCGAGAAGATATTGGCCTCGAAGAAAATAATTTGCATGACGACCAACAACATGGCTTCCGAAGGAAGCGAGGAACGCACACGGCTAGCGCCATGTGCGCCGAGAGGTTAGCAAAAGTAAAAGGAGAAAGACGCCACGCAAATCTGGTGCTCCGAGACGTCAAAAAGGCCTTTGATAAAGTATGGAGAAGAGGCCTGCAATATAAAGATCTTACACCTGCGCCTTGACCCCATACTTCAAAGGATACACTCTGATTACGCGGTGGAGAGGAGAGTGTATGTTCAAGTAAAAGGCTTCAATGGTCCTGAGTTCGAACTCGAGGCGGGGGTCCCACAAGGCGGGTGTATAAGTCCCCTCCTTTATAATATATATATATTTATATATATATATATATATATATATATATATATATATATATATATATATATATATATATATATATATATATATACAGTCGACCTTCCCCAACCTCTGACAGAAGGCTCGTTATACATACGTCCCATTTGTGCACGACGTATCAATGATCTGTACGACGCCTTATTGGAATGTGAATTATATGGCACAGAGTACGGTGGTAGAAATCAAAAATATCAACTCTTTCGAGAGGAGATGGAAGATACGAGGGGCGGTCAATAAGTTTTGCAATTCGGATATAAGGAAACGAGATATGAGGAAAAGTGTTTTATTATTTTTCAATATAACTACCCTCGACTTCAATGCACTTGCGCCACTTGTCCCTGAGGCTTCGAATTCCCGACTGCTGTTCAATCCCCCTCTGGATGGCGAGCTGGGCATCTTCATCGTCCCCAAACCGGGCGTCCACGCAGTGCAGCCTTGAGTTGGCGGAATAAAAAGTAGTCGCTAGGGGCCAGATCTGGACTATAGTGGGGATGGTTGAGCTTCTCGAATCCGCACTCGCGCAGGGCAGCTTGTACAACTCTGGCCTTGTGGACAGGGACATTGTCGTGGAGAAGCAGGACACCACATGTCAACTTGCCACGCCGCATCTGACGGATGCACTTCTTCAACCCAGCCAGTTCCTCGGCGTAATATTGGCCTGTGATCGTCCTTTTACGAGGCGCATAGTCCACCATTAACACTCCCTCAGAATCCCAGAAGATGGTGGCCATGATCTTCCAGGCTGAGGGTTCGGTCCGGAACTTGATGGGGGTCGGAGAGCCCCTGTGCTTTCAGACAATGCTTTCGAGCTTGGTCTCGGGATCCCAGTGATGGACCCACGTTTCATCACCTGTCACTATGCGTGACTCGAATCCCGCCGGGTCTTAGTTGTACAGGAGCAGCAGCTCCTCCGAACTTTGACGACCTTGAAGTCGATCATGGGGCGGGAAGTTTCGTGAGGTTTCTAGGGACCCAACGGGCAGAGGCCTGGGTTATACCTAAATTGTCGTGCATGGTGTTGATAACACTTCCATGTGATATTCCTAGTTCTCGCTCGATTTCTTCGACCTTCACCCGTCGATTTTCGATGTTCCTCCTCTCCACAAAAGCCACATTGTCCTCGTTGGTTACGTCTGGCGGGCGTCCTAGATGGGGGTCAACTTCAAGGGACTCACGACCATGGCGAAACTTCCTATTCCAGCGAGCAATGGTTGCATAGGAAAGAGCGGTGTCGGAGTACACTGCAACCATGCGTTCATGGATCTCTTTTGCCTTCTTGCCTTCCTTGGTCAAAAGTTGATCACTACGCGCTGCTCAACCTTCTCCATTGTTGAAAAATTTGTGAGTGATGATCTGCGATCAGCTACTGCTTCTTAAATAGACGCAGCAGGAGTGCGCGGCTGCAGGTCCTGACTTGTCATAACTTGTCCTAACACCCCTACAAACAGCCATCCCCCTTCTTCTGTTTTGCCCTACCGATTCGCAAAACTTATTGACCACCCCTCGTATCTACCAATGCCCAAAAGTTCCAGATAATCCCACTATACTGGCGGACCCTCGCAGACATCCATGTGGGGGGTGTACGCATCCCATACCACACGGAGGGCACTGTTCTGGGACTCCGGATTACGGCTAGTGGATATGGGAGTCATGTGAAAAGGATCTCGGTAAATGCACGGAGGGACTTGGGTGAATTCTACCGATTCGTGGACCTACGTTCCTCCAATAAACTCAAAATCTACAATGCGTGCATCCGATCCAAGCTCCTGTACCCCCCGGTCCTTATAAACGCGAGTCCCAAGACCCAGATCCTTAAACTGCAAAGGGTCCAGAATAATGCTGTCTTACTTATAATGGGAACCCGAAGGAGAGAAAGGTTAAGGCAGAGTGAGCTCCACGGTGAACTGGGGTTGACCCCATAAACGTGGAGCTTCACAAAAGAGCAATACAGATCTGGGACGCCGTACACCAGCACCTCCCTCCCGGGTTTGTGCTCGACCACATGGACTTTAATGACGCATAACACAGAAGATTCACTCCAAGTAGCAGACTGCTCATCAACAACGACATAAACCCAACGTTCACGTAAAATTCCGTTCACGAAACCAATACAAACAAAGCCAACATTTTAAAACCCTTTTTCTTTTCTTTTTATTTCCCTTGAATTAGTAAAATTCTAATTCGCCCCAAAATAAAACAACAACAATAACAACAACAACAACAACAACAACAACAACAACAACAACAACAACAACAACAACAACAAAATAAACGCAAAATCAGGACCTAAAACCCAGATTAAAAATTCTTCACCAGCAGTAGGGGGCAAAACCCCTCTGCTATAAAGGCTTGAATGCCTTTCGTATATATATATATATATATATATATATATATATATATATATATATATATATATATATATATATATATATATATATATATATATATATATATATATATATATATATATTATATATACTCAATAAAAAAACACAAAGAAAGCCAGAGGTACCGTTTCACCAGGGATCTGTACTTTCATTCTAATTTCATTTCACTAATTTCCCCACTATTTTTCTCCTACTAAACACCTCTACTACTCTCTTCCTCACTCATATATGTCCATTGTCCGGATCAATAAACATCGCCTCAACAGATATTGTTAGAATCAATATCACTGCCAGGCCAATTGGCGCGGAATTTCAAATAGACCACTCGAGTAATGGACTCCTCTTTTACCCACCATTAAATACTTTTCGAACCGGAGTAAAAAATTCGCTCCATCCTTAGAAGTTAATTTGATGTCCTGTGATTTTACGGACAGAGTATTTCTGATCGGAAATTCTCCTTCGGATCACGAAAGTAATATCGCCCCATCCAGACTTATACACGGTGTGAGCCTCTTAACTTTTTTCTCTTGGTAAAATCATAATTTTTTTTAAATAAAAACAGAGGAAATACTTATTGGTCTATTCAATAGAGGAAGGGATAAGGATTTTAATCTCGTACGTGATGGTTTTATTGATGTGGTTGCCAATTTTCTCTTTATAGAGATAGTGTTGCTTCACCGCGACGGGGTCGGGCAAAAATGATCCCTTCTTCGCCCCTTGCACCAATTAATTAATGGTAACCATTATATATCCTTAGATGCACAATGTAATTATCTTAAAGGTTTATTATATAAGATTGTTGTGTTCATCTCCATCATTCACGGAGATGATATTGCTTAACCTGGCGGAAAAATGATTTTTGCCTCTCCCGCCCATTACTAAAAAAAATAAATACTCATCGGATTACAATTTTATTATGCAGCTAAATAGGAAATCGCGAGGCCTTTCCAACGATATAAAAGCGACGCCATTAAAATTTTTCCATTCCATAAAGTGAGTATTTCTGTTCGAATGGGAGCCATTTTTTTCGAATTGTCTGTCGCTGTTCTTCTTTTTAGGCGCTCGGAGAGTGAAATGCGGAGTGGGGCAGAGTTTGATTCCCATACTGTAAAAAATGAACTACACATCTTTTTTCATCTCTTTCTCACTCTGTTTTTTTTCTCTTTCTCTTTATTTTTTTCTTCTTTTTCCCTCTATCAATTTATATCGCTTTTAGGATAAGTTACCGATTAAATACTTTATCTTATAAGATAAAAAAATCAATAAATCTTTCCAATTTTCACTCTTTTATTACAAATTTTGATATTTTTCAAAAGTATTTTTATCTTTAGGATTTGAAATGCTTTAATTATCTAAGTTCCCTGATTAGGAACATGGCTCTGTTTGTTGTGTGAACAAACACGAATACTTTTATTTTGAATGGCTCTCTTCAAGAGAGCCTCTTCTCATTTACAACCATTATTGTAGAGTCCAATTCTTTATCTTTATTACCTGCCTAAGTTTACCGTTTATTTAGGCGCTAAAATACTACGCTATCTGCTGTAGGAGGTTATTGCCTCGTCTGATGTCCCCGAATCACCCTGTGCCATTTAGTCTCTATTGCGAATCCCTCCTCGGATTCTTCTAGCTCTTATTTATGTAGACATAAGATCAGACTACAATATTCAGGGCTCCATGTTCCTCGCATCGACTCCACCTAATAATAAATCGATAAGTGTACTTTAAGTCATTTATTTTATCCCTTATTTATGTAGAATCAAGATGTGACCCAATGATTCCTCTAACACCACTTACTGATCCGTCACTTCCTCCTTTGCCATTGCAAGAGTGTGGAGAGAATGGTGGCTCTCATTTCATGCCCAGTCCTCTTCCCCGACCTTCCCCCGGGCAACTTCCCTCCCTTCTGCATCGTTATCTATCCCCGTCTCCCTTTGGTCAGGACGCTTAGAGGTCATTTTCTTTCCGGTCTGTGGCTGCGGGTATTTTCTTTTTAGATCCGCAAAGCCCACCACACTTGACCCGTCCTTTTATCTCGCTCGGGCATTACTCTGGACTTTGTGGACCGTTCCCTTCAGGTCTTCGTGAGTTCCTCCTCCTACCCCGGGCCCTTTACAGAGGCGGAGCCAGGTTTCATTTCTGGACTTTGATGCGATTGATTATATGAAGAAGACGCCAGACTCATGAGCTGTCTATGGGCAAAGTTATGTAGGGTGGGGCGGGACGGGAAGGGAGTGGGTGGGACGAGACGGGAAGGGAATGGGTGGAAGGGGAAGGGGAGGGAGTGGGAAGGCAGGGGAAGCAAATGGGCGGGAACGGAGGAGAAGGGAAAGGTGGGAATGAGAAGGGAATGGGTGGGACAGGAGGGGAAAGGAATGGGTGGGAGGGGAGAGGAAAGGAATGGGTGGGACAGGAGGGGAATGAAATGGGTGGGGTTGGAAGGGAAGGCATAGGGTGGGGCGGGGAGGGGAGATGAATGAGAGAGACGGGAGGGGAAAGGAATGGGTGGGACGGGAAGGAAAGGGAAAGGGTGGGACAGGAAGGGAAGGGAATCGGTGGGAAGGGATGGAAGGGAAGGTGTGGGAGGGGTAAGGGAAGGGGTAGGATGGGAGGGGAAGTGCATAGGTCTACGGGAATGGGATGAGAAAGGGTGGTATGGGAACGGAACGGGTGGGACCGGGAGGGAAGGGAAAGGTTAGGCAGGGAAGGGAATGGGTGGGGCGGGAAGGGAGTGGGAGGGAATTGGTGGGAGGGGAAGGGAGAGGAAGGAAATGGGTGGGAGGGAGAGGGAGAGGAAGGGAAACGGAGGGACGGGAGCTGACAAGAAAGGATGGGACCGGAAGGGACAGAAAGGGGATGGGATGGGTGGGATTGGAAGGGAAGGGAAAGGGGGAGGGAAGGGGAGGGGAATGGGTGGGATTGGCAGGGAAGAGAAAGGGGGAGGGGAGGGGAGGGAAAGGGGAATGGGCGGGACGGGAGGGGAGGTGAATAGGTCGGAGGGGAAGGGTTGGGATAGGGTGTAATGAGAAGGAAAGGGAACGGCTGAGATCGGAAGGGAAGGGAAAGGGGTGGCAGAGCGGAGAAGGGAACGGGTTGGACAGCAAGGGAAGGAAGGAGAGGACGGGAAGGTAGCGGAAGGGAAAGGGTGGGACGAGAGCGGAAGGTAAAGGATAAGGACAGAATAGAGGGGAAGGAAAAGGATGGGGACGAAATAGAGGGGAGGGAAAGGGTAGGACGGGAAGGGAAGGAAAGGAAAAGGGTGGGATAAAGAGGAAAGGGAAGGGAAGAGAAAGGGTGGGAAGGGAAGGGAAGGAAAGGAAAAGGGTGGGATAAAGAGGAAAGGGAAGGGAAGAGAAAGGGTGGGAAGGGAAGGGAAAGGGTTGGATGGCAAAAGCAATACAATATGATTTGCATCTCTTCTCCGTGCCACTAAATAGAGCCTGAGGTTACCATGTGTCACCATTATGGGGCTGCAAGTGGTCGTTAGCTTTAACCTTCCTGACCACAAGAAAACCATTACAACCATCAAGAGCAGCACTCGCCTTAGAGTCTTCAAACATCGATGGCGACATTCGCCCTTAGAACATCAAGGTTATCATTCACCCTCAATTCTTCAAGCATTAAGAGTATCATTCGCCCTTAATGTTAAAACATCGAAGGCGTTCATCGGTGCTTGAAACATCAAGTGCGGTAATCGAATCCACGTCTTAAAACATCGATGGTGACCTTCAATTTCAATACTTACAAAATCAAGGATCTCCTTTGCCTTCCCTCATAAAACATCACCGTTGGAACTCGCCCTTGAGTAACTCCTAAAAAACATGGTCGTAATTCAATCCCAATATTAAAACTTCCATGGTTCTATTTGCACTCAATTCCTAAAATATTTATCCCTCAACTCTTAAAACATTTAGGGCGTCATTCACCAACATACCTATGTATATGCAGAACCATCCAAAACTAGAGAACAAAATACCAAAATCTAGTCTACCAAAGCAATGTTTTACCCAACTGGAATTTCTGTGGTGGAAGGCGGCGATTCACAGTCGAGGGGCCACATTCTACGATATTCGCCACCCTCAATTCTGTGGGGAGCTAAAAAACACCGGAATAAAAATTAAAGCCCAAACCAAAACCAACAAGGGCAGATGGACAAACAGAAAGTTTATAAAAAATGGTTGTAAGAAAAAAGATAAAGTTATTTTATGTTACAAAAGTGTGAAAGACACTCCTAATAGACTCCTTGGTATATTGGTAACTGGCAGTGGGTATAATTCTCCTTAACCTTCTCTGTTCTGCAATCGAAGTAGGAGGCGTCTTTTCGTGGAGGAAGACCATCATAGAATTAGTCTCAAGACTCAAACGAGATTGCGTTGGCTGCATCACGACGTCCAGAGAAGAGCTGCTAGAGGAGATTCCTAATTTCTAATGCAAAAACATCACTCGACTAGTTGTGCATCACGTTCGAGTTGGCAATGTTTGAGAGCTTGGTAAGAAATAGCTGAAAATGAAACAGGAAAGGTAATCTTAATATTATTGATCGCTTATGGTTTCGAGATTATCTCGAGGAATGGATGGAAGACATCTTCCTTTACTTGATTGCTAGTGTGGAATTTTCATTTATGACTCCAAAAAATCAGATGTGCTGAATGATATTCTGCGGCCACTGATGAAGTATCAGATGAACAGAAGTATGGATAAAAGAGTAAAGCGTTCAGCATAAGGGTTTTTTTAACTTTTTTCATCATCTTCCTTTTAGGGAATCTTTTCTTCGTTATCAAACCAAAGGAACAAGTTGAGATGAGCCACATTTTCGAAACAAAGTCTTAGCCCAAAATGTGATTCCGTTTTAGAAAGTGTTCGAATGTGTTTTTGATGTTTAAAAGGTGACAATCTTTCTTGATAAATTACATTGTATGGAAGCTCTCGCTCCCCAACATGTGATAAGGTTGACCTTTTCGTGAGTGATGAGTAGCCACGCAACTCACCCGCTCCTAATGTCTTTGAGCAACTTGGGTTCATCCTTAAAGTTCGAGCGGAAAACTTAAGGGCAGCCATGTTGCAGGTAACATCTAGAAGCTCGCTTGCCCTCCAGTCCACAGTCTCCTCACATGGAAGTGCGGCAAGATATCTTCCCCACATTTTCAATTCCTCAAATTTCACATCATTCTTCACATATCTTTCATCATACACACGATGTCTTTGTGTGTAAGAAAAAAATCCCTCATATTTAAGTTTGTGAAACTATGTAATAAAAATACCAGAAAATATTATTATTATTAATTTTGCTCCCTTTCTTCTTCTTCTTCTTAATTTATAATAAATATATTTGTTAAAAACTCAGGGAAGTGAAACCTAGCGAGGCCTCACTATGCTATAAACGGCAAGACCCGGAAGCCTCTGAGGTTGGGACCCTATTAGAAAGGAAACTTAGGACGAATACAGCAAAAACAAAAGAAACACACACGCACACACTGACTCACCCCCAAATTAATAGTGAAGGGAAGAGCGAGCCCCTAAAGGATCGAATTCCTGGTTGCGTGATGAGTGAGAAATCCTATTGATTGGGTCACTCTTAGTAACGACTCGAAACACATCTACAAATTCGTGAGATTAATTTAAAAGAATTAGTTATGGAGCCAAAGTTTGAGTGATGAATCGTTCTTTGATATTACCCATTTTATAGGTTGTAAGGGAAGTTACAAGGAGCGACAAGGAAAATAAGTACCCTAGAAGACCTTACGGTCCATACAAGGAGAGTACTTTTGGCACAATCTTTGAAGGTGTCCGTTGGCAACCTCGAAGATCACTCACGAGGATCTTAACGCCAAGAAGAATACCCCCTCCATTTGTTTTTTTTAATTCCTTCCCTCTCTATGTCTCTTAAGTATAACTCCACGTGGAGTAAACTCTGTATCCAAGGAGAAAAATAAAAAGAGAAAGAATTTGAATATCCGTCAACGCCTCACAGGTGTACTTAAGTTGGGCGCTAAAAGCTTTCACCTCGACAGTGAAATGAAAATCTCCGAAGTCGGGAAAAGGATAGCCGAAAGTTCCCACCCACATCGTTGGAGACGATTAAGACCTGCCTCGGCGACAAAAGCTAATTTCTCTAGGCGCCGGAAGCTTTCTCACAGACGTCTGTGCCTTCCAGCGATCAAGCACCATAATAATGCCGTCGTATAAATACCCGGGGGTTTTCTAAGATCTCGTCGCCTTCGGTTCAGATCGTGTGTCTGTTTCGCCAAGTCCCTGGTATTCGCGTATACCATCGACGTTGGATTTCACCAGGCAGATCCATCTCTTTTGTGAAGGCTTACTCTGTTCAGAGCAAGCCTCGAATCATCGTTTCATTCCCGCAGGACTGGCCGAGATTCCTCTCCTCTCATCTGGAACCCCCTCTCAAGGATCTCTAGTTTTCCGTGTGAGATTTCGCGCCGAGCCGGGTCAGAGTCTCGATTTTTGGAGGTTGCACTTCTCTAGAGCAGAGGTGCCATCGTCCGTCTCTAAGGAGGATCGTGAACTCGTCTTCTGGTCTCCCCACTCCCCCTCATCCTCGTCACCATTAGGATATTCGGCCGAGATTCACGACCATTTTTCGCCTCCATTTCCCCGTGCCGACTCGCTAAAGGAGTCCCCTTCCTTGAGGACTCCCTTTAAGGTAAAACGACCCCTGATTGCATCTCCCGTTAATCAACCCGCTTTCTGAATTTTAAATATTCCTTCTGTATAACTTATTTATGGTATCCCATTTAAAAGCTAGTTAACAAGTAATTAACGTTACCCGATTGCCAATTTTTTATAGTCTGTCAGTATTATCCTTATTTACATTACCTATATTTCCCGTATGTATACATATATATGTTAACTAGTGACTTATTAAAATTATATTTTTGGTTTTCACTCTTTAAATACATCCTTGAACTGCAACTTGGTAAACTCATTAAACGCTATCGGCCCCGGTATTAAAATCGCACTCCTATACCTCGTAATCAACGGATTACTTTTACGAAGTGAACGTACTTGTACGAAGCGAAGGACGCGTACGTACATTAGAGGATATATATGTATGTAACTGTATATATACATCTTCTCGTGGCTTTTATCTCCTTCCTCCTAACCAATAGGTGCATATATGTCTATATAGACGTTTTGTCTGGGAAGGGGATCTATTCCTCGACATATATATATATATATATATATATATATATATATATATATATATATATAATGAAGATTGCTTCTCGAGAGCCTGAATTTAAACGTCTCGACCATAATACGGTTATCTTCTTAGGGCTATAAAATATATGCTAAAGCACAATTCTAAAGGTACAAATATAACATTGATAGTTTTAGCTTTGAATAGGAAAAAATTAGAGTTTAAAAATTTTCTAAAATTAGAGTTTAGATTTATAGTAAAAATACAGGTTTGTTTGTTTTGTTTTTTTTATTTTTTAATTTAAATTAGTTAGTAACTGCAAAAATGACTTAAATTTCATAAGTAGGATTATGGGTTTAATATTTATATTGAACTATTAATATATATATATATATATATATATATATATATATATATATATATATATATATATATATATATATATATATATATATATATATATATATATATATATATATATATATATATATATATATATTATTAAATGATATACACTCAACACTCAAGACAAGACGACACATCCAAGCAGCTGACGAGTCATCACCACTGCCACGAGAGTTAATCGCCCAAGAATGTTACCATTTGGTAACTATTAACCTTGAGAGTAGAGCAAGAAGGTTGCCTCGTTTGTCTCATAAGGGCAGCTACGGTCTGATTCGAGATTCCTCCTGTTTCCGTGGCTCTCAAAAGAGACAGAAGCAAGCGTGGACGGGTTGATTGGAGATACCTCCTGTTCCTGTCCTGCTTGTAAAGAGGGCATTGGTCTCTTCTCCCCTTTGCACCCGTGGCGCTGATGGGCGAACAAGAGTGACGCCACGATGCAAGGGTCGGCGTCCATAGCCACCACGCCGAAGTCTGCCAAGCGGACGCGGAATGGGTTAAGTCCACCCTCACCGAACGAGACTTCCACGCCGAAGAGGACCGCCCGAAAACTGGAGCCGGAGTTCTCACAGGCAGAAGAGGCCCCCAGCGATGAAAGCGGTCGCCTCGTCATCGACGAGAGCCCCCAGACCGAGGAGGCCCAGCAGGAGAATGAGGCAGGCTGGGTAACAGTGTCTCATTCCCGACGAGGACCTCGGCACAAGTTTAAACTGGTGCACCAGAGCAACACTAGCGGTGCCTACCAGGCTGTGACTGAGCTAGAGAGAGCACACCCTGGCCTGCGGATAGTCATTCGCCCTACTCTCAACGGCGAATACGTCCTCACCCCGAAAGACGATGGGTCGGAGGCAATGCTGCGCCGCCTTGCCGAGGAGGGGGATCGAGTGATCCTTCTCGACCCCAGAGTGAAGAGGCACAAGTTGGTGCTTCAACGATATCCGACCACTCTGCCACTCCAGGCCGTCGAGGCTCACCCCCATGTGCACTCGGCAACACGGCTCCTCGCACACAGAGACAAGGTCCCAACCAGGCAGATCCTTGTAGTGTACGAGGGGCCGCCACCACCCAAGCTGAACCTGGGCAGCTGGAGCCGCTACGCCCTGCGCCCCTACCAAGGTGAGCCTGTGAGATGCTACAAGTGCCAGCGCTTCGGGCATCTCCAGGCCATGTGCCAAAACTCCGTCAAGTGCGGCGTGTGCAGCCAAGCGCACCCGACGGAGGAGTGTATCGGTCGCCTCAAGGCCAGCGAGTCCACCACGGCACGGTGCCCCAACTGCACCAAGGGGCACCACGCTTGGAACACGAAGTGCCCCGAGCGACAGAGAAGGATGCCACGGGGTCACCGGCGGCAGCGGCAGCAGCAGCAGCAGATGGAACCACGTGCGCCCTCAACCCAAAGAAGAGAGCGTCGGTTCATTGCCGCGCCACCCCCAATCGGGTCGGCGTGGGTTAGCCATCAACCCGCGACTCTCGGCCTGCCCGGCACACGTCTGGGGGATACACAGGAGGGGGAACCACGTGGGCCTTCTCAGCAACAAGGCAACCGACGCCTTGTTCCAGCGCCACCACCAAAAAGGCTGGCGTGGGCTTCCCACCCACCCCTTACCCCTCAACAACCTGGCACAAGTCAGGTCGAGACAGGGGAAGAGGACAGGCAGGGAGCGAGAGAGAGTACCAGTAGCTTCACAGCCAGCAACTCCGCTCACACCTCCACCCAGCAACCCACCCCCTCTGTCCCCAAGCCACAGAGGAGGAAGGGACACAGGCGTCGGGCCCACCGCGCCCGCCCAGACGAGGAGCAGTCCACGGTGCTACCCAATGCCCAACCAGCGACAGGGTCTCAACGTGGACCCGCAGGTTATTGCGAGGGACTCAATGAGGAGGGCAGAGCCATCGTGGACGTCATTCTTGCGTGTGTCGTACAGCTGGTGAAGAAGCTGCTCGACCGCCGGCAGGGCATCGCAGCCCCCACCGAGCAGGACCTCGACGCACTCCTCCGCGAAGAGGTGTTAACCGCCGTCACAGAGGGTGCCCTCCAGCCCCCCCCATCATCTACCACGCCGAGAGGTCCCACTCAACACCCTCTGCACCCACCGCACGCCCACAACCAAGATGGAGGCGCGGATTGACAGCCCAGCCCACGCACCGACGCCCACGCTGAGGGTGCTGCAGTGGAATGTGCAGGGGCTCCGTCCCAAGAAACATGAGCTGCTGCAAGACGTCTTCCAAGAAGAACTGGACCTGGTTCTCCTACAGGAGACTCTCACGCCCGCCAGCTTTGAATGGCGAGTCGCAGGCTACACCCTCCACTCGCTTCCGGCTAGTGACGGAAATGGGCGTGGCTGTGCAGCCCTCATACGAAACACCATCCCGCACAAGAGGATCGCCGCACCCGTGTACTGTGGTGACGGCGTGGAGGTCCTGGCACTGGAGCTACAGCTGGGGCCGCTCACTCTCACTGTATACAATATATACAGGAGCCAGCGGTACCCGCTGGATGTTGGGGAGCTGCTCTCCCTCGCATCCCACTCCAGCCTCCTTGTAGCGGGCGACTTCAACGCCCACCACCCCGTGCTGCAGTCTGTGTCACCCACTAACGTGACCGGGCGCCACCTGGCCGACCTGCTCGAAGAAGTTCCTGCCGTTCGACTACTGAACACAGGGGAAGCCACGCACGTTCATGGGGGGGCGGCTCGACCTCACGCTGGTGTCGGGCGACCTACAGCCCGGCGCCACCTGGCAGGTCCACCCTACCCTCACCAGCGACCATTACGGGACCCTCACCACCCTCACTGTGGTCCCACCAGCTCCTCCTCTCCCGCCGCCCCAGTGGAACGTCAGGAGGGCGGATTGGGCAAAGTTCCAAGCCTCCCTGGCCGAATGGTGGTCCACGTATGTGCCTCCGGCGGACCTGCACCTGCAGGAGAGGGACCTTACGGCGGCCATAGAGAGTGCAGCTTACGCGGCCATGCCCAGGACAGCCTCAAATCGCCGCCGGCGCCCGGACTGGTGGTTATATAACGAGGAAGTCCGGGAGCACAATCACCGCGTCAACGTCCACAGGAGGTTGTACGAGAAGCGCCCAACGGCCATCAACCTGCAGCTCCTGCAGGACGTGGTAGCCCGCGCGCGACAGGTGTCCCTGAGCGCCAGGGAGGCAAAGTGGCTGGAGTGGTGCGCCTCTTTCAGCCAACATACCTCCCTCGGCCAGCTGTGGGGGAGCTTCAGGAAGGCCTCAGGTGCCGCCCCGACCCGCCCAGCTGCCCACCCACGCCCACAGCAAGAGGCAGATCGGCTGGCGAACTGCTCTACAGCGAGGGGTTCTAGCGAGCAGCTTCCTCCCCACACCAGCTACCTCCAGCAGCAGCTGCGCCCACAGCGCGACGAAGAGGTCAGGGAGGCGCGGGGCCAGCCGCACGCGACGGACCAGCCTTTCACGCTTGAGGAGCTGGCCAGGGCGAAACGTCGACGTGACACAGCGGCGGGAGCCGACGGAGTGCGGTACTCTATGCTGGCGCACGCTGGGCCCGCCGGGGACGCCGCGCTGCTAGCCCTTCTGAACGCGTCGTGGTTGGCGGGCCGTCTGCCGCCCTCCTGGAAGGACGCCGACATCCAGCCCATCCCCAAGCCGAAGGATCACACCACCTTCAGACAAATCTCCCTCCTGAGCTGCACCGGAAAAACAGCGGAGAAGATGGTGCTGACTCGCCTACAGTGGAGCGTGGGAAGCCTTCATCACCACGTGTTCGGCTACACCAGGGGGGTGAGCACGGCAGACTGCCTCATCACCCTCCTGGCTCACGCCAACAACCAGCCCACCATCGTAGTCTTCCTTGACCTCGAGAAGGCTTTCGAGCTGGCTAGCCCCCGTGCCATACTGGCCGCCCTTGTGAGGAAGGGCATCCGAGGGAGACTGCTGGCCTGGCTCCAGGACTACCTTCACCAGCGCCGAGCCCGCGTGAAGTTCCAGGGTCACAAGTCTTCCTACCTTACCTTCGAGAACGGGACACCCCAGGGCGGCATCCTCAGCCCGTTCCTTTTCAACGTGCTGATGGAACAGCTGGTCGTCCTCCCATATCGGGAAGGAACCATCCTCCTTAGCTACGCCGACGACCTGGCGCTCGTCGTCACCGGGCGCGGCGACAAGCTTGCGCGAGCCCAAGAAGCGCTGCACCTCATCACTGCCAAGTGCGAAGAGCTGGGGCTCAAGATCTCGGCAGAGAAGTCCCGGGCCATGGCCATCAAGACTTGCACACCTGCTGGCCAGCAGCTTCGCGTCCAAGGAGTCGGCCTGGCCTGGACCGACTCCTACCAGTACCTCGGAGTGTGGGTGGACAGACGGCTGTCCTTCACGCAGCATGTCACGCACCTGAGGGAGCGGACGCAGGCCCGGCTGAATGTGATGAGGGCCATGACGCGGCCGAGCGCTGGTGCAACCTTCCCCGTCCTCCGCCTCTACTACCTCCAGGCAGTGCGCTCCCTAGTGGACTACAGTGCACCGGTCCTTGTAGCGCTGCCCCGGCAGCAGCAACAGCGCCTGGAGGTGATACAAAACACCGCCATGAGGACCATGTTAGGGGCACCCAGGTGGTGCACTGTCTGTGTCATGCAGAGTGAGGCCAACCTGGTGCCCCTCACCGCCAGGGTGGATTGCATTGTGGCCTGTCGGGTAGCCAGAGTGCTCCAGCGCGACGTTGAAGGTGTTGCGCAGAGGAGACTCTGAATGGCCGTGGCGCAGGGCATCGAGTGCCTGCGTAACAACAGGTGGCTCGTAAACGTCAGCCTAGCAACCAACTCCCTCAACCGGGTAGGGAACTGGCTGTGGCGCGACCCCGACACCCCCCACCTCGCCTACGTTCCACCACCATCATGGGACCCCCCCGCCGCACACTTCACTGCCACACAGTTGCCCGACAGCAAAGCGAACTGCCTCACCGAGGAGCTGCGCCAGCACGCCCTCATGGCCATGTCTGAGGTCACGGAGCCAGGCAGCGCAGTGTACTTCACCGACGGCTCCGTCGACCCTGACAGCGGGAGGTTGCGCCGCCTTCGTCACGAGCGGCTTGACGCAAGCGTGGAGGACATCAGACCACTGCTCCACCCTCCAGACGGAGCTGGTAGCAATCATGCACGCCCTCCAGCACGCTCTGCTCCGCCGGGAGGCCACTGTGGTGATACACACTGACTCTCGGTCGGGACTACAGGCGCTGCAGCACGCCCACGCCCACGCCTACACCCGGGACAACATTCACCTCACCACCACAATCCTGTGCACCCTGCAGGACCTGGCAGCTCAGGGCAGGCGTGTCCGGCTCCACTGGATTCCCAGCCACGTTGGCGTGCGCGGCAACGATGCTGCCGACGAGGCTGCCAAGCGAGCCGCCCACGGCCCCACTATCACCTCGACCGTGCGCCCCAGCCTGCAGCAGTTCAAGGTGCAGGTTAAACGCAGGGCCGCCCACAACGCCCACTAAGCAGCACCAAGAATGGGAAGCATTCAAGAGGCAAGCGGCGTGGTATGCTGCAGCCACAGCCTATCGCCCACTGAACCCATCCTTCCAGCAGCCCAGAGCGAACGGCGTGCTGCTACAGCGTGTGAGGCTGGGCTACTCCACGCGGGAAGAGCTGCACGCCGACTTTGTGGCAGGGTGGTGCGAACACTGCGGCGGCCGCTCCCGGCGACCACTGGTGCACTACCTCCTCTCCTGCCCAGCCACCGCCCGCCTCAGGCCAGAGCGAGCGCCAGCCCCTGCCCCTGTAAGAGGCGCCCTACTGAGGGCGCGAGAGGCAAGAGCCGCCCAGGTGGTCAGCCACAACCCAACAAACGAGCTGCTGGAGGTGCTGAGAACAGCACCCCCTCCGCGCTGATCGCCGCTCGCGCCCAGCCGGGCGACAGGTGATGAAGACCGACGCCACCCACATGCAGCAGACAAGAAACGCGTGGGACGCTCCACCACGTCTTACTGCACGCCAACACTGACGGGCTGCCCGCTTTGTGTAATGTGTGCATTTATACATGTATTTATATTATTGTATCATATTATTACTGTATTTGTCTTTTTTGTCGTTTTTTTTTGTTGTTTGTTCGTTTTGTTTTTATTTTATTATTATTCGTATTATGATTATGTATAAATGTACGCTATTGCACAATAAACCTATACAATCAATTAAATGATATACTAAACACTATTACGCTTTAATTTAGTTTAGTAGGAGGGAAACCGACGACAAATCACTATTAACGAGGGGCGGTGAATAAGTTTTGCGAATCAGTAGGGCAAAACAGAGGAAGGGAGATGGCTGTTTGTGGAGGTGTTAGGACAAGTAATGACAAGTCAGGACCTGCAGCCGCACGCTCCTGCCTCGTCTATTTAAGAAGCAGTAGCTGATCGCAGATCGTCAGTGACATATTTTTCAACAATGGAGAAGGTTGAGCACCGCGCAGTGATCAAATTTTTAACCAAGGAAGGCAAGAATGCAAAAGAGATCCATGAACGCATGGTTGCAGTGTACACCAACACCGCCCCTTCCTATGCAAATATTGCTCGCTGGAATAGGGAGTTCCGCCATGGTCGTGAGTCCCTTGAAGATGACCCCCGTCCAGGACGCCCGTCAGACGTGACCAACGAGGACAATGTGGCCCGTGTGGAGTTGAGGATCCTCGAAAATCGACGGGTGAAGGTCGAAGAAATCGAGCGAGAACTTGGAATATCACATGGAAGTGTTATCAACATCATCCACGACAATTTGCCTATGACCAAGGTCTCTGCACTTTGGGTCCCTACAAACCTCACGCCCCATGATCGACTTCAACGTCGTCAAAGTCCACAAGGCCAAAGTTGCCACTAGCGACTACTTTTTATTTAGCCAGCTCAAGGCTGCACTGCGTGGACGCTGGTTTGGGGACGATGAAGATGTCCAGCTCGCCGTCTAGGAGTGGATTGAACAGCAGTCGTGAGATTTCTGGCTGTCGGGAATTCGAATCCTCAGGGACAAGTGGCGCAAGTGCATTGAAGTCGAGGGTAGTTATATTGAAAAATAATAAAACACTTTTCCTCATATCTCGTTTCCTTATATCGGAATTGCAAAATTTATTGACCACCCCTCGTAGGTCTGGGTTGGGCTGTTTTAAATATAATGTTTCCAAGATTCGAAGTGTAATTGGGCATTTATGTGAATTTAAAATTTGCGTAATCCCTGATCGCTGAATTTTCTTTAGTTTTAAGTATTTTGCCAGTTCGATCACTTATGCCCATATGATACGAGGAGGAAGTCTTGGCATATTTAGAGGAACGTGGACCAGCCCTAACAGCCTTCCATTATGTGGACGTCACTCGGCGGGCGACAGAGGAAGGCCGTCCCTTTACCCCAGAGGAGTACGAGATGGCAATGGAAACCTTTAAACAAAAGGCTCCGGAGATTTCAGGTATCACCAAAGCCCACCTGCTGAATGCCCCCAGCGGACTTTAACCTCTCGATACTCAACCTCTTCAATGCGTGCTTGAACGTTGGGTACTTCCCTGATTCGCTCAAGAGAGCCAGGATGATTTTCCTCCCAAAACCAGGTAAACCCAAAGGGGAAATCAGAAGCTATAGACCAATATCCCTCTTGAGTTTATAGGGAAGCTGTTTGAAAAGTTATTCAACGACAGGCTAATGAATTACTTGAATGCAAATGGGCTCTATAACATACAACAACATGGCTTCCGCAAAAAACTCGGGATGGAGACAGCCTTTGCCCTGATGACAGAGTACATCGCTATAGCAAAGGCCGAAAACAAAAACGTCGATGTCGTTCTAAGAGATGTGTCATCAGCATTCAACAAAGTGTGGACGCCTAGCCTCAAGAACAAAATAAGTGATTTGGGCATGGAGTCGACCATCACAAAGCTCCTGTGTGACTACCTTGAAGATCGAGAGGCTGTCATAAAAATAAATGAATACGAAGGGCAGCCATTTACCATGTACACCGGGGTACCTCAAGGAGGATGCCTGAGTCCGACTCTGTACACGTTGTATACGAGTGAGCTCCCCCCGCCCACCCAGGACTACGCCCTATATGTCCAGCTGGCAGACGATATATCGCAGGTGATAACCAGTGATTATCGAAACCCAGCCGACATAGCGAACAGAACAGCGGGCGAGATTCAAAACCTTAACGCCTACGAGAACCGAGTCAAAATACGTACCAATGTTGACGTAGAAAAACACAAATATATTGGTCAGATACGAAATATACCCATACGCACGTGAAGCTCGGGTCCTTGGACTCGAAATAACATCGAGAGGATATTGTAAATACCATGAAACAAAGGTCGAACAGGCCAAGAGAGGTCTGCAATGCCTCTATCGATTGCAGAGACTCTCCCCCATGAACAAGAGAAAACTTTTCATGAGCCTAGCGAGGCCGATCCTATTATATCCCGTCATCCCTCTGCATCTGGCCAGCAAAACCCAGCTCAGAAAGGCACAAGCAGTGCAGAACAAGGCACTGAGATATATTCTAGATGTCAGCCTATTGGACTTCATCCCCTCAAGCGCTTTACACGACCGTGCTGGGATCGAACTCCTTAACGTGACCTTACACAACAGAGCAAAGGATGTGTGGACTAAGATCAATGCCTACATGTCTGAAGAAGTTCTTCAAAAAATCAGACTCCCCGATCTCGAAAACCAAAATGGTCACTACCGACGCGATTTCGGCAGCAGCCAACTGCGTACGCAGGAGGACGCTGTCCCACTATATAGATAAAAATTACCTCCGGAAAAAAATAAAAAAATCCTAATAGAACACCCTAATTATGAACTTAATACATGTGATCATGTATGTCTTAAAAAAAATAAATAAATAAATAAAAAAATAAATTAAAATAAATTAAAAAATCAAAAAAATAAAAAATAAAATAAAATAAACAAAAGATCCGAAGTGGACAAACTAATTACCGAAGTAAAGAGCAAAAATATTAATCAAAAAGTAAAAGATCCAAAAAGGACACCGTACATACGCAACGCACATGTAAGACAATAAAAATGAGCAATCTCTGCGGCCACAATTGAAATATTCAAGAATACAAAGGCTTGAATGCTTCCATCACATCTAATTGAAACGTGGATAAAACCTAAGAAGCAAAAATGGAGATATTGCCAGACGTACTGGCACACTAATTCTTCTACTAAATTACCACTTTTTTTAACTTTACTCTCTTACTATCCCACACCTATTTCCCATCTTTTATTGAGACTGAAATTGAAACTGAGTCCGCAGTCCACCGCCCGCCTCAGGTCAGAGCGAGCGCCAGCCCGTTCCCTTGTAAGAGGCACAAAGGTAGTCCGACACACCTCAACAAACGAGCAGATGGAGGTGCTGAGAACATTACTCCCTCCGCGCTGATCACCGGGCGACGGGTGGTGAGGACCGCCACCACCCACTGGCAGCAGATAAGACACGCGTGGGACGCTCCGCCGCATCTTACTGCACGCCAAAACTGGCGGGCTCCCCACTTTGTGTAATGTGTACGCTTATATTATGTGTATTTATATATTATTATATCATATTATTATTGTATTAGTTTATGTATAAATGTACGCTATTGCACAATAAACCTATACAAATAAAAGAGTCCGCAGTGTCCGTTTAGACTCCATGCGGGATAGATGTGTCGTGCTATTGCTCCATGATACACTATTTTTTTCTTTTAGCTTAAATTCAGTGAATTCGGCCCAGACAAAAGCGAAAGCTTAATTTGGGACATTGTGAAACAATTCAGAGAGCAAAATAAGGAGTAAAACTTGACGATTCATG
Organism: Ceratothoa steindachneri; assembly: GCA_963969495.1. Taxonomy (NCBI): domain Eukaryota; kingdom Metazoa; phylum Arthropoda; class Malacostraca; order Isopoda; family Cymothoidae; genus Ceratothoa; species Ceratothoa steindachneri. The sequence goes on from OZ018333.1 coordinate 56,694,595, forward strand.
TATACTAACGGAAGATCACGCTATGAACACGAGGTGAGCGACAGGCAGTGACCATGCCCGCAGTGACTTGTTCAGCGAAAGGGTTGGTGCGCGTAGCCATCCCAGGAAGATAGGTGAAGCGGACTTCGAACCGCTCTCCTTCAGCGTCACCAGCGGAGACCTCCACACCGAAGAGGACCGCCCGAAGCCTGGAGCCGGAGTTCTCACAGGCAGAGGAGGCCCCCAGCGATGAAAGTGGTCGCCTCGTCATCGACGAGAGCCCCCAGACCGAGGAGGCCCGGCAGGAGAATGAGGCAGGCTGGGTAACAGTCTCTCATTCCCGACGAGGCCCCCAGCCCAAGTTCAAACTGATGCACCAGGAGAACACCACGAGTGCCTACCAGACGGTGACGGAGCTGGAGAGGACACACCTAGGCCTGCGGATAAACATTCGCCCCACTCTCACCAGCGAATACGTCCTCACCCCGAAGGACGATGGGTCGGAGGCCCTGCTGCGCCGCCTTGCCGAGGAGGGGGATCGAGTGATCCTGCTCGACCCCAGCGTGAGGAGTAACAAGGTGGTGCTGGAGCGCTACCCCACTAATCTATCCCTCCAGGCTGTCGAGGCCCACCTCCATGTGCTCTCTGCAACACGGCTCCGGGCGCACAGAGACAAGGCCCCCACGAGGCAGATCTTGCTAGTGTACGAGGGGCCGCCACCCCCCAAACTGGACCTGGGCAGCTGGGGCCGCTACGCCCTGTGCCCCTACCAGGGTGAGCCTGTGAGGTGCTACAAGTGCCAGCGCTGCGTGCATCTGCAGGCCACGTGCCAAAACCCCGTCAAGTGCAGCGTGTGTAGCCAAACGCACCCGAAAGAGCAGTGCATCAGTCGCACAAGGCCAGCGAGGCCACCACGGCACGATGCCCCAACTGCACCAAGAGGCATCACGCGTGGAACGTGAAGTGCCCCGAGCTCATGAGGAGGATGCCACAGGAACACCGGCAGCAGCAGCAGAGGGAACCACGTGGACCCCCCAACAACAAAGGTAGCAGCAGCAGGTGGAACGGCGTGGGCCTCCCAATCAACAAGACAGCCGACTCCTTGTCCCCGCGCCAACACCAAACAAGCCGGCGTGGGCCTCCTACCCGCCCCCACCCCTCAAAAGCCCAGCACAGGTCAGGTCAGAGAGGGGGAGGGGCAGGCAGCGAGAGGTGGGACCAGCCACCGCCCCACCGGCAACTCCGCTCACACCTCCACCCAGCCCCCAACCTCCTTGGACCCCAAGCCACAGAGGTGGGTGGGGCACAGGCGTCGGGCCCACCGCGCCCGCCCAGACGAGGAGCAGTCCACGGTGCTACCCAATGCCCAACCACCGAAAGGTCTCGACATGGACCCCAGGTTACGGCGAGGGACTCAATGAGGAGGGCAGAGCCATTATGGACGTCATCCTCACGTGTGTGGTACAGCTTATGAAGAAGCTGCTCGACCGCCGGCAGGGCACCGCAGCCCCCACCGAGCAGGACCTCGACGCACTCTCCCGCAAAGAGGTGTTCACCGCCGTCACAGAGGGTGCCCTCCAGCCCCCGCCATCATCTATTACGCCGAGGGGTCCCACCCAACACCCTTTCCACCCACCGCACGCCCACAAACCAGATGGAGGTGCGGATTGATAGCCCCGCCCACCCAGCCCACGCGCCGGCGCCCACGCTGAGGGTGCTGCAGTGGAATGTGCCGGGCCTCGCCCCAAGAAACACCAGGTGCTGCAAGCCGTCTTCCAGGATGACCTGGACATGGTTCTCCGAAAGCAGACGCTCACGCCCGCCGGCTTTGAATGGCGTGTGGCAAGCTACACCCTCCACTCGCTTCCGGCCGGCGACGGAAATGGGCATGGCTGTGCAGCCCTCATACGGAACACCATCCCGCACAAGAGGATCGCCGCACCCGTGCACTGTGGGGACGGCGTGGAGGTCCTGGCACTGGAGCTGCAGCTTGGACCGCTCACTCTAACGATATACAATATATACAGGAGCCAGCGGTACTTACTGGATGTTGGGGAGCTGCTCTCCCTCGCATCCCACTCCAGCCTCCTTGTTGCGTTGACTTCAACGCCCACCAACCCGTGCTGCAGTCTGTGTCACCCACTAACGTAACTGGGCACCACCTGGCCGACCTGCTCGAAGAAGTCCCTGACGTCCGACTACTGAACACCGAGGAGGCCACGCACGTCCATGGGGGGGCGGCTCGACCTCACGCTTGTGTCGGGTGACGTACAGCCCGGCGCCACCTGGCAGGTCCTTCTTACCCTCACCAACGACCATTACGGGACAGTCACCACTCTCACTGCGGCCCCACCAGCTCCTCCTTGACTGCCGCCCCAGTGGAACGTCAGGAGGGCGGATTGGGCAAAGTTCCAAGCCGCCCTGGACGAATGGTGGTCCACGTATGTGCCTCCTGCGGACCTGCACCAGCAGGAGAGGGAGCTTACGGCGGCCATAGAGAGTGCAGCAGACGCGGCCCATGCCCAGGACAGCCTCTAACCGCTGCCGGCGCCCGGACTGGTGGTTTTATAACGAGGAAGTCCTGGAGCATAATCACCGCGTCAACGTCCACAAGGGGCTGTACGAGAAGCGCCCGACCGCCATCAACCTGCGGCTCCTGCATGACGTGGTTGCCGGTGCGCGACAGGTGTCCCTGAGCGCCAGGGAGGCAAAGTGGCTGGAGTGGTGAGCTCTTTCAGCCAACACACCTCCCTCGGCCAGCTGTGAAAGTGCTTCAGGAAGGCCTCAGGCGCTGCCCCGACCCGCCCAGCTGTGAAAGTGCTTCAGGAAGGCCTCAGGCGCTGCCCCGACCCGCCCAGCTGCCCACCCACGCTCACAGCAAGAGGCAGATCGGCTGGCAAATGGCTTCACAGCGAGGGGTTCCAGCGAGCAGCCGCCTCCCTTATCCCGCTACCTGCAGCAGCAGCTACGCCTATAGCGCGACGAAGAGGTCAAGGAGGAGCGGGGCCAGCCGCACGCGACGGACCAGCCTTTCACGCTCGATGAGCTGGCCAGGGCGAAGCGTGGGTGTGACACAGCGGCGGGAGCCGACGGAGTGCGGTACTCCATGCTGGTGCACGCTGGGCCCGCCGGGGACGCCGCGCTGCTAGCCCTTATGAACGCGTCGTGGTTGGCAGGCCGTCTGCCGCCGTCATGGGAGGACGCCGACATCCAGCCCATCCCCAAGCCGAAGGATCACACCACCTTCAGGCAAATCTCCCTCCTGAGCTGCACCGGAAAAACAGCGGAGAGGATGGTGCTGAGTCGCCTACAGTGGAGCGTGGGGAGCACGGTGGTGAGCACGGCGGACTGCCTCATCACCCTCCAGGTTTACGCCAACAATTAGCCCACCATTGTAGTCTTCCTTGACCTCGAGAAGGCTTTCAAGCTGGCTAACCCCCATGCCATACTAGCCGCCCTTGTGAGGAAGGGCATCCGAAGGAGACTGCTGGGCTGGCTCCAGGACTACCTTCACCAGCGCCGAGCCCGTGTGGAGTTCCAGGGTCACAAGTCTCCCTACCTTACCTTCGAGAGCGGGACGCCCCAGGGCGGCATACTCAGCCCGTTCCTCTTCAATGTGCTGATGGAGCAGCTGGTGGCGCTCCCCTATCGGGAAGGAACCATCCTCCTCAGCTATGCCAACGACCTGGCCCTCGTCGTCACCGGGCGCGGCGCCAAGCTCGCGCGGGCCCAAGAAGCGCTGCACCTCATCACTGCCAAGTGCGAAGAGCTTGGGCTCAAGATCTCGGCAGAGAAGTCCCAGGCCATGGCCATCAAGACTTCCACACCTGCTGGCCAGCAGCTACGCGTCCAAGGAATCGGGCTGGCCTGGACCGACTCCTACCAGTACCTCGGAGTGTGGGTGGACAGGCGGCTGTCCTTCACGCAGCATGTCACGCACCTTAGGGAGTGGACGCAGGCCTGGCTGAATGTGATGAGGGCCATGACGCGGCCGAGTGCTGGTGCAACCTTTCCCGTCCTCCGTCTCTACTACCTGCAGGCAGTGCGCTCCCTAGTGGACTACAGTGCACCGGTCCTTGTAGCGCTACCCCGATAGCAGCAACAGCGCCTGGAGGTGATGCAAAACACCACCATGAGGACCATGTTGGGGGCACCGAAGTGGTGCAGTGCCTGTGTCATGCAGAGCGAGGCCAGCCTGGTGCCCCTCACCGCCAGGGTGGATTGCATTGTGGCCTGTCGGGTGGCCAGAGTGCTCCAGCGCAACGCGGAGGGGGTTGCATAGAGAAGACTCTGAATGGCTGTGGCGCAGGGCATCGAGTGCCTGCGTAACAACAGGTGGCTCGTAAATGTCAGACTAGCAACCAACACCCTCAACCAGGCAGGGAGCTGACTGTGGCGCGCCCCCGACAACCCCCCCCCAACCCCGCCTACGTTCCACCACCAACATGGGAGCCCCCCTCCCCCGCCGCTGACTTCACCGCCATACAGCTGCCCGCCAGCAAAGCGAACTGCCTCGCCGAGGAGCTGCGCCAGCACGCCCTCAGGGCCATGTCTGAGGTCACGGAGCCAGGCAGCGTAGTCTACTTCACCGACGGCTTCGTCAACCCCGACAGTGGGAGGTTCGGCGCCGCCTTCGTCACGAGCGGCTTGACGCAGGCGTGGGGGACATCAGACTACTGCTCCACCTTCCAGACGGAGCTGGTAGCAATCCTGCACGCCCTTCAGCACGCTCTGCTCCGCCGGGAGGCCACTGTGGTGATGTACACGGACTCTCAGTCAGGACTGCAGGCGCTGCAGCACGCCCACGCCCATACCAGGGACAACATCCACCTCACCACCACCCTCCTGTGCACCCTGCAGGACCTGGAAGCTCAGGGCAGGCGTGTCCGGCTCCATTCGATTCCCAGTCACGTTGGCGTGCGCGGCAACGATGCTGCCGACGAAGCTGCCAAGCGAGCCACCCATGGCCCCACTATCACCTGGACCGTGCTCCCCAGCCTGCAGCAGCTTAAGGTACAGGCTAAACGCAGGGCCGCCCACAACGCCCACCAGCAGCACCAAGAATGGGAAGCAACTAAGATGCAAGCGGCGTGGTATGCTGCAGCCACAGCCTATCGCACACTGGACGCAGTCTACCAGCAGCCCAGAGCGAACGGTGTGCTGCTACAGCGTGTGAGGCTGGGCTACTCCACGCCGACTTCATGGCAGGGAGGTGCGAACACTGCGGCGGCCGCTCCCGGCGCCCACTGGTGCACTACCTCCTCTCCTACCCAGCCATTGCCCGCCTCAGGCCAGAGCGAGCGCCAGCCCCTCCCCCTGTAAGAGGCGCACTACTGAGGGCGCGAGAGGCAAGGGCCGCCCAGGTGGTCTGCCATACCCCAACAAACAAGCTGCTGGAGGTGCTGAGAACAGTAGCCCGTCCGCGCTGATCGCCGCTCGCGCCCAGCCGGGCGACGGGTGGTGAGGACCGCCACCACCCACTTGCAGCAGATAAGACACGCGTGGGACGCTCCGCCGCATCTTACTGCACGCCAACACTGGCGGGCTCCCCGCTTTGTGTAATGTGTACGCTTATATTATGTGTATTTATATATTATTATATCATATTATTATTGTATTTGTATTAGATTATGTATAAATGTACGCTATTGCACAATAAACCTATACAAACAAACAAGATATTTGAAATGTTGTCGAAAATCGCATTTTATTTTGTTTTGCTTCCACTTCCCCTCCACATTGCTTACCTTAAATCAGGCAACTTCTTCATTCTATGCTTCTCTTCAACATCCGTTATTCTGTTTCTCATCATATTTTTAAGCTTTGAAAATACTATATAATTTTTCAACTCATCGTATGTAGTATCGTTCAAAAAGAATAACACCGTAGTTGTTTCACGCCTCTTCGATACCTTTGCGAGAAAATAAAAGGTTTGTAAATTTGGTTTAGGATAATCTTCAAGTATGCAATTTGATGAAGAAAACATTAGATAAGCAATTTACTCTCCAAATAATGGCGGTTCTCTCTACAAGACACGTGTTCGGATCATTTTAGACTTCAATTTTTCTAGTAAATTGGTTATTTGCTGATAACTTTCGTTTTCTTTCATCAAATTACTAGAAAAATTGAAGTGTCTAAAATGATCCGAACGCGTGTCTTGTAGAGACCCGGCACTATTTGGATAGCAACTAAGTTCAGTTCAAATCTCGTTATGTCTTTCTGTTGCCAGCTGTCGTCCAGGTAGCATTATACATTGAAACCGGTGAGAGTAAGAGGGGATATGTTCCGGGGTCTTTCTTTTAGTAAAGATTATCTATCTGGTTTTATGGTGAGAGGAAGCCAAAGATTTGGACTAGTTACACAATTCCTGTTCAATGGATTTTCGGCCACTTTGAGAATACCTTTGATTAAAGTCTAGATTGTGTTGCTTATCTTAGAAAATATGTCATTGATATCTGGGGTCAGTAGGGAAATCGCTGATGAGCCCGGGGGCGCCAGGGCTGGTCCTCCTTAGGGAAAGGTGTCATGAAGTATTATATTTTGACACCAAACAGCGCTCAGGTAGAACCTTCTTCGCCCCCGGGCAAGGGGACCTATTGCGCGGCAGAGGTATGTAGGTATAGATACCCATCGGCAGGATTCCTCGGAACCGAGATTGTATGTGTGTTGTGATGTGTAGACGGGAGAGGAAAGAAAGCAGTGTTGCAATTGGTTATATGTGTGATGAAGTTATTAATTTATTCACTTATTAATTTGGTTATTCACTTAGTTATTTTAAATGCATTAATTTTGCTTGTCACTATTCTTATTATCCCTTTTTGAACACTTTTTTTCACTTTTGTTAGTTTTGGATAAAATTTAATTGCCCCGCTGAGATTGATTTCCTTTGTCTGGTTCTAACTTTTTTAAAAGAGTTCTTCCTCACCAGATGGACGCACGAATCCGAGATGTAGAGCGTCTTCGATATCCAGCGGTGAGTTTGGTCCATCGAAGATCCACTTAAACTTCCCATCACGGATTCCTTGGCGAGTCCAAGGATACTATATTTTCAATATATTCTTGGACGCGGGGTTTGGCGCAAACCATAGATTCTTCCTCACTCCGTTCATCTGCAGAAGTCGGTTTAATTCTTCCGCAAACGTGCAGGGATGAGCCATGTTTGCCAGATGTGCAAACATGATCATTGCCATAATTTCTGATCCTTCTTTTGGCATTTGTAGAGTCGTTGTGTTGGTTTCGATTTCTCTCGCTGTCGTCGATGCCTCGAGGTATGTCCTTGACTTTGCCTCCTTTTCCTTTTTCAGTTTTTCCTTTTTCCCCTGTATAGCTTTCTTCCTGGTGGGGCATCTCATAGCCATAGCCTTGCGTTATCCAATGCAGCTTATGAATTGTGGTTTTTCCGCCCTGCACTCCTTCCACTCGTGCCGGAGTCTAGAGCAGTTGGAACAGGCTATACTAGTCAGGGACAGTCTCTGTCTCTCGTGTTATATTGTTCGACTGCGTAGCACTCGAAGCAGCAGTGGATTGGGATAAACTCCTATGCCTCAATATACCTGGGTGAAACCCTAAGGTAGAATCCTCGCAGTCCTTCGCTCATGGCTCTTCGTGCCATCTCACTGCTGGCAAACACTATTTTCACAATGTTCTGGCATTGCCAGATTTCTCCACTCTTGTTATTTTCGCCCATTCGTGATTGGCACTTATTTTTTCTTTTATTTCCTCGCTGAAGTTGTCAGTAAAGAATGAGTATAGTCGTCGCAGTATTATATTAGGTTGAGGAATAAGTTCTTGCGGGTTTTTTTAAATGTTGTGTTGTTTTAAGTTTTGTTGATGTGATTTGTGCACATATTAAGAAACAATTATAAATAATGAGAGCAAAATTTGAAAAGGTCAGGCTACGTCTCTTAACAGCGTAGACTATTAGGCTTTTGCTTAGGCAACGTCTTGAAGTTGAATAATAAGTCATTGCGGTTTATTTAAAAGTTTTGTTAATTTAATTTTTGTTCTTTACCCTCAACATGGAATGTCAAGTTGAAAGAAAGGCGCATTTTCGCCCCTTGTTGTTATTCATTTTCAATCTAGACGGGAACAATGCAACGCAGCCAAAGCTCGTCGCGATATTTGTGCTGGGTACGGAGAAAATCCTTTATCAGAAAGGACACTCAATGGTGGTTTTCACGTTTCAAAAACGGCCATTTCAATCTTAATGACGAAGAACGTTCTGGTCGCCCCATTAAGTTGGATGAAGATCAATTGAATGACCTTCTTCATGAAAATCCTCGTCAATCGACTAGAGAATTGGCCTGTGATCAGAAAACTGTAGTGAACCACCTTCATTCGATGGGGAAAGTTTAAAAACTCGGTGCATGCGTTCCGCACGCTTTGAGCGAAAGCAACAAACTTCAACGCTCCACGATTTCCGCAGCTTTGCTTGCTCTTCACAAGGGTACTCATGGATATAAGGACAAATTTCTTCACCGCATCATCACTGGCGACGAAAAGTGATGTGTTTATGTCAACATGAACCATCGAAAACAATGGCTTAGCCCCAATAAAAAACCACTTCCGCGATTAAAGCAAGGACTTCATCCACGAAATACGATGTTGTGTGTCTGGTGGGATTGTGAAGGCATCATTCTTCATGAGCTCCTTGCGAACAATGAGATTGTCATTGCAGAACTCTACGTTCAACAAATGTATCGACTCGCTGAAGCTATTCGTGAAAAGGAACCTCATCGACGTTATGGAGTCCTTCTGCAACACGACAATGCTCGTCTTCACATTGCCAATATGACAAAAGACGCCATCCAAACGCTTAATTGGGAAATCCTGCCACATCTTCCATATTTGCCAGACTTGGCTCCATCGGATTTCAATCTGTTCCGATCGCTCTTCAACAATTTGCGCGGCGTTTCGTTCAATACTGATGCGGAATTAAGAACCTGGTTAGACGAATTCTTCGAGTCAAAATCCAGAGATTTTTATTGCAGAGGCATCGAAAAACTAGTTGAAGGTTGGGAAGAAGTCGTAAATAACAACGGAGAATACATTATTGATTAAATTGCATATTGTTATCAATTAATTATGAAGTTTTTTTAAAATTGTTAATGCTAATGAATAAATTTCATAAAACCGCAAGAACTTATTCCTCAACCCAATAGTTCGTTGTGCCAATATCTCGTATCGAATTGTGTCTTCCAATCCAATTTTATTGAGGTTTTTCTTAGTTTCTTCCGAAACTGACTTTTCCACGTCCCCCATTGTATAGCAGATGGCTGCATACCCAGAGGGTGTTTCAATTAGCCGTAGGAGCGAAATATTTAGGACTCCGAAGATCGACTGCATTAACATTGCCCTCGTCGGTTCGGTCCCCCCTCTTAGGGCGAGAAGGGGACCCCTTTGTTTTATTGTGGAGCCGACCCCATGGGCCCCCTTTGCTTTCTTGTGGAGACGACCCCATGGGCCCCCTTTGGGTAACTTTGCTCCTCTCCTTGCAGGTGTCTTTTCTTCTTCCGCGATAATATAAATTCGCCTTGCGATCGGTTTAAAACGACTGGAGTCGGGTTATTAACTTCTTACACATTTACCTCCTTTTCTGCGTCCGTCACAATCACTCACAAAGGCCATTCATCATTAATATTGGTTATCTTATACAACAATGATAATAAATAACAGTATCTCACACAGAGGTGAGCACTAAATCTCTCAGATCCAATTTTTTTCCACACATCAGAAAATAATTAATTGTAGTTTTTGGACGTCAGCTAAGGTATAAAACTGAATTTAACAATTATAACCATAAGCGGGTCTGAAATTTGGATCGGTTCACCCCCCTCAGTCCCCCTCCCTTGGATCCGCGCCTGAGTGCAGCAGAACCGATTCCCGTAGCCTCTTACAATCGGCATCCTTTCAGTATGCGCTATGATCGGTGAAGTGGAGGCATATCTTAACAAGACCCAGAAAAGTTCCCTGATCAGCTTGCTCGACATTTTCAAAAAGACAGAAGAGCTCCTCCAAGAGATGTTCATGTGAAATACTCTCACTAATGCTGTTATTAACCCTTTCGGACCGATTTATGTTTATAATAATTTTTTAAGCTATACTTGTATTCTGTTTTCAGAAAGAGTTATGTAATAATATGAAAATTAAAATTAATAACGCTGCGACTGCTGTGGACTTCAACAGTGCATGTATATATACTGGGTGACCCCCCAAAATGAGCCCCAACTTTCGATAGGCCTCATTTCTTAATTTTCTGCAAGGATTCAATGAAACTTTGGTGATAACTAGTTTACTGTGTTTAAAAACATCATATCAAAACATGAGTGTCTTTGGACCTTTCCTCTTTATTCTAGAGCACGTGTTCGAGATGACCTCCATTTAGCTATGTGCATTTCTAGAGGCGCAGCACAAAGTTGTCGATGACGTCCTTACAAACCGACCGACTAATGGCTCTGATCTCCTCCCTGATGGTTTCCTTGAGTTCCATGATGCTCCTGGGTCTCCCTGCATACACGCTGTCTTTAAATTAGCTCTAGAGAAAGAATTCTGAGGGGGCTAAGGTCTGGACTCTGAGCTGCCCACTCAAAATCAGTCTTGAGACTGATCACACGGCCACCAAAGTTCTCTTTGAGCCAATCTCGGGACAGGGTTGAGGTGTGAGAGCCTGCTTTATCTTGCTGAAACCAGAACCTCTCCATAAGCGACAGGAACATGGTCTTCAGCTCTATCTTGAAGGTTTTGATGACCTCAACATAACGCTCCTTAGTGACTGTTTCTGTCGCGCCAGATTCCTCGAAGAAGAATGGTCCGATGATGCCTCTGGCTGAGAATGCAGTCCATACCGTTCATTTATGGGAGTATAGAGGCTTGGTGGCTACCACATTTGGTCTGGAAGACCTTTGTCGTCGTGTTTACCTTTCCTTCAAGATGGAAGTAAGCTTCATCTGAGGTCCAAAGGAAGTTAAGGAAAGGTAGGGTCTCCTGAATCTTCTCCAGTATCTTGACTGCCATAGCCTTTCTCTGCTCCTTGTCTGAGCCTGTAAGGGTCTGCTTCCTATGTATTATATATGGGTAGGCCTTTACATCCATTACTAGCACTCTCCTGCAAGTCACACAGGATATACAGAGGGATTGACTTCGCTTGCGCATAGAGCGTTTTGGACTCTGCTGAACTGACTCTCTCACGCTCTCGACCGGCTCACCTGTACGCTTCCTAGGGCGTCCTGAATGGCTTGGACGGTTGTCACTGGCTGTATTGAGGTTCTCCACTCTCCCATAGTTCTCGAAGTGGTCCACTCAGTCCTGAATTCTGCTCTTAGAGGGGGATTTTTCACATTCGAACTGATGCATGAAAGTTCCCCGCACTATCTTGAACGAGCCTGTCTTGTAGTAATGTTTGATGCAATATATTCTTTGCTGGAGCTCCCATTGAGATCTAGTTGTGTTCACAGGCGTTGGTTCTGTCATGTCCTGCAAAGTGAAAGAATGAAGGATATATCACAAAAAGTGTGTGCAGGCCCGTTTGGGGGGTCACCATATATATATATATATATATATATATATATATATATATATATATATATATATATATATATATATATATATATATATATATATATATATATATATATATATATATATATATATAAGTAAGAGGCCATTTTGTATACATGCACTGTTGAGGTACACAGCAGTAGCAGCGTTATTGATTTTTTCTTGTATTCTCTATATTTTTCTTACAAGTTTTTGTATGCGCTGATAAGGCTACTGCCTTACTTTTTTATTCACCCTTTGTTCGTTCGGAGCTCAAATACGGATGCGAGTTTTGTGCATCCGTATCCGAGCATCTATTGTGGAAGGTGGACTCGATCCACCACACCAGCCTTCGCCTGGCGATCAGTGCCTCCAAACGTCCCCCATTGAGAGAGAGCCTATTTGTCGATGATGGGGAGATGCCACTCGCTTTGCACCGTGCATTATTCGCCTGTACACGTGAGCCCAACGCCTCCCTTAGTCGCCAATAACTCTCACTGCCTCCGCAGCTGATCTAGACGGTGCCTATGCCGCCAAGAGATGCCAGTCATACCCTTAGCCCTTGGGGTTTAGTGCTAAGAAACTCCGTCGAGAGCTCTGTATAGCTCTCGCGTCGGTTGCGCCACTGGTTCTGCCCAGGAAGCCACCTTTGATTATTTGCCATTACGCCTCTGCTTCCAAAGCTTCTACAGCGCCGAGAGTATTGCGTTTGCCCTTTTTGGAACACACGTCGTGTCACGCTGTAACCGTTCAAGTGTATACGGATGGCTCCAAGTCCAAAGTGGGGGTCGGTTTCCACGCCGTATCCCCTCTGCTTGAAGTCAGGTGTCTCTGCCAGGTGCTAGTTGCAATACACCGCTCGGTACGGGAGATAACGCGACGTGCTCGGTTCGGAGACCGAATTATCATAGTGACTCACAAAGCGCTCCGAGTGCGCTCGGGACATTGGAATCTCCGTATTCCCTAGTTCGCCTTCTCCACTTTATTTGACTGTTTGTCGTAGGTCGCTTGTTACTTCGCTGGGAGGAGGCGTGCCTCTTCCCTACGCCGGAGCCAGCTTCTTTCTTGTTGCCTTTTAGCTTTGTTTTCTTTTTTGTTATTGTTTTTTAGCATTTTTTCATTTTATAGTTTTTATTTTCTATTTACATAGTGTTAATGGTTTTTTAATATAGCCTAGTAGTAAGCTGTGGTAGATACGGCGACTTATGCCCAAGTAAGCAGTCACCAGATGGGCTCAAAAAATTAGGAAAATAATAATAAACCGTCTCAATCAGATTTACCCCATATGATAGGTGGCTAAAATGGAGGTAAATCTAAATAATAATGATTAAAGTCCGTTTTAACCTTAACTGTCGTCCTAAAACTACAATTCGTAATTTTCTGATCGTTGGCAAAAAAGCGGATCTGAGACATCTAGTGCTCTCTCCTGTGTGGACTACCTATATTTATTAAAAAGGGTGTGTAAAATAAACATTATTGATGAACAATGCCCTTATTATAATTATACTATTATAATTATAATAGTATTGCTACTATTAAAAATATAAAATAGTCTCTCAAAATTCTGCTTGCCGAATCTAGAAAACGTGTGATATTTCTGTGTAGGAAATACGAAGTCTGATTGTCTTCGCTATTAAGCTATAATTAGCCTTGTTTTATTTTTTCTAGCGGACTTTGTTTGTCCAAGCATTTACGCTGCCACGCAACTCTCTCGAAGTGATCTATAATATCTAGCGAAGAAAGAAGAAAAAATAAATGCGCTCATTGGACTGATCGGAGACACTGATTCCCTTTGAGCGAGGTGCTTCCTTTTCCTCTCCACTCTTGCCTTTATCTTACTTTTTACCTCCCGGCCACTGTAGTGGTTAGCGTGCTTGCCCGTCAATCGTTGGGTCGGCAGTTCGAATCTCCGTCCAGATTCTTTTTAAAAAGCTGACACTATTTACTAGGGAGGTTACCTTGTAACCATGACAGGCAGTCCACCTAAGAGAAGGATAACTCTGATTTCAAAACCCTGGAGCCACAGGCATAATTTGCCTCTTCCAGAAGATCCTCTGTGAGTATTTCTTTAATTATAGCACTAAATAAATTGGTCACTGGCGAAGTCTCAGAAGCACTGCAGGAGACCCCGTTAGGGAGCCAGAAAAGGGGGGATCTTCTAGGAAGAGTGCGAGCCAGTATAGGCAGGTGATTTAGAAATAGGATTAGATAGGAAGTTCTATCCCACTAAAGGATATATAGGGCTTACTTCTCAGATAAACAATGACCCGCCTCCTTGCAGGCTGCAAACGTGAATTAAGGAATCATGTAACCCGCTGAATTTACGACGAGACTCGCCCTTCAGCTAATACCAAACGGAAAAAAGCTCAAGAAGTAACGCTGCAGCAAGTCTTTACAGATCTCAAAATTCTCCTTCTCATATGCATAAAGATCCCGAGCCGATTTTATGCCGTGTGTCCCGAAAACAATGACGTGGAACTTCTTTTATCGTCAGCCGGAAGCAAGAAACTGAAATACTTAGATCTTGAAGTTAAAGACCCACTACAGATAACAGCTAATATGTAGGAGCGTGGTGTGGAGGAAGATTGAATCTTGGATCGGAGAGCATTCCTGTGAGGAATTGAAGTAGGAACTTGAAGAAAACGAGACATAGCTAAAAACACTGGCCAACAAACTTGAACTTTTTTTTAATTATCAGAGACGAGCAAACTTTCCCCATGGCAATTTTCTCGCTGATTTCAAATCTGACTTTAGTCTTTCTCTAGCACATCAGGTTTTCGAGATATTCGAAAATGCAATATGACCGCCATCGCTGATTTATTTGCCGAAAGTGGTGATATATGGTTGCATAGCGTCATTGCTAGAAAAGAATTGCCTTCCGTATATCTCCATATGCATTGCAAAGTTGAACTGACACAAAATGATGCAGTTAACATATAGAAACTCTAAAATTTATCATTCTCTTTAGGTGTAAACATATGATAAAGATAAATAGCCATGTTTTGTTTATTCCACAAGCATCACAAAGTTAATGTTACTTATATTGCATGTATAAGAATGGTAAACAATGATTGAAAGGCTAATAAGTCAAAACTCGAATTCATAAACGTTGTGCATGGGATTTGCGTTTGAATCTTTTCTCAGGATTATCACGATACAATATCCAACAATGATCTCCCATTATGCTCTCATTCTAAAATCCTTGATAGCGAGTTTCCATGGTCTTGATATCATGGTGGAAACGTTCACCTCACCCGTCACTTACGGCTCCAGGATTTTCTGGGAAAAAGTCTAAGTGCGAATGCAGGAAATGGATTTTAAGTGACATACGGCATCCCATTTCTTTATAAGATTGAAGAAGGTTTTCCACGCCATCTCTGTATGCAGGTGATTTGTTGATGCCCAGAAAGGTTGCACATAACCACTTGAAGGCTAGCCATGCATTTAGTTCAAGAGGAGTGGGTGTCTTCTCGAAGTCAGAGTCTGCTAGAACCTTCCTGATTTGTCGTCCCACAAATATGCCTTCTTTTATTCTTGCCACGCTCAGTTGTGGAAATTTTTGCACAGATATTGGAATCCCTGAGAATTGTCCTCTGCCATTGCTTTCACGAAATTTTTCATTAGACCTAGTTTCAAATGAAGAGGTGGCAGGTATATTTTCTGAGGCTCTACCAGGGGGACAGACTGAACGCTGCTTATTCCAGGCTCATATGTAGATCGAAGTGGCCAGTCACGGTTGTCATAATGTTTTGCAGTGGCGTGGCTATCTCACAGGCAGAGGAAGCAACAGTACTTCGTGAATCCTCCTTGCATACCCATTAGCATGCCTATGATTTTTAGATCACCACAGATGTGCCACTGATGGGCTTGGTAGTTTATGGTTTTAAGAAGAATATCCATATTGTCATATGTCTCCTTAAGGTGGACAGAATGGCCAATAGGAAGGACGGCTTTACATTGCCATTGTGCAAGAGGACAGCTTTCAGACTTTTCATAGAAGCATTAATAAAGAGACACCAATTAGATGCCTCATATGTCCGTGACAAGACTTTCTAAAGTAACTCACATGCACATTTTTCTCGAGTAAGAATTTTTCCTGTAGTCGATATGGTAGAAGTTCTGCTTTCTCCTTTGACAGAGACAGATCTTTCACAAGATCATTCAAATCCTCCTGAGTAAATAACTTTGGCTCAAAGTTAGCATCCTCATATTCAACATCCGCATCTAATGTGCATGCACCTTCAGTACTGCTATAATCACTGATATCATCAGATACGAGGCCATCATCAGGTGGAAGTGGAATTGGCAAAGATACATCATGTTGAACTGGTCTGCACGCCGAATCCATGGTTGGATAAACAATTTGGTGCTTGTTCTTTGCAGAAAACTCTTTTGTGGTCACACTGCAGAAATAACAATCTTCGAGATGATCTCTGGGCTCTCTCCATATCATAGGTACAGCGAAGGGCATTGAAGCTTTCTTTTTGTTAATCCAGTCACGTAATCCATTAGAGCAGGAAGTACAAATTTGGTGTGGTGCCCATGCTTTATCTTGGCCAGCTAGAAGGCAACCGAATAGAGTTTGTACATTTTATTTATATTATTTGTGATAGAACGCTGCTGAGATTTTATTGTAAAATACCCACATACTGAGCAGAATTTATCTGGATGATTTTTGCACTCTCGAGGCATTGTTACTGCTTTGTGGAAATATTTGGAAGCCTCTTATGATCAACGCAGAAGGAGCAGCTTAGAAGATGCACATCACACGAGGAATCTGAAAGCATAAAACAGAATTATAAATAATCGCGCAAAATATGCATGCTGGTTACAAATGTAAATGAATTCTTCTCTATGCCCCTTTAACCAGCAAGAACTCATGAAGCATCTAGTTTGTTCATCTTAGCAGTACAATAATGATGCATGCAATAGATCAATACCAGTAATATACTACATTTTATAATCGCAGGTGGCCATTTTGAATTTTTAGCATATCTTAAAAACGGTACGTGCTAGAGCAAAGCCGAAGGCAGATTCGGATTGAACCTGGAAAATGCATTTAGAATGTGTGTTGACAAGTGAAATTAGAGAGATCGTGAAATTCAAGTTGCACACACACGTGTTAAGATAAGATGTGAAACAACAAAACTGGCGACAAAAATAGGGGAAATGAGATTACCTGCGTTTAGCATGAAAATACCACCGGCAAACATTTAGAGGGACATATTTGTTAATATCCAAATATGTTTCAAATGCTATGCAATAGATGATCATATCACCGCTAACTGGCCGAAATAACATAACTTAATATGCATTCATTGCTCAGCTCCACATAGAACAATAGCCTAAACTCCTAGAAATCGTTAGAAGAAAGGAACGAGAAATAAACTAGAAAGCAGAAGCGAGAAAAAACACATCCTACGCCTCCGTCACCAATCCGCACCCCCAAAGCCAAGGGACTCGAATAAACATCGATGGATTGCTCAACGTGAAAATCCTAACGTGTATTCTACACTCGCATGTAATGAATATCGCTAATCCAGGATCATATGCCACAAATCTAAATAACATGCTGAAAGAAAATGGACTTGAACAGATGAAGTTTCCTAATGTTGATTCAACAAAACTTTTCAACGTAAATATTTCGGGTAATACAATCAAGACAGTAAAAGGGGGGAAAAAAATAAGAAAAGTGTACAACCTCAAACAGACAAACAGCAAGATACAGAAACCGAGGAAAGGTCGAAAGAATCAAATGCTGAAAGCACACTCACAACACAAACAAAGAGTGTTAAAGGAAGAAATCCAAAACAGGAAGAGAAAACTCACTAGATGAAATAAATCAAATTCCATCAACTTCAACTAACTCAGAAAGATTAACGACCAACAAAAAAAGAAAGTAAATAAGCGTAAAAGATATTAACGTATTTCGCCAAGAAAGGACAAACTAATGTAAACGGAATAAATCATAGACAACCAATGGCGGATCCAGAAAAAGCGAATGGGGAGGATGCCAGGATTTTTATAAGTGGAAATTTGTTAAAGCTGCTTATTATGGTACATATTTTACGAGTAATACATGTATGATCGTACAAATAATCAGTGCTGAATACATACGAATACGTTATAGGCATAAATGATGAATATGTACATGTAGTGTGGACTATGATGATGTAGACTACTGGCAAGTCATTTCACACACTTAAGTAACAAGGCACATAATAGAAAAAGTATTTTTATTTTCCAGGAGTAGGCTCTCTCAAAATCGTAGGCCCATGTCCAATGTCCCCTTCATTTTCCTAAGGCCTTGATCAGCACCAGGTTCAGTGGGTGATTAAAGCAGTGGATCAATTTGTCGAAGGGGTATTGCTCCATGATGATGGCGGAACAATCTAGGAACTACCCTACCATGACACTCGCTCCGTCGAAGCCGAGCCCCCGGCAGTTTGACATGTCCAAACCAAGGCCATGTACGGTCGAATAAATAGTTGTGCCAGGCCTTCACCGGTGAGGTTCTCGACATGGACGAAAGTGAGAAAGTCCTCCTTGATGTCATTTTCGACGTGTCGAAGGATAATGGTGACTTGTTCCTTCCCTGAGACGTCCGTAGTCTCATCCATTAGCACTGCGAATACTCCTGACACTCCGACTAAGACCTCTTTCAGCACCAATGGACCTGTAAAGCTAAATATGATTATGGTGATTCCTGACAATAATGTCAAAATAGCATGGATTCTACTTTTGGAATTAGAGACCTATTTGGGGGACCGAAGTTGCAGTGTCACCCACCTGTGATATCTACCAGCTCGTCCTGAATGGTTTTGCTAATGAGGGTGGAGTTGACTCGGTTGGCTAAGATGGTGAAGAGGCAGTTGACGTCGGCATCTCCTCATTGCGCTTGATAACACAGAAGCGTTCTGGACTCCTTCTCCCGTTTTGCTCGGAATGGAGAGGACCAATGCACCGTCATCTCGATTCCCACGGAGAGGCAGCATATTTCGTCCGCAACAGAGGATGCTCTCAACATTTGTGTTTTGTCCGTCAGTCCGTCACTGACGGACTCCCGTTTCGCTGACGACTGACGGAAACATTATTTCCTGAAGGTCGTCTTTGCTTTTCGGGTTAGTGACGGTTCGGGTGATGGCCGAAAATTGCTTCCGTTGGCGCTTATTCCGTCAGTGTTTTAAAGTTTCCGTCAGTCGTCAGTCCGCCAGCGAAACGGGAGTCCATCAGTGACGGACTGACGGATCTTCTGGCATCGGTACTGACGGACTGCCCACCACTGGCTCTCAATGATCGGAACCAACAGGCGCCAATTGGTCTTGGTTTGATCCTTCTTCTTCGCCTGTAGCATGGTGTCGACAGCCCTCCTCGGGTTTCGCAAAGTGTCGACAAACCCCTCAATTTTCTAGGAGTCTGTTGTATCCTTGTTCACAATGAAGTTGGCCACGTCCACTGGAGCTGCGGGGAGTGTCAGTGTGCCATGCCTAAAAAGAGAAGTGAGTTCCTTGCCCTCCTGTTCCTTATGACGAGATTCGGCTTCGCTGTCGGATCTACAGGCTGTCGATGTCGAAGTGCTTGGCTGTTGCTCCAGCTCATTGACATCACGCTCGCAATCACCACTCGTCTTGGCCACTTTGGTCTTGAAGAACGAGGTGATCTCCATATCGCCGGCTCACTTCATGGTACACGCCCTGTGAATGAGATGAAACTAATGCATCACATGGAAAAGCCTAGTGGCTCACATCACCCCATGTCCACATAACCACTGTTGTGCTGCAGATAGAGGATGACGCGGAGAGGATGGTGGTGTAGCTGCGAGAAGAGAGAGGATGCTCGAATTAGTTCCAAAAGTGAAAGATGTAAGCGAGCAGATGCCCAGTTCAGGCCAGCTGACAAAGAGAGGAAGGGCCAAGCGTGTGGGTCAGGATGTGCGATCCGACTGGGCAGTGAGTCAAGCGCACGCGCTGTGTGTCCACCGTGACTCTCGAAAAGCGATGCAAGCCAGGCACAATATGTGGAATTTTCCCCTGGTCATGTCCCCTTCCCCCCCCCCCCTGGTATCCGCTCATGTCGATAAAAGAAAGCTAAGAATTATTCAGCTTAATACAACTGTATGGAAAAAAAACAGACAACATTCAGAAACATATTCAGAAATATCTTTTACGCCAGGATAGCCACCCACTCAGGTTGATAATTACCGACTGATTTTCTCTGATTGATTCCATCGGTGAAGTATACGAAAAAATAATAACCAATAGATTAATGAGATTCCTAAACGAAATAATTGCCTAAACACCACCTGGCAATTTGGATTCAGAAAAAAAAAAAAGCCTGGAGTACGGAGAGACGTATCGAAACCGATCGACAAAGTTTGGCAAAAGGAATTACAGTATAATATACTGGTTAAATTTTGGAAATTACTTGCCCTCGAATTTTAGGCTTATTCGTATATAAATGTTTTGAAAAACAATTATTTTTCATTTCAATGTAGACTAGGTCTCTAGTTTTTCTACAGTCATGGCTTGTTTTTGATTTATCGTTTTTTTATTTTCTTTCATTTCAGGTCAGATCCAGGAAGTCGAGATGAAGAGAAGTATCGTCGATTACTTCACGCGCCGTGAGCTTGCGAATGCAGTTAAACGAAAGGCTTCCCCAGAGTCACCTCTGGAACTTCTAGACGTCCAACTGCAAGCCCAGACCCAAGAATCCTCTTCCTCTTCGCCAACGTTAACACTGTCCACGTCTTCGTTACCTAATGGCAACTCCAGTAAAGATGATATAGGAGTTATCAACTGATTGGAGCTCACTGATGCAGAGAAACTGCGCGTACACACCATACTTTGGGATGCACCATTGGATTTTCAGTGGCCTTACAGCGAGCGTCAAGGTGAGAGGCAGAACCACACGTAAATATCGCGGGCCACAACATCTAATCGGGCAGTATAGCGTCTTCTCCTATTATGCGTCGAAACATGGACTATTCTGTCGCTCTTGCAGGTTTTTCGCTCCTGAATCAATCCGAGGAAACCAATTATTGAATCGCCTAGTCAGAAAACCCCTAGAGAAGTTCGCTCACCTAACCGACAAAGATAGCTATTTGTCAGCGCATCTAGCGACTAAATTCCATGAAGACAGTATCACGCGCGCAGAAGCGTTCAAAACGACGATGAAGATGGAGATGCCAAGCAGCAGATGCCAAGCAGCGTGACATAAACCGAGATGCTCTGCAGCGGATACTCTTTTCTATAGAGTTTCCGGATAGATTAGGTCTACCACTTCGAGGTCATCGCGATTCCGGAACCATGTTGCTCCCTCACGCAGGAACCGGCGCCGATATAGATTACGGACAAGGCAATCTGAGAGCAAATATACAGCTGATGGCGGTTTCGAACGATAAAGCGTTACGGGAACATTTAACGACCGCTAGTAGGAATGACACATGCCTTTCCCCCCAAGCACAGAATGAACTGATATCAGCCATTGGAACAGTGATTTAAAAATCAATCATTGAAGAAACAAAAGGAGCCAGATTCTTTTCTCTTCTGGTGGACGAGACCACAGATGTCTCGAGAAAGGAACAGTTAACAGTATGTTTACGGTACCTCCGACGCGGCCAAATATGTGAGCGATTTCTCGGTTTTGCTGAGGTCCTTGATCTGACTGGTGCAGGGTTGGCTAAACAACTGCTACAGTTACAGATTCTGAAAGATTGTGGAGTTGACATTAGAAATATAGTTGGACAAGGGTACGACGGAGCCGCGGCTATGTCGGGGAGCAAAAATGGTGTGCAAAAGTATGTGCGTGAAGAATGCCCGTTAGCCAGCTACAGGCATTGTGTGTCCAATTCGCTCAATCTATGTTTGCTGAAGGCGAGCGAGGTACCAGATATTAGAAAGGCAGTGACGTTGATGCACGAGATTGCGCTTTTTTTTTGTGGCTCAAATAAAAGATTGCTCAAGCTTGAAGAAGCTATCAAGGAAGAGTGTAATGAAGCCGCCCATACGCGTCTGAAACTCCACTGCACCATTAGATGGGTGGAGCGCCAGGAAGCAGTTCGCAAATTTAAAGAACTACTACCCGCCATTAAAGTGTCGCTACACAAAATTAGCCTATGGCCATGCGCAGATTGTGCCGGTAAGGTGCTACTATTCTCTTCCGCCACAGACAATGATGGATTCTTGGTTGCCTTAGAGGTACTTGTATCGGTTCTGGAGATCACCAAGCCACTTTCAGTTAAGCTTCAGGCCGAAGCCCACGACATCCACAACGCGGTGGACCTTGTCCAGGACTGTGATAAGGTCCTGAGACAAATGCGATTAGACGAACAAGTCTTCAGGGACAATTTCATGTGCGCTCAACAATTGTTTGGTGAAGAAATCCGCATGCCAAGAACGACTGACAGGCAGACGCAGAGATCCAATCATCCGGCCAAGACACCAGAAGTAAATTACAGACGTTCTATTTTCCTCCCGTACATCGACGTCTGTATAAGCCAACTAGATGAGCGATGTAAATCGCACAGGGCGAAAGCATATGTGCTCAGTATGCTCCTACCGGCATACTGTCAGGATGCCGACGATTCTAGTGCCCTCATGGAAGCCGCCCAGTTGTACCACCAATTCCTTCCAGGACAACCAGAGTACCTGAACGCTGAATTACTGCGCTGGAAGGCGTACTGGGCGCGACAGGCGACCACGACATGTACACCACCAAAAAGAGTAGTGGATGCGGTGGCGGTTACGGCGACTCTCGGTACTTATCCCATGATCCAAACCCTTTTGCGAATTTTCGCAACCTTGCCGGTGACCACTGCGACTGGTGAACGCTTATTTAGTGCTCTGAAATTTATAAAATCTTACCTACGGTCCACCATGCACGAAGAGCGACTGAATGGCCTAGCCTATCTATACATCAACAAGGACATTCCACTAGTTCATATTGACGTTATTGATGAATTCAGCCGAACCAACCGTCGACTGGTTTGCAAGTGATACAATACAAGTGTGAAAAAAACACCGCTCACCCAGGGTGAAATTAAAAGACCACAAAGAAACTGATCGTAGATAAGATGTCATCAATATCAGATATATTATATTTGATATTTATTTGGGTAACTAAAATGATACTAAAATCATTCAAACTCCAGAAGACCTCGCATAAGCTTTGCTTCATGCCCCTTCAACATACATATTATGTTTAAATACACATTACTACTAAGTAATTTCTAGATGCAGTACCCGAATAGTGCTGCACAATCTATCTCACTAGATTTTAATGTTTCCAACTCATTTTTGCAATCTGTGCTTTGTTGTAGTTCATGAAAAAGCTTAGTTTGTTGATAAAAAAATATATTTCATTTTATAGACTTACCTATATACGATGTTCTCAATTGTTAACGAATGTTCATAGGGTTTTGTGCTTGTATGTATAGTATTTCCTGATTAAATTTATCATATTTCAGTATATGATTTTGATTCGAAAATACCTCCAGATCGCTTCTTTGGTAATCTAGTTTTAAAAAAATTCCAGGTTGAGAACCCTCGGACCCTCTTCTAGTCACGCGCTCGCCAATCCAGTGGCTTGGCCATTGACCGAGCTAGAAGCCCACAGCCCTCAGCAACACGGGTTCTGCAAGAGAAAGAGGACTGACACAGCCCTTGCCCTTCTCACCGAAAAGCTCGCCTGCTGTAAAGCTGAGAGGAAATACGTAGACGTGGTGATGCGAGATGTACAAAAGGCCTTCGATAAGGTTTGGCTAAGAGACCTACAATACAAGATCTTAGGCCTCCAGCTGAACCCAATCCTGGAAAGGGTCCTCTGCGACTACATCATGCGCAGAAAAGCCCGAATTTCGATCGATGGCTACAGAGGACCCGAGTTTGAACTTGAGACGGGTGTTCCACAAGGTGGCTGTCTGAGTCTACTGTTGTACCTTTTGTACACACTGGACTTACCTGATCCGGTAGGGGAGGAAGTGATGTACCTGCAGTTTGCAGACGACATCACACAAATCATCCCCAGCTATTACAAACATGCTGGATATCAAGCAAGGCAGATAACCATCGAAATCGATAACATCAATCGATAAGAACGAAAGTGGAACTTCAAGACCAACCGCCGAAAGTTCCAGATCCTCCCAATTAACCCCCGAAGACGTGTGGATGTCTCGGTGAATGGCGATATATACCCATACGGAAATAAAGGAAAAGTCCTAGGTCTGAAATTTACATCCAAAGGATACAAAGTGCACCTTAGTGACAGAATCTTCCTAACCAAAATACAGCTCGGCAAACTGTATAGGTTTAAAAACCTTAGCTCCAAAAATCTTAAAAAGCTGTACACTGCTCTGGTGCGCTCAACCTTAGTGTACCCGGCAGTGGTCATGCAGGCGGCGAGTTCCACCTCTCTCAGACAAATGTACAGAATGCAGAACAAAGCAGCCCTGCTTATAGCTGGAGCAAGAAGGACAGACTATATTCACCAAACAGTACTGCACGCAAGAGCAGGTCTGACCCCAAAGGCTAGGGAGAAAGACCTGGGACAAGATAGAATAGGAAATACTCCCGAATATGAACCTCAATCTAGATATTCCAAGAGCAGTTAGGGGACGCGCCACCAGGCAAGCCCTATTCCAGAGTGGAAGGAACTGCTCCCGAGAGAACCAAATTGGTATACTTACGTAATCAGAATATATACGTAAACAGGCGAAGTACGTACACCAAAGTGCAAAGAAGGAAGGAAGAAGAAACAAACAAACAAAAGAAAAAGAGGCGAAGTGCCCAATGTGAAAACAAAATATACAAAACATAAATTAAAACCTAAACCCCGGCAAAATGAGTAGTAAGCTGTTAAGAAAATAATAAAGAAGAATATATATATATATATACATATATATATATATATATATATATATATATATATATATATATATATATATATATATATATATATATATATATATATATATATATATATCAGATAAAAACTTGAAAGGCTCTAATGCCACGATGGAGGAAAGATCAAATATATTTATCTATTTATGTAAGTAAAATAAAGGGAGGAAAAATAAAAACGTAAACAAGAAAAAACCTGAGAGAAGCCCTCTACACCAGGGCAACACTTAACTTCTTTTTATCTTTATATACCTACCATACATTTCCTACTTCTTATATAAATTTCAATTTCAATTTTTGTTGACTCTTTCTATATATTATTTTTCAGCAGGATTTCTGCTGCTGTATTACTGATGACAGATTTTATATCGGGTTTATATTTAGTAGCCTTGAGAGATATGCATGCACTACTAGTTTCATCCACCAGGTTACTCCTCTTACGAACCTCAACAAAGTTCACCCCTGAGAACAAAGATTCATAAGCATATGTAGACGAAAACATGGATAGTAATGCTGTTGCAAGGTTCTTTAAACAGATAATTTTCTGGAATAGTATTCTAAATCCTTAATACTTCGTTTTCCGCATTTCTCTCTGTTACTCCCGTCTCTAATCGCTACTTTTTCACTATTTTCCAAGTCAACTCGAAGGTTAACAAATTTTTTGTTTCCAAATTGAGCTACTTTGAAATTCAATCAAGTGCATTTCAAATCATCCATGTCTATCCAATGAAAACATTTGCAAGTTTAGTTCATCCAGTTTGATACTGTCTGGAAACTTAATGAATTTTGCCGTCTCTTCCAGTTCTCTAAACCTAGCAAATCTTGTAAAGAACTGCCCAACACTTGCCTCAATAATTTTTACCAACAGCTTTTGAAGACATTTGGCGGTCTGTTATGTCATCTTTATGGAGTTCATCGATGTACCTCTTTGTTTTTGGAAAGTATCTGAATTTCTCATCATTCTACCTACTTCTTAAAAACCTCTTTAAAAAAACGGTAACCTGTGCTTTCGCGTGCCAGAAATAAGTAATCGGCGTGCCACATTTGACACGCGTGCCAAGGGTTGCCCGCCCCTAGCTTAGAATGAGGCTAAAATATCATTCAATGGCATTTATAGGTTGAGAAATCTTATGAAATAGGGCTACGAGTATGTTGGATCATTCATTAAACAGCTAAATACAAAACATATTATTGTCATGATGAGCGTTATTTCAAATAATTAAATTTTCAGGTTTCTAGTCCCTTAATTAAATTATTTAACCTATTCTAATTCAATATTTTGTTGTATTATACAAAGTAAAATTATGAAAATAGATATCTGACTATTATACCATCTATAATATTTTCCATCATTAATTACAAAGAAAATGTTTTAGCATGAGCTTAAAATATCTTTTCTTTTGCTATAGATTTCAATGACAGAGTCTGATAAATGTGTAGAAATCCAAAATGACATGATTTCAATTAAAATAAGAAAAAAGTGAGACGCACGTGTGTCCTTTGACACAAGGAAAACATTATTCCGGGTAAATCTGAGACGCACATGTGCGCCTCAACGGAATTATTATTAAAGTAATTACTTTTTCAATTTAATAAACATCTCCAATAGTTTAAAGCGAATTTCATTTAAATTAAAAGAAAAAACTGGTAACACATGCCAGTAGCGTTTTAAAATATACCCCCAATAGGAAACGAGTTAAGTGGACAATTGCTACCAAGGAATTGCAGATACAAGTTGTAAAACAACATCAAATGTATATAGCAAGAACATGAGAATTTATCTGCAAAATATAAGAAAATAACAGTCATTCGTGAATCAGCAATTACAATTTAGGTTAAAGTGGTTTTATTGTGTGGTAGGTATATAAAGGTGTGAATATGTTTCCTAGTTTGCCCTGGTGTTAGGGCATCACTAGCATTCTTCTTGTTTTGTTTTAAAAATAAAAATTCCTCCGTCAACGTGAATCAGCAAAATTGAAGGATGTAACGGTTTAAAAAGAAAGATAAATTAAACAAAAAAATGATTATATCTTAATATAAAAATAATTTTATTAAGATCAAATTCTTAGTTAAAAATAAAAAATATAATTTTACTAATTCTCAGTATGATTCAGTTTTTTAGTAGTGACTAATTTAATTTACAGATTCATATTATATTTTGAATGAGATAGACTGTAAAAGTGCCATATTGGACATTGGACATTGGACATAACAAGTGAGGAATATAGTAGAAGAGGATTTTAGTAGGAGAAATAGTGGGGAAATAGGGGAAAAAATAATAGGAAAGCGAAAATGAAAGGTAGAATGAAAGACAGATCCCTGGTGAAAGGGTACCACTGGCTTTCTTTGGTTTTGTGTTTTTTTGATAGCATATGGATATACTATCTGGTAAATGCGCTGGGCATTCGAGCCTTTGTATTAATATACAATATCTTTACGTGGCTTTTGGAAGATTTTCATCTTCAATTCTGGGTGTTTCACACCTAGATTTGGATTTTTGTGTTGTTTAATTGTTTTTTGGCGATATTTCGCACAAAAATTTGGGGAAGTATTTTTTAAAACCAAATTAAGCAAGTGCTAATTCGGTGGCTAAACTCGTTTGGCTTTGTTCATGTTTTTTCTGTGTTATGAATGGCGGTTATTTAGTTTTTAAGTGAACTTTGGGTCGACGTTAAAGTCATTCGGTAGTCTACTGCTTTTGAAACTAATCGGTCGTCTTAAGTTAGGTAAAATGTCGAAGTCGATGTGCTCCAGTACAAACTCGGGAGGGAGGTGCCGGTGCACCTTGTCCCAGATTTTGGCTGCTCTGAGGTGAAGCTCCACGTTTATGGGGGTCATCCCCAGTTCACCATGGAGTTCACTCTGCCTTCTCCCTTCTCTCCTTCGGGCTCCCGTAATGATATATACTGCCCTATTCTGGACCCTTTGCAGTTTAAGGACTTGGGTCTTGGAAACTACGTTTATAGGGATCGGGGGGTACAGGAGTTTTGAGCGAATGCACGCATTGTAGATCTTCAGTTTGTTGGAGGTACTCAGGTTTACGAATTTGAAAAATTCACCCAAGTCCCTCCGTGCATTCTGTGTAGTTCTCGCTACATGGCTCCTATACCCACCGGTCGTAATTTGTAGTCCCAGAACCGTGCCCTCCGTGCGGTATGGGATGCGTGCACCCCCCACACGGATGTCTGCCAGAGTCCTTCGGAATAATGGAATTACACGGAACTTTGGGGCATTGGTGGATATCTTCCATCTTCTCTCGAAAGAGTTGATGTTTTCGATTTCCACTGCCGTACTCCGTGCCATGAAATTCGCATTCCGATAAGGCCCCGTACATATCATCGTTATATCATCCGCAAATTGGACGTATAAGGAACCCTCAGTCAAGGGTTGGGGAAGGTCTATAGTGTAGATGTTATAGAGCAGGGGAGAGATGCACCCGCCTTGGGGCACCCGCACCTCGAGTTCGAACTCAGGGCCGCTATAATTTTTTATACTCAAAAACGCTCTCCTCTCCATCACATAGTCACAAAGAATCCTCTCAAGTATGGGATTGAGGCCTAGTTGAAGGATCTTATATTGTAGGCCTCTCCTCCATACCTTGTCAAAGGCCTTTTTGACATCGCGTAGCACCAGATTTGCATGGCGTTTTTCTGATTTTACTTTTGCCAACTTCTCGGTAATTACGGCTAGCGCCGTGTCTGTTCCTCGCTTCGCACGGAAGCCATGTTGCTGATTGTTGTGAGAGTTGTTTCTCTCGAGGAACATGTTTACCCTGTTGGCCAATATCTTCTCCAAGACTTTCCCTGAAAATTCTAGGAGAGATATGGGCCTGAAGTTAGCTGGACTGTCCGGTGGTTTACCGGCTTTCGGAATGAATATCATTTTCGCTACCTTCCAGTGGTCAGGGAAGTATCCCACGTTTAGGCATGCGTTCATGATATTCATGAGCCCCAATAGGATATTGGGCGGGGCTCGAATAAAATTCTCCTTCGTCAGTCCTGTACGCCCCGGTGCTCGCTGTCGGAAGGATTTTAAGGTCATAGAGAGTTCCTCGGCAGTAATTCTACCGCCGAGTCCCTCCATTTCCCTGTTCTGTGATACGCAATGGTGAGGATGCGTTCTGTGTATTTGGTCATTCAGGTCGTTAATAATTTCGTCTTCGAAGTCCAAATCGAAGTCATCATTCTCTTCCGGGGAAATCTTAAATATAGATGCCCAAAAGAGTCTGAATTCCTCTTCGATTCTTTCCACGTCAGAAATTTCAGTGTCGTCACGTATGTTTAATAGTCTTTGGTGGCTGTCCGCCTTTAAGTCGTTTTACCGTCTGCCAGAATGTACGTGAGTCAGTTTCTACATTCAGTCCGTCAATCAAATTATTCCAGAGTACACTCTGTTGGTCCCTTATGAGAGTCATTAGTTCGTCGCGTATGAGTCGTGTTTGTCGGTGTGTGTTGATGTTGGGGCCAGTGAGGTTCACTTCATTGATCCGTTCCTTATATTCCCTCGCGAGGGTTTTCATTCTAGGGGTCCATGAGGGGGCAGGGAGAGTTTTATATTTAACTCGGGGGACGGCTTCCTTGTCGGCTTTTAATAGTTTTTCGTTTAATTTATCCAACTCCTCGTCAATTTCTTCAAGGGAGGCATCATTTAAGGGTTCTGGGTTATAACTTTCGAGGAGTTGATTATACTTATCCCAGTTGGCTCGAGCATAGCTCTTTCGCTCTGGGATAGGGATTTGAATGGGGGAGGTTGAGATTTTAATAAGGATAGCCTGGTGGTCGCTGGGAATAGGGGGGCCCGGCTCAATGAAGTAATTATAAGGGAACATATTGCTGGTTAGCACAATATCTGGTTTTGTGGCTGACCTGTGTGTGATATATGTGGGGAAGTCTGGTCCAATTCTAGTCATAATATTTCTATCAATAAGTGTCTCGAGATTCCTGCCTGTTGGGTTGGTTGACGTATAACCGGAGGCAGCGCTTCTTGCATTGAGGTCACCGGCAAAGAGAACGGTTCTGCCGTGACCACATAACTGCAAGAAGTTTGGGAGGGGCAAATACCCTCTCCTTGGGGGTTGGTACCCCGTAGCCAGGACCAGGGGTCCCACTGCCGTACGGACCTCCACAGCAAGGTAAGATTCGTCGAGTCCACTTATTGATCTGAAGTCAAGACCTCTTTTCACAGCTATGGCGCATCCGTCAAAACGTTCTCCGCTGTGATTTCTGGTCAAGACTTCGTAGGGAAAGATTTTTATCGGGTTAGCGTCGTTTATTCCATGTTCAGAAATAAATATAACGTCTGGGTCACTTTGTCTTAATACGTTTCCGTATATTATTTTTTTGTTTGTCCATCCGTCAGAGTTCAAATGTAAAATTTTTAGAGTCGTCATTTTGTAGTTCACTTAAGGGTTTTCGAGTGTAATATAATGTTTTTAGGACTTTATTCTCTTACGAGTTTAGGTCCTTGTGGAGTGTTTGGGGGCGTTATGGTTTTTCCTGTACGTTTTTTCCTGTATTCGCCGTCGGTAAGGGTTATAAAGGAGTCCGGAGTCAGTTTGATCAGGCCTTGGAGTAAAGCCTCCTCGACCTGTTTTTCACTGAGCTCGTCCGAGGTGAATTCCCATTTGTATATGCCGGCTATTAAGCCTTCGGATACATCAAGGGCATCCATCTCCTTAGGAAAAGGGGACCTTTCGGCAGCGAATACCTTCAAGTTAATTTTTCTTGAATGGTATGCGTGCCTGGATTCCCTCTTACAAGAAGAGGACGATCTCGGGCGTCTCTGGGGCTGCGAGGTTTTACTTGAGCGGGGCGAACGTGCCCCTCCCTCGGCTCTCGCAACTCCAGTCTCCGTGCTCTCGTTATTCACCTTTGTGGGTGTGATTGCGTGGGTAGTTTTGTTTTTCATGGTTTCTTTGGGTTGTTTATGTTCGGTGCGTGCTTTCGCAGCCTGGATCCTGGGGTCTCTGGAGGAAGCTGAGGTTGTGGCATTACTGGGGGTTGGGAGATTCTGACAATTAGTCTCGCACTGAGGTTTGAGACTAATTTTCAGAATCTCTTCTGACCGCAGGTTCGAGGGGAACCACATCTTCTCCATTCCATTATTTGTCAGCATCTTATTAAGCTCATCTGCAAAGCACCCCGGGGAGGAGAGATTCGCAATATGAGCATAATATATACAACACATAATTTTTGTCGAGTTTTCATTTTCGACGTGGAGATATGTAGGGTTCGCTTTTGACTCCGCTACCGCAGCTTTTGCGACCTTGGCATATGTAGTGTTGGCTTTTTTTTCCTCTTCAGTTCGTTTTTGTGTGGCTTTGTTTTTCAAGATCTGTTTTTTGATGGGGCAGGCCATGGAGAGTGTCTTATGTTCCCCCGCGCAGTTCAGACACTTCATGGTGGTGCTCTTACGGCTCCTCCAGAAGTGGTTGTCCGATGCACAGATTGAACACAAGGTAGCATTCCCTTTGGGGCAGTTGGCTGTGGTGTGCTCCTCATACTTGTAGCATTTGAAGCACATTTGGAGGTCGATAAACTCCTCACGTTCGATCTGCTCGGGGCAGATTCGAACGTTAAAGAGGAGCATACCGCACTCCGTAGCCTTAACCGCCATTGCCGAATCCGTAAAAACAATCTTGAACACATGCGTGTAATCCTTAAATTTAAGGATATGAGTAATATTTCAATCCGATTCTGCAATGCAAGAATCCTTCAACGACAGTTTTTTTTTTCTTCTTTATTTAGAGTGCTATGATTCCGCGCGAAATCACTACTTTTCGAGTTATTAGCACTTGAAAGTAGAATTTTCTAAGCCACGATGTAGAATGTTCGGGGTAGTAGGTTATTTAATCATATTTATTTTGGTAATTGTACAAAAAAATCGTGTTAGTCAAGTGTAGTGTAGGGGCTTTTAATTGGTTTAGCATAATAGCCTGAGTTCGAAATGACATGATGAATAAATGTGTGTGTGTGTGTGTGTGTCAGAGCTAGGCACCTCCGCAAATTAGTCCGCAAGTCCACACTTGCAGAAATTCAATTTCAATTGCGGATGTGTTTGTGACAAAATGTCGCAAATTTGCGGATTTGCGTTTGCGGTATTACTTCCGCAAACCTCCGCTAACACATGGAAGCCAGCCCGGTGAATCCCCAACCACCATTGACTGCACCTCTGTCTTCATGCAGTGGCTGGTAATTTTCTGCGCGACAAGCGCGTCAGTCAGAAAGTTGGTGTTGCCAGTTACCATATAGGCACTCACTCAGTCTGACTGATTCAGTCCAGCCCACACACAAGCAATTTTATGGAGGCCTTCAGTGTGTGTGTTGGTGGTTAGTCTGATGACTCTGGAGATGCCGCTGTTCAGAAGGACTTTAACGTGGGCGACCCCATGGCTATAGACGAGGACGACGCCGATGACACTGAAGAAAGGCAGGAGGTTTAGTCGGTTAATCTGGGCCAGCTAATTGAACAGCATGCTCGGCACAGTCCTGAAGGGGACGTCTTACTTCCCTGTCACCATAGATGTGCCACCCACACGCTGAATTTGTTGGCCACAGTTGATGTGGAGAAATTCCCCCTTCTGGTCATAGGATACCAGTTCCTGCTTTTCGAAGGTAGGAGCCAAAACTATAGCTCTTTGGCACAAGTAAAATAAAAAGGCGACCACTGCAGCCACCATCAGGAGAGAGGTGGGCAGGAAGCTGAAGACGCCCAATATCACACGTTGGAATTCTCTTTATGACTCTATAGAAGTACTGAATTGTGTCCTTAACACAAAGCTTCAACCAAACAGATAAAGAGGTCATCGCGGAATATCTGTGTGTGATGAAGCTTGTGGGGACTAGTTTGGACAAACTACAGTCGGACAAAGAAGCCTACATGGGGGTCCTGCTTCTCACCCTATATGTTCTCAAGTCAAGGCTAGAGACCATGAAGACAAAAAATTTGAAGTACGCCACGCCCTTGCTAAACTACCTCATTGACAGCCCGCTTAAAGAGGAGACCCAAAGATTTCAAAGGCAGGTTCTCCGCCCTTTTCAGTGAAGTTGACTTGATCATGGCGACTGCCATCCACCCCTCTTTCAAGTTTCCTGTAGTCCGCCTCCATTAACCCTAGCAAGGCTGATGCAGTAAAGACAAGGCTAATGGAAGAAGTTAAGGAGCGTGTTATTGCCATCGACACTGAGGCCAGTGATAGCAGCAGTGCAGAGGAGAAGGATGACTTCTTCAAGTAGCTACAGATGAAAGTTGTTGAGTGGAACAGCCATACCTATCTCTCCAACAAGCTGGTGAAGGAGTATGAGAGTTGGTGCTCTGAATCCCAAAAGACTACCAGTCTAGACATTGGTATGTTCCCAAACCTCCGTCGCTCCGCCTGGGTTAATGTATTTTTAAAATACAACACTGCAATTCCTATATCTGCGGCCGTGGAAAGACTGTTTTCCCAGGGATCTGATATTCTTAAACCTAAGAGGGTCAGCCTAACATTAATGTTTATGAAGGGCAATATGTATTTGCTGAAGCCACTAAGCCCATTGTCAGAAGATGAATAAATGACTTGTACGGGTCATAGCTTGTTAAATTTAAGTTATTAGTTTAATATTCTATAAAGTATGAACTCTAGTGTGTAATTATTCATAAGGTAATAAATTGATAGAATTACTAGTTTTTTATCTTTTTTCACTCTCTTTTATCTTATTCATTTTTCAGATTTTTTTTCCTTAATATCCAGACCCCAATATTTCTCAACTTCCAGCCTGTGGCATCGGGGGATACGTCTACGACATAAGCCTCTCATCACGGGCGATACTATTAAAATCGTCTGTTCCAACAACTGGCGAGGGACTCTACCATCATACACTCATACGACTACCGGAGCTTTAGGCCCCCCTTCCCCTCAAAAAAACAACAACAAAAATGCGATTGCGGATTTGAGTTTGCGATTTAAAATAAATCTTAAAATTTGCGGATTTGTGATTGCGGATGTTATGAAATGAGTTTGCAGATTTGTGATAGAGCGGAAGTTCAAATTCGTTTGCGATGCCCAGCACTGGTGTGTGTGTGTGTGTGTGTGTGTGTCGAGGGGCATTTTTATGAACAAGACAAGAAAAAGCCTTTAACGATTTTTAGGCATTAATTTCTTGTTACCAAAACTACCGTGTTTATATAACCTACCCCCCTAACATACCCCAATGAATGAAAATGAACTAATATTAACCTTAAAAACAAAATTTTCAAATGAATGAGACTAACATAGGCCTACTTATGACATTTAAAGTTGGCGTCGTTGGAGATTAGCTTGAAATATTGATATTTTTTTTTGTGACTTTATAAAGTGTGATACACCCTTTCCACCATCAAATTATTACTCCTAACACACTAATACAATGATACGAAGAAGTCTAATATGATTTAGTAGCTTAGAACGTTTGCTCTCTTCTTATTCAAAGTTGTAGTGAGCCCCCAAATGCCTTTTAAACGGCTTTTCAGTTTTTGTTTAATGTATTATAGTTTTAAACGAGTAAACTTTAAATATTACAATCTATTGTATATAATTAGAATTAATTATTCTTAAAGTACTAAATTCATCTTTATATTTAGAGATTAGTTCAATTTATACTTTTCAGCGAGTGAAATAGAATCCATAAACAACTACGAAAAGAAATGGAAAATAAATCTAAAATAGTACCAGTATATAGAAAAAACACAAAAAACAGCAGACATCTACATAAAGGGTGAAAGATATAAATATAGCAACGAAAGCTAAGTTTAGGCCTAACTATCTCAAAAATAGGTTAGAAGAAACACGTAACAGACAATTAACAAAGGAAAAATGGGATTCAAACTACTATTCAAATTAAGAAATATGAACCTAAAGAACAAAGGAAAAATATACCAAGCAATTATTCAATCGGCTTTAGTGATTATTTATATCAGAAATTGCATTTCTTCAAATCTAAATAATTCTATAAAGCAAGAAGTTGAGTCACTGTGGATAGATATTAGGGTCAGTAAAAATAGGATAATACCCTTGGGACCCTTTTATAGACCACCAGGACAGACTGATTGTATTGATGAGTTAATGATCAGGGAAATAAGGAAAGTATGTGAAGTAGATACAATTATTCTTAGTGACTTTGATTTAAATTCTGTGGACTGGAAAAATATGATAGGAAGGGATAGAGCAAGTTGTAAGTTTATAGAATGCTCTGAAGATAATTTTTTGACTCAATTTGTTAATAAACCGACAAGGGGTGCTAATATATTAGATCTGATTCTTACAAATGATGATTACTTGGTTCGAGAATTGACTGTTGGGTTAGCATTGGGTAATAGTGATCATCAGATAGTTTGTTTTACCTTGTGAATAGTGAAAGGAAGAACATCGATAAACTCCATAAATCTTTTTTTTTATGGGCGAATAGGATAAATTATGCAACTTGCTAAATCAGATTAGGTGGGATATAGAATTCAGGGGGAAGAATACTTATGAGATGTGGGGACACTTTTTAGACTATATTAAACATAGTCCAGGACCAGTGTATTCCAATGAAGGCCATTAGGAAGAAATGTTGAAAGCCGTTGTGGTGGAATCATGAGATAGCTAGGAAGATTTTTTAGAAGAAAAGGACATACCAGAGATTGCAGGGAGAAAGTATTTTTGACAATTTAAATCATTATAGGTTGACCAGAAATGAGCTAAATAAGATTAGTAAGAAAAGCAAAAGGGAGGCAGAAATTAATTTAGCTCAAATTAATAATAAAAATCCAAGAAAATGCTTTAACTATAATAGAATTAATAAAAAATCTAAGTGATAAGATAGGGCCTATTGATATGAAGGGGTTTTGAAAGAATCTAATGAGGAAATAGTAGAGGTTCTTAATGATCATTTTTCTTCAGTATTTACACAAGAAAATTAAGATAGATTAATTGATGATAATTCTAGGAGAAGGAAAGTAGTGCCGAATACCGTTAATGTGAACAGGGAAATAATCAAAGGGCTTATATTGGAGTTAAATACTAGTAAGTCATCTGGCCCAGACAACATTCATTCTAGGTTACTCAAAGAAGATGTAGATGGTATTGCAGTAGTCTTGAGAAGATATATTCTAGACCACTAGAGTTTGGAAAAATTCCTAATGATTGTAAATTAGCGAATGTAGTGCGAATTTTTTAAAAGGGAAGTAAAGAGGACCTAAATAACTTTAGGCCGGTAGGCTTAACTTCTACAGTTTGTAAAATTCTAGAGAAGATAGTTAAAAAAAGGATTTCGGATCATCTAGATCAGGGGTGGGCAACGTTTTTAAGTGGGTGTGACAAAATTGGCCAAATCCTTGATACAAAATTTTCTCACGTGACAATAATTGACAATAAAATCTAGTAAATTTGTTAAACACGATCTACCACTTCTAAACCCAAGCTGAGCATCATTTATTAACGGACTACTATCTAGATTCTAGATAGTAGTCGGTTAATAAATGATGCTCAGATTTTATGGATTATGTAACTAAACAATTAGATAAGGGAGAGAATGTTGATGTAATTTACTTAGATTAGTTCATAAATTAAAAATGCATGGGATATGTGGGATAGTTTTGAATTGGATAACTGAATGGCTGAAAACAGAGAGTTGTGCTGAATGGGGTGAGGTCACATTGGAGGAACGTTATCAGTGGCGTACCTCAGGAATCCGTTCTAGGCCCTTTATTATTCATAGTTTATATTAATGATCTTGGGGAGGCTGTAAATAGCAAGGTGTCAATTTTTGCTGATGACACTAAATTGGCAGCTGTAGTCAAAGAAGTGGAGGGTAGCTTTAAACTGCAGTGACTTTAATAAGTTATTAGCTTGGGCTCAGATGTGACAAATTTCTGTACATGAAAAGGGATAATAGCGATTTTAGCTATGAAATGGATGGGCATTGGTTGAATTCAGTTGAGGATGAGAAGGACTTAGGCGTAGTAGTAGATAGGTGACTAAAGTTTTCAAAGCAGTGTATTGAGGCAAAAATAGAGCAAATAGGGTGCTAGGATACATTAACAGGAATGTTAGCTACAGGAGTAAAGAGGTTATCCTTAAACTCTACAACTCGTATGTTAGGTCACATTTAGAGTACTGTATACAAGCATGGTCACCACATTTTAGATATAACATCAACCTGCTAAAGTCAATACAAAGGAGGGCAACAAAAATAATATCTTCCCTGAAGCACCTTGAATATGAAGATTGACTAAGGGTATTAAATATGTTCTCATTTGAAAGAAGATGTGTGAGTGGAGATATGGTTGAGCTTTTTAAAATCTGTTCTGGATGGATAAGTTGGATTTTAGCAAGTCATTTGAGTTGGAAGGTAGTAATAGTACTAGGGGTCACCACCTAAAAATTAAAAAACAGAGGTGCAGGTTGGATGGTAGAAAATATTTTTTCACCAATAGAGTGGTAGATTACTGGAATAGTTTGCCACCTAAGACAGTAGACAGTCCAAACTTGAATGTTTTCAAATGCAGATTAAATGATTATATGGGGAGGGAGGGTTAACTTAGGGAGGGGGGGAGAGATTCTGGGCTCATTCCTGTGGATACAGTTTTTTATTATTGTATATTATGATTAATTTTGACGTGTCTTGATGATGATGCTTTTTGTTTTTGACACATTTTGTGGATGGTTCTAATTGCATATTGTTGATGCATGATATGACACAAATCCTATGGATACATTTTGTGGGTCGGGTTTGACAGATGCGGATAACCTTTGATAGGCCCTTGTGGCTTTTTTCATCCGTGAATTTATGTTATGTTATGTACTCTATTTTAGCGATGTGCTCTCCCTCTCTCTAATACTAGCCTACACCATATTTAAAGGATACAGAACAAAGAAGTCTACATAATAACGTATACTAGAGAGGCGGAGCGAAGAAATCAAAGTGATTTAGACAGAGAGGCAAAACTTACAACTACCAACAAAATAATATAGTAAAAAGAGCAAAGAAAACGATAAAGAAAACTAAAGATGAGATGGGAGAAAAACTCCCCAACCAACTAGATCACCTAGAAGTTTGGAGAACCCATCGACTCTTTTCCAGTAACTTAGAAATAAATGAAAGCGAAATGGAAGAATTATGCACGTGTGTAAGTGGAAAATTCCATAACAAATAAGCTGAAGTGGAAGATTAAAAAACAGGTAAAGTAGATCTTAAAAAAAAAGAAAAAAAAAGGAGTTAACTTTCGGAAAATGTCCACCCTCAATTTTTTGGCTAATGAATATATATATATATATATATACGTAGGTGAGTCAAAAAGTTCTCAGACAAATGCCAGATTATTGAAATGTTCGATTTTGTACAAGTAAATACAGGGTCAAACACGACTTTCATGTTTTCTGAACAATTCCTACAAAATTCGTCATTCAATTTGTCGAGACTCTTTGTATTAGATGTGCTTCAAAAAGGTTACTTTTTTGAACCCATAAAATGGCAAATTTTGAGATAAGAGCGAACATTAAATTCCTGACTAAACTTGATTGGAAGCCTGTTAAGATTATTGACGCTCTACAACAGGTTTATGGTGACTCTTCGCCATGTAGAGCGGTAGTATACGACTGGATTAAGCGCTTCAAGGGGGGCAGAGAAGAAGTTGAAGATGATCCACGTGAAGGGAGACCCTCCACCTCCATTAACCCAGAAAATGTCGAGCTTGTGAGGAATCTAGTGGATAAAGATCGCCGTATTACTATTGATGAAGTTGCCAATGCATGTGAAATCTCTCATGGCTCAGCATTTGGAATTCTAACTGAAAATCTTGGCCTGAGCAAGCTTTCAGCACGTTGGGTCCCAAAAGCGTTGCGAGAAGACCAGCTGAATCATAGGGCCAACCTTTCTTTGGCTATTTTGACCAAGATTGAAGCAAACGAGGATAGTTTTTTTGAGCGCCTCGTAACGGGAGATGAAACTTGGGTGTATCAGTTTGATCCTGAAAGTAAAAATCAATCAAAAGAGTGGCACCCAAGGGGGGCAGCAGGGCCTATCAAGTTCAAGACAGAGAGGTCCGTTAAGAAGATAATGGCTACAGTTTTGGGGGATTCGGAGGGAATTATTTTAATAGACTTCTTAGAAGGACAAAAAACTGTTACATCCAGCTATTACGAAGGAGTTTTAAGGAAGCTGAAAACTTCAATAGCCAAAAAACGACGAGGAAAGCTCCACAAGCAAATCTTGTTCCACCATGACAATGCCCCTGCACATTCGTCCAAAGCTGTGAGATCTCAGCTACGGGAATTTCGATGGGAAACTCTTGCTCATCCCCCTTATAGCCCTGATTTAGCACCCTCTGACTTTTTTCTGTTTCCAAATTTAAAGGGACACCTAAAAGGAACCCGGTTTCAATCATTAGATGAAGCAAAAAAGCAGGTCATTACTTGGTGCCAGAGACAACCCCGTGAATTCTACAAAGATGGTCTTTACCGTTGGATTCATAGATTAAGAAAGTGTATAGATGTTAATGGAGCTTATGTAGAAAAATGATTACAGTATTATTACAAATAAAAATTTTATGCCATTTATCTGAGAACTTTTTGACTCCCCCTCGTATATATATATATATATATTCGTATGTGTGCTTAAAAACCAGGGTTTTTTTTTACTTTAGAAAGTGTGTTTTCTTGGTCAAATGCCAAAAAATGAGCTTTGGGTGGTGTTTTTTACATAATTGCAGTCGCATCGTATTGTATAATAGTCATTTTTATCGTAATTTCGAAATGGGGGGGCTTCGCCCCGATACCACTTTTAATTGTGGCC
The DNA here is from genome assembly GCA_963969495.1 of Ceratothoa steindachneri. Classification (NCBI taxonomy): domain Eukaryota; kingdom Metazoa; phylum Arthropoda; class Malacostraca; order Isopoda; family Cymothoidae; genus Ceratothoa; species Ceratothoa steindachneri. The sequence continues at coordinate 56,733,797 of OZ018333.1, forward strand.
TCGCTATTTTTAAATACACTCGTAATATTCTTAATTCGAAAGCCTATCGTTAGATTCGAATTCAAAGGCGATTGCTAGATGTCGTTAGGCCTCTAGTTTTTATACCGTGTTTCCGTAGCCAGGCCGTGATTTGGGGGGGGGGGGGCTATTTCTATTTTAGGGGGGGGGGAAGAGTTAAACTTGTACAAATATTTTTTTACAAATACCATCTTGATATTTAAGTTTTCGGTTCGCCGTAATTCCATATATCTAACGTTGGGAATGGAGTGATAAGAAAAAGCCACTTACCAGCCAGTTCGTCGTATTGGCTACCGCGACTACCAAGTCAACAAAAGTTCAGAGTCCATAAGTAACATTATTTTTGTAGTTTTTTGAGTTGAGATTATAGGATTTTGTTATGATAATACATACAAACACTTGTATTTTTATCATAAAATTGATTTATAAAATGATATTTAATATAATCAGTTTGGGAAATAGAATTGCAAACGGGATTTGAGGATTGTCAAGATGGTGTTTGCTACAAAATTATTGCAATGGACTTCCAGAATTGGCGATGAATTCTTAGAAAGTTCGAATGTATTTTAACTTATGGAATGGCTAGGGGTAAAATACAATTACAGAGCTTTACTCGGCAGTCAGTTCTTCCAACTAGTAAGCCAACCAGGCAGTTCACAAAACTAAAGTGGTAATATGAAGCTGAAGCCACAGACAAAATAACCTCTTCCGGAAGATATCTGTGAGTAAATGTGCATCCTTGCTGTGTAATGTTTAACACAAGAGAGAACTTCTTCCTTGTGTGTAACTGAAATCATCTTATTATTTTAGGCTAGAAAATTTGAGGGGTTAATCAGATTTGAGGGGGTAAGCCCTCCATAGCCCCACGTGGCTACGGGATTGCTTCAAACATATAAGCTTCACCTCGAATGTTATTTAAATCAATCATTATTTTCTTTAAAATTGATTAATATGAAATGTTCATATCATATTTTAATTAAAAAAATAAGATTCCGTTCAAATGATGTGATTGCAATTAACAATGTGGCTTCTAAGATGACAGCCGATCTATTTTTCGTCATAACATCATTATTAGAAATTTGCCCACATTTTAGCAGTGAAAATGGTTCTTCTTCTATAGAGCTATTTATAATAAAGCGCCCACAAAATTCAATGCGAAGCATTTTTCGAAATTTTACCAAATGAACAAAAAAATAAAACCGCCCTGAAATTGAATAAATAAAAAGTTACGAAAGAGAAGCAAGTATTTGCGAGAGATTGCGTAACACTAGCAATTTATTAAAATTAAATCAGTTTGAACGCCATAACAATTAAGACAAAAGAACAACGTGAAACTTTTAAGTATACTCAAAAACAACCCTCTAAGCAAATACCTACTCACACAAATTCTAACTTAAATACCTATTCAAACTGCTAGAGATAGCCTGACTTCCAGGCAAACTTGTAACCGTAATCAATCCTCTTACCTCCTTCAATTTCGACCTAAGAACTTTCACTCTCTATCAAAACACACACTTACCAGGCCTTCAACTTACACAAGGGACAAGGGGCCAAAGAAAATAATGAATCGACTGAGATAAAAAAAAAATCTCAAACTATATTTCTCGCTGCTGTATCCTTAACTTTTCTTCCTCCCCTCCCTCTAACGACTACCCCTGAAATCTCGATGAGAGTATATTTTAACTTTGGATTAAACAAAAACAACTAATTACAAATGTTGAAATTCAGAAACTTAATTAAAATTAAGGGATAGCTGTTTTTTTGTATAATCGAATTTCTTTCTATAATTAATTTTTCATTATAATGTTTATCAGGAGGAAATAGAGATCAATCCTCATAGATAACGACTCCCAGCCTATGTTAGGTGTCATTATGTAGGATTGATCTTTTGGGGGGGGTCAGTATCTTGGAGTGATCTTTTGGGGGGGGTCAGTATCTTGGAGTGATCTTTTGGGGGGTCATTACTCAGGATTGAATTTTTTAATTTGTAATAATAATTGATAATAAGATTAAGATAAAAAAATAAAGTAAAAATGATACTTATGATTGAATTTGGTGAAGGTAACATTGGTTAAGTTATGTTAGGTTAGGTTCAAAAAGACTACCCTAACCTAACCTAACCTATGTGACAGGATCGATTCAGTTTGAGTGGATTTAAAAATTTCTGCCATCATATTTCTTATTTCTATCCCTTGGATATTTTACTTTTTTAATGTTTAATTGTTTGTTTAATTTGTTTGTGTATTTTTTGTTCTTTAATAAAATATATTTAACCGATTATTTTTTAGATATACGAATAAGCTTCGTGGGGGCATCAACTACGATATTTTTGATGGGGCATCTTCTGGGATTGAAATTTCTTATGGGTCATTAATTAGGAATAGTGATCCGGAAATAGCTGCTGCCCCCTAAAAAGGAGTAAATCTCATCGCTTTTAGCTTTGAAAGAAGGTATTGAACGGGAGTTTATCAAAGACTTTCGAAAAATCTACCTATATCACATCGCAACTAGACTAGTGATCAGACTAGTGACACAAGACCCCCCCTTTCCTGAAACCATGTTGGCTATTTACTAAAAGTTGATTTTTCACCAACAGATTGAGTAATTATTAACTCCATTATTTTACGTATAAGTATTTTACTGGCCAATAATTCTCATTTTCGTCACTTCTACTTTTTGAATATGAGAAAAACATTGGCCAGTTTCCAATCCCTGGGAACAAAATTTGCCCCCGGATGGAATTAAACCAAAATTCGAGGAAAGTGGAAATTTCGTTCATAATTTCCTTAATAATTCCCGCGTACATTTCGTCGACCCCCGAAAGGTTTATCAGAACTTATGTAATTTATGAATAGCATTTTTGTGCATCATCTGCCGTAACTATTATGTCATTCATTTTGGGGATGTTATTATTGAATGTTTCTAGGCTTTCCTCACTTAAAATCTGCTATATTCTTGTTAAAAACTGAAGCAAAATTAGTATTCAAGATCATTTTGAAATAATCGGCCGTTATGTTTTAGCATTTGAACTGACTCTGTTTTGGGTTCTATAGTACCTATAGAATGCTTTCGGATTATAGCGTGACCTTTCCGCTAATCTATTTTCGTACATGCATTTAGTTACATTCGCTTCTTGTTTATCTGCCTTTGGAGTCGATCAATTTTGCCCTAATGACTGGTTGCCTTTTAACCGCTTATAAAGTGACCGTTTCCGTCCTATCAGTCTTAAGAAATTGGTTTATCGACAGTTTGTGCCTTGTATATTTTATACCATTTTTATGAAGAATATATCTAGTCTGAAGATCCTTAACACATTCAGCGCCGTCACCCATTATGGGACACGCATTTTTTTGTGTAGGCCATGTCAGTCAATATGGATGACCAAATTCTCCTCAATTTAAGTTACTGTCAGTCAATGTTGGCGACGCTGCATTATTTATTATAGGACTTTTGAGTAATGTGGCCTTTGAGGAAACATTGTACCTACAATGCGAACGCTCCAAATTGTGACACTTCTCAATGATGAAGTGGGTACTCATTGTCTCGAGGTCCAGACGGACGTACCTGATCGAGTTCCAGAGAAAAGAGCCCCGAATGACCTTATTCCAGCGTTGGTTAACAAACTGGACACCATAAACTAAGAAGGAAGGTTCTAACAAGGAGAAGATTCCTTCCATGGCCAAATCAGGGAGGTCTTCAATGTTTCTTGTCCTTTTCTCTTCAAGGGTGAGATCGAAGGTCAAGGGTAAGGAGGAGACAATGGAGTGGTGACCAATTGGGCCCGAAGTTGGTTCCCAGGCAGAATTGGACCACTGAGGAAACGGCAGCTCCCAAACACCTAAAACAAAACAAAAGTCATCAATTTAGAGTGGTGAAGATTATACACATTTTCCCAATTGAATCTTCTCTCTCTCTCACACACACTATTTCACTTCTCTGATAAGGCAACAAAAAAGACACCGGCGTGATGTGAGTTGTGCGTCGTGGCAGGCAACTAAATATGACGACGTGGATGCATGAGAGGCGGAGACCGAAGTAGGGAACCTCGCTCTTTGGTAGCTGGCCCCTGGGAAGCCTACCAAATCCTTCCTCAATTCCTCCCTAGTGTGATACTCGGGGAAGGGGGCGCTTTCCTCCCTAATCAAGAGTGATAATGAGGACAGACATGAGAGAATATCGATGACAAAGATCAGGAAGGAAAATGACTGAGATAACAAACCCTGCCCACGAACCATTAATAAGGGGTCCAGGGGGTATATGTGTTGCCCCCAGCCCCTGGAAACAGAAGATTTTGGTTATTATATCTATGGCACTGACTAGACCTGCTACGATCGCTCACCAAACCACACCTAAACTTATAAATATATATATATTCATATTTCCTATATCTGGACCTTTATTCGTCAAATGCGTATACCCACCACTGCCCCTGGTGGGGGGGGGGCATGCGAGCAATGAGGAGGTTGAAGTAAGTGGGAAGGCAGAATCAGAAAGAAATTGGAGCGTAAGAATGCAGAGAAATAAGTATGTTCAATGTCCTTGGTTGTATGTGCGTGTGGGGCCTTGCTGGTTGAGTGTGGATGAAAGATAATCGAGCGAATGATAGCAACTGGTCAAATGGAGGTGGGTGTGGGTGTCAAGTGTTTTAACTGAGATAGCAAATAATTAATAGAGATTATTGGGTGCCCGAGCACCCAATTTTATGTTGTAGCAAAGCATGTGTTTTGATTTATGTCAAATGCAATATAATTATGGATGAGAGAGAAAAGGAGTATGAAACATGTTTTTCTATTTTTGTTATTTGGTTTTTGCATAATTATTTTTTAATCTAGCCTAGTATTAGGCTCTAACGAGAGATTGGGAACTTTTGACCTAGTAGGCAGTCGCCAGATGGGCTCTTTAAAAAAAATGGTTCTTCTTTCAGGAGAAAGTGCTGTTGAGAACTTTCTCAAAAACCTTGCCAATGATCTCCAACCATGACATAGGTCTGAAGTTCGTCACCTAATTTGCTGGATTTAGATGTTCTGAGGATGAAAATCATCTTCGGAGTTTTTAGGTCGTCAGGGAATTATCTTATTGCCTGGGACGCTTCGAGTAGGTTTGGCAGTGTGATCCAAAAGCTTTCAGCTGCCTGATTGTGATTTGCCCTAGGCCGTAACGAAGAGATTGCCGCCCAAATTTCTGCACTGTTGCCCTCTTGTGAGTTCCGATGGAGCGGAGTGAGGTTCGCGGTTCTGTTTAGAATGAATCTGTCTTCCCTCCTCTACATGTAGTCGAGAATCTAGTCTTCGAAGCCTCAGAGATTTTGAAAACATCCTTCTAGAATTCATGAAAGAACTTCTCTTTCTCACATGGAGTGGTCACCGGTGTTGAGGTGTGCGATAGTGTAGTTTGGCCCTGAGCTCTTCTTGTTCCTTCCAGCATGCTGATGGCCACCCAGAAAGACCTCACGTCCCTGTCGGTGTCTAATCTTTCGATCAACGGTTCCACTTCTTCCTCAGTTCATGTGCCAGCTGGGTGTTCGGCTGTCTACTGAGTTGGTGAACGTTTTGGAATTCCATGGGGCTTGTCTAGTGGGTGTAGAAGGTACAGTTGAAGGACGAGGCGAATTTTTGTTTAAGCACCAGTCTGTGTGTTGGGTTGGTTGGCAACAGGATTTTGGGAGAGGTTTCCGGGATAGATAATGTATCTGCGTTTGAAATGCAGGCATTGATAGCAGTCAAACTTCGTGCATATTTTCTGCGGTTGTTCCGTCCAGATCAAGGAGCTCCAGCAGGCACGCCCTCCTGTATGCTTCCCAGTCTGTTTTCGGGAAATTTTCCGGGCTGCAACGAACGGGCATATGATCGCTTGGTGTCAGTGGTCCTGTTCGGAAAAGATGGTGAAAAGGGAAGTTGGTGTTCATAAATACGACATCGGGCTTTGCGGATCTCTGGATAGAGGAATGTAGAGATGTCCTGCCAGATGTGTTCTCCGATATTCCTTCTTAACAAAAGGTCCAGATTTCTGCCTATTACATCTGCACTTGCGTAGCCTACCACTCCGTTCCTCGCGTTCAGGTCCACGGCGAATAGTATTGGGTGTTCCCCCTTTGAACAAGGCGAACGATTAGTCTATTGGATTTCCTGGGCTGAACTGCAGATCTTTCTTGACTGCTATCATAGCTCCGTCGTATCACTCTCCCTGTCAGAGATCAGAGAAAGAGAGAGAAAGATACGCGCCGCCGCAACCTTCAATGAAGAGAGAGAGACAGACAGACAGACAGACAGAGAGAACAGACACCTGGGCAACCCTTTGTGTCTGCGCTAATGGAAGTGCGAAATTGTGAGATGCCGTGGTGACCTCAAAGGCCACGAGAGGTTTGAGTGCCCAAAAGATCCCATCTGGAGGCGGACAAAGTTTTGCCTCGCCGGCTTAGGAACCTTCCCGCGAGCGTGCTAAAAGGGCGAGACTTCTCTCGTCTGCCGATGCGTCGGACCCTGGAACTCTCCCCTTCAACCTCACTATAAATCCTCCGGCGCCAGAGTTGGAAGTCAGTATCTGCCGCCCGCCGGTGCCCGCTATTCGCATCCCGTTGGACTCTGCACAATTCTCGCAGAACCTCTCAAGCCCCGGGTATTCTCGTTGAGTAATGTCAGTCTACCTCATAAACCGTTTCCACCCGCTCCTCAAACGCCACGCGTCTAGTCTCGATTAGCGTTTTACTTGAAAGCAAGAGCTAAGTTCATCCCGTAATTGTCAAGAGACTATTATTTTAACTTTGCGCTAAGGCAAGGATTATTCCTTCGGACCAAATTTTCGAGGTAACAGCAACTCTCCTGTGCAAATGCTCTCTATTCCATCCCTCCCCCCCAGTGTAAGCGTCCATCATCGTATTCGTATATGTTCAAGGTCATTTGAGCGACCCTCAGTCAATATTGTTCATTTGTTTGTACGGTGACCGTCCCAAGGTTGGCAAAAAAACCCATTTTTTTTAAAAAGCCCAATAAAACCCGGGTTTTATTGGGGGGTTTTAAAAAAAAAACACTACAAGCATTAGAATAAAATAGAAAAAGAATAGCTATCTCTATTTTAATATTAAAAATTAATTAGTTTAAGAATTATATTAAGGCAAGAACAGATCACTGATCCGAGAATTTTGGGTACCCATGATGGTCATAACCTGTAGAAGGAGAGATGAATTATAAGTCAGTATCAGAGAAATAATCTTAATTTGATACATATTTGTTGAAATTATAAACATAAATATGAATTTTGAATAAAAGAATAATAAGTAGCATTCATTTCTTGAAAAAACAATACAAAAAGGGGGGGGGGGTGAATTTCCCTTGAAAAAGCCCAAAAAATCCCTGTAATAAAACCCAGCTATTTTGATTTGCCAACCCTGGACCGTCCCCACTAAGTCTCCCTCCTTTTACCCACTGAGACTCGTGTACATCTAATGTGTACATAGCTTGTTTTAAAACTCCTTTTAACCTTGTAAAATAATATTAATTTGCATATTAGTAAAGTTATTTTTGTGCCCGTTTTTCGATATCCCGGAACCTCCAAAATAGTCGACTGTTTGGCCAACCTACATTTAGTTCATTCGCACTCTGCTTGTATTATAAACTTCCCACGCGCATAGCCGTTCGACCTGGGGTGAGAAACGCAGAAAGGGCTAACTTGACCCAATTCTACGACACTCTCGTTACGTTATTTGGAGAACGTTGTGCCTGAAAATATTCGGGCATCTTCGTCTTTGATGCCAGTTTCTGAAAGCAGAAGAATATCTGGGTCTAGCTCTCTGTATATATCGGACAACTTGTGTAACTGCCATCCCTGAATGTTATTATGCGCTAAGAAAGATCTTCATGAAAAGGAGCTTGAGCCCTGCTTCTTTGGCCTTGACTACATCTCAATCTCCTGAAACATGACCTTTGTCCATTGTTGGTTTCTTTCAATTTATTTTCATCTCTTCTGCGGTCCCTTCACCAACCCAAGGGTCGGTCGACCCATCTGCAGATAGTGGCCTTACTTCTGGAGAGCCGGTGACGGCTTGGGCTCAAGCTCTATTTTTCCCAGCTCCTGGATGGGCGTTAAAGTCTGCTTGACTAGATCCGCAGTATATCGCCTGGCAACTTCTAACAGCCTTTTGAGCTCGATCTCCAGTTTCCTGAAAATCGTCTGAAAGACTTGAGCTTTACCAGGGGTCTCAGTTCCGCTGATCCTCAGACGGACCAGAAGGTCGAGTGACTCACCTGCCAGTTTCAAGGCTGAGTAGTCTTATTGAGCGGGACAGTATCCCAGCACAACCTTGCTCACTGGTAAGGTAGAAACAGGAGGAATCTCAAATCATCCACATCAGCCTGTTTAGTCCCTTTCGGGGTCGCAGGAAAAGGAGTTATCTCCAATCAGTCCAAAACCCCCAGTGGGGTTAGGGGTAATTGAGACCTCGGGCTCGGGCTGAAACATGAGTAATCACATACATGTTTGTTACGAGAACAAAAACAGGAGGTATCTTCAATCAGCCCACCACTCAGTAGCAGAGGATGGTGGTAGAGGCAACCCTAAGTCCTTCCTAGTCTCCCTTAGCCATTTTGGGGGGTCTTTGAGGAGCTGATGACTGGTAGTGGATACGCTTAACCTCAGCAATGATGTTGTGTTTAGGTTTCTTGGGGAGAGTTGTGGTCCTTGGTGGGTAGCGACAGCTGGAGGTATGGCGGAGAGGAGGTGGGCACCTGTTATTATGGGCGTTGGGTAAAAAAACCCCCTGTGGGCACTGTGTTTTGGCCCGGCAAAGGGCCGCTTTGGGAGTTGGGGTCTATGTTCCGGATATCAGGGCTATTACGAGTACCAAACGACTCGATTCCTGTGTTGTCCGGCGGCGAAAAAATCCTTTCAGGATTCAGAGGCCTATTCCACATAGCATTGCCTGCTTTACTGGGTTGTTGCTTCTAGCTCGGTTCGAAGACATCATAGGTCACTTTTATTTAAATATACACACACTTTTTAATAAAGATACACACCTCTTCAATCATTACATATTACCCCCAAACAGCCCCACTTTACATCAACGCAGCAATCAAATGCCAATCCACCTCCGTACACACAGCTTCCAGAATCTTTCAAAACTGCTTCACGTTAAACAGATTGCCCGCCCCCATTAAGTCACCCTCTTTATACTGATAACAAACAATCAAACTACCATCCAAACATCTTAGTACTCCACGACCAACTGCTACCACTAACCCTATACTTCGGGGTGTCACCTTAGAGCAGGGGTGGGTGGGGAAAAATCGGCCATATCTTTAAAACAAAAATGTGGTCTCTGAAGTTGGGGAGAAAAAAGAATTATTTGGTGTCTTTTAAGTCTCGGTGGATCCTTTTTCTTAATTATCAAAACACAGCTTGTTTATTTTTTAGGTTGCGTTTGTTTCGCGCCCAGTTGTTGTAGTGTGTACCATAGTTTCCCCCTCTCTGCCCTAAAGCCACACGGGACGTTTGATCAGCACAGAAAACACCTGTGCAAAAGCCATATCCAACACCTTCAGAACACTTATAAATCGCAACTTTGGACAACACCGAAACTCTGACGATCATATTGAGTGTTCATCTGCAAAACGCTGAACTAAACGCAACCATTCCCAACCTGCCCAATAACCATAACTAACACATACCAAAGGCAAAAAAAAAAGTGCCCCTCCACTCCCATGCCGAAACAGAAATCGTCCGGATTGACGACCATCTAAACATGATAGATAACTTCTTCAGTAAACTTATGCTAACAACACTAACCATCTAAAGACAATTACTAGCCCCCTCCTCCCACCCTTCTAAACATAAATACAAAAACATGGAACCTCTTATCTCACCTGCCCTTTCCCTCTTGGTCGGGGTTGGCAAATCAAAAAACCCAGCCCTAAAAGACTTTGGTTTTATTGGGCTTTTTCAAGTGAAATTTGAAAAAAAACCTGGGTTTTATTTTTGTTTTTTCAAAATTACTTTTTTTTCAAGGAATGAATGCTACTTATCATTATTTTATTCAAAATTCATATTTGTTTATAATTTCGACAAATATGTATCAAATTGAGGTTATTTCTCTGATACTAACTCATAATTCATCTTTCCTACAGGTTATGGCTATCATGGGTACCTATAATTCTCAATCAGTGATCTGTTCTTACCTTAATATTTATTAAACTAATTAATTATTATTATAAAAATAGAGATAGCTATTCTTTTTCTATGCTATTCTACTAATGTTTGTAGCATTTACTTTTTGAATTTAAAAACCCATATTGGGCTTTTTCAAAATTGTTTTTTTTGCTAACCCTGTTCTTGGTTGTCTTAAAACCTCTCAAAAAGACCATATGCCGTGACAGGCTTCCTGGATGCTGCTGCCTGGTTCGTTCAATTTGAGAGAACCGGGGTGAGGGGGAGAGGAATAATAAATTGGGAGCTAAAGAAATACCAAAGGAAACCACATGCACGTACCAACAGTTGATGAGTCTACTAGTTTGAGGGAGATAGAGATTTGTGCTACCAGTTACGGCCAAAAGGTCGTTCCCTCAAAGGTCCTGGAAGTAAAAAGAAGGAGTGTGAAGAAGCAGTGTTTCGTTGTCCTGTTTCAAGCGTAGCATCCACACAACACGGACGAATCTCTCGAGATAGAAAGAGCGAACCATCAACTACAACATACATTAAGGTTGCTTCCTCAAATGGTTAAGGGGTGGGGCGAGTTTGCTTTTAATATATTAAATTTGAAGAAGGTAGAATAGCATAATGCCCCCAAATTTTGCCCACCTTCCTTCCGGGCGATCCGCTTATCAACCCTTCCCTTCCGGCCCAATGTCTGATGGTCTTGAACCGGAAGAAACCGACGGCCATTTCATCTAACCACCGAGTTCCTTCCCGGACTGTTCATCGATAAATGGGAGCCCATCTTCGCTTCCGATAGTTGCCGGAAGTTTATAAAGGACGAAATGGAGTAGCTTGACATCTAATCTAATTCTGGCGCCCTGAGAATCTCCCGAGTTTCGAGTATAAAAGACGAATTCTTTTAACTCTCGGTAGTAGAGCTTACACAACGTCTGGTGTGGCAGAAATTGCCATCTATCGGTTTAGTGGTAATTCGTCGAAGCATCAAGTCCTCAGAGAGGAGATCGGTCCCAGTTATGGAGGAATCGGGGAAACTCCAACCACCCCTCGGCCCATTCCTCGACAGGGAAGTACTTTTAGTACTCAATTTTGGTCCTTCTTTTTCCCTCTCAAAAAATATCGCTGAATTAAGCGAATAAAAATGGGCTCAAATATCTAAGAAATCCGCCTTCAACGATTGGATCTTTCCTTAATATTATAAACTTCCTTGTTTTGTGTTTTATGGTAGGGAGGGTGGGGGAGAGGGTGACTGCCGATTGAGGGATATGGGGACCCGTTTGGGAGTTGGAGACGGGAAAACACAAGGGAGAATGATAAGAGGCAAGAAGGAGAACCGGATTGTGTTGACAACATATAAATCAAAACTGACGAGGGCATCCCCCACCGAGGTTGGTAGGAGATAGGGGGTATTTTTTACTTTTTCACAGCATACCTGGCGTCAAGGATACTGCTACCCAAGGGGTGCGGAGATTCAAATGCCCAAGGGTGTAATAAACTCATCCCCCCCCCCCCTTACACTGGGACCTCACTGTTCTCTGGTTCATCAATTTATTATTCTTTATCTTTTTATTTGAACATTTATGTTGGGATTACGAAGGCAGACTACTTGGGGCGCTCCTCAGACCCAAGAAGCTGCCCAACTTGCGAGTGGCGCTTCTTGTGAACCCGACCCAGAACAGACTCCCTGAAAATGTAGCTTCTGGACCAAGTGTAAATGCATTTAAGAACAACTACATAGAACAACCCCTGAGATGAGACAACCCTATGAGCTTGGCTCCCTAGCCTCTTATCCATCACTAACGGTAAGCACCGCCCCTTAAGAGAGGCTGAATCACCATGGGTGGGTACTGGGCAGTCTCCACAGCACCCAAGGCGAACAGCCGAGGGAGGCACAAATCGGCTCAGTTTCAAAGACCGACAAATCAAATCCAATTTTCTTTCGCCCTGGTACAAAAAGTTCCACGCCGCTGGACCAATCATAGAGATAACTTATCATCCCTGCCAGACTTTGTCACTTAAATTTTTTTGGTCAAAGGTACTCTTGCGTGCTGACCTCCTACAGTGTTATAAATCTAGTTTGACTCCCTCTACTACGATCTAGATCTAAGTGAGATTGACTTATAAGTACGGTCCTCACCTGTAACCAGCGTCTTTATACAATTTTAAGTTCAAAATTTTAAGAGAAACATAAGTAAACAGACTTGACCTTGAGCAGCGAATGAAGAAACTGCATCCGGCAGTGTTGCTGTTGCCAACTGTAGCTGACAGAACGCGTTAAAATCGGCCTAGTTTTGTTAATAATTCACCCCCAAAAATGAGTTTTTAAAAACTCCAAGTTAACATTACATAATGTATGTAATGGAATATAATTCTCTTTGATCAACTTCAATCGAAAATTGCCCGGCAATCAACAGTACGGTGGCTGTTTTCAAACTTAACATCCACATCCTGATAAAATTATGTCCATCTAATTCTTTGTGTGAATCAATGGAATACGGTTAATTTTTAGTCACTTTTAACCTCTTATTTCAATTTAGGGTATTAAATACCCTTGGAGGCACGAAACTTTTATGAGTGAAGGTATCATTAAAAATTTAATATCACTATTATTATAAGCTCTGCTAATCCACTACGAAATTACAATCAAAAGGTTGCTCGGTCGAAGGCAGCTGCTGATTCACTATAAGTGGCAATTAACCTTGAACTCGCTTTAAACGGAATTAAACCTCTCATGGCTGGACAAATACTCCCCCTAAAATTGAAAGGGGCCGTGATATGAACTGAATTTGATTCCATTTAACCTTTCGTTCATTCTGTTCCATCTATGGAATAAATAAATACATAATTTAATTATTTGGGGTAGCCGATTTTTATAATTTTATTCACTGCGTCCCACATCTGACCACAGATTAAATTGCAGGAAACAAAAGCCAGCTGAAAAAAAGAAGTGGGGTTTTTTTGGGGGGGGGAAGAGGGGGTTAGGCTATTTTAATCGCATCATATTGTATTATATATAATGTTTAACTTAATCTAGAAATGGGGGACTTCGGCCCCATACCTCCCACTTAATTGTCGGGGATTGCACCCACACACCCCTGCAAATTAAAAAAACAAACAAACTCGTAAATATTCCTAATTTCGATTTCAGAGGCGCGATGGCCAAACTGGTTAGGCCTCTATTTGTTTATAGCGTGTTACGTAACCCGTTCGCACCCATATGTACACAATTATAGCATCTTAATTAAAAAAGAAATATTTAAAGTGTTTTACAAAAATAAACAAAACTAAACTATATAAACCCCTAAGTAATCGATTCCTTTGAGGCGAAGACGTTACAAAATTTAAAAAAATAAACTAACTAGATTCTTTCAATTCAAAGATGGCGGCCAATCTATTTTTCGTTATAACATGATAATTATAGATTTACCCACATTAAGTACTGAAACTGCTTTATAGAATTTGCGGGTTTTTTTTTAAAATAGATATTTATAACAAAGCGCCTACGAAATTTGAGAGCGGGCATGAACCGAAACATAACCTAACAAATAGAAGTTAGGCCTATTTTGGTATCCAATTAAGATATTCCCATGAAATGTTATATAATGTAAGCATTCCTATATATTTTGTGGATTTAAAGACTGATATACACACACATAATTAACTTAATTAACCGATTGTTTTTCCATTCCCGAAGAAAATGAAAAGAAAATTATTGGAAGACTCCTCCTGCGCTGCTTGTCTTGATGATTCAGACTTTGGAGAAGGTTCATACCTAAAGTGAAAGGCCTTCTAGGTCCGTTATCTTAATGGACTGTGAAGAAGAGTAAACCGCTGGTCTAGTCGCCTTGGTCGGCGTGCTCAGTCTCAATTTCCACATGTCCAAGAACCCAGCAGAAGATAATCTCGAAATCCGCCTGTCTCGCGGTAAACGTGGCGTCAAGGGTACCACGAACCAGGTTGTGAGGAAATTCCAATGTGCCTGAGCACTCAGGGCTCTTTGTGAGTCGCTAAATATCACAATCTGGTCTTCGAACCGGGCACAACGCGTTATCTCCTGTACAGAGGGGTGTATTTCGACTAGCTCGGCCTTGAAGACAGACGCAGCGCCTGGAAGAGCCCCGCTGAGTTCAAACAGAGGGGATAAGGTGTGGAAACTCGTCCAGGCCTTGGATTGGGAGTCATCCGTATATGATAGCACGGATCCAGTGTGAGACGAAGTGTACTCCAAAAAGACCGAACGCAAAAACTCAGAAATAAAGATTGGGAAGTGTCCCCATGCTATCATTATATGGAGAATCTCCATGATACCATATATCCATGAGGTATCAGAGGCCATCTCCAGATCGAAAAACAGCGTGGCGTAGTGGTGTATTCGAATGAAGGCCGCGCGGACGGCATTTTGCAGTCTGAGCAGAGCAGACGACGTGTTGTAGAACTTGCGGATGTCGCACTTTCCAGAAGACATGTGGGCTACGCTGTCCTGGAAAAATGCTAATCTAATATTTACCAACTTGCACACGCAGGAGGTTAGTGAGATTGGGCGGAAACCGGACGGTGTAGATTAAACTCCCCCTGGTTTCCGAAAAGTGAGCACAAGAGCCATTAGCGAGGAATCTAGGAGGATACCCTCTGTCCAGACCATGTTGAACAAATCTAACAGAAAGCATGACATATGGGACATCGTCCGGACCAAGGTTAGGTTAGGGGCGGTGCCCGCGCACGAAACGAGAGTGGAACGCAATACCCTGAATATAAACCTGTCGTTGAAAGATTCTCAGCCTCTGTAGGTAAAGTCCAGGTTGTCGAGAAGAGCGGCGGGAGTGCTTCGAAATTCACCGACAGTGAAATCGTTCGGGTGTCGCTTATAGCGCATGTATGCATAACGCTTCAGTTTGAGGGCCGTCTCAACCTCGGTTGACCACCACAGAAGCAGTCGGCGTGAAAAAGAGCAGGAATTTAGAGAAATAGTAGTTAGGCCCACGGCGATGAGGTTACCGGAGAAGAACTCAACGCCCTCATCCATTGAACTAAATTCGCCTCAGGCACCACCAGGGGGGGCGGGGCTCTCAGGCGGCAGCGGTCGGTTCAAAAAATTATATTTGAATGGGAAATTGATCACAACAATGGAGGTCATCGACTACATCCCATCCAAAACAGGTAATAAAGCAGTTCTCAGGCAGTAATGCGTAAACTCATCCACATTTAGGACACTTATCTCTGGCTCGTCGATCAAGTCAGCAAGGACCTGACCCCTGGGATTGATCGAGTAGTCGAGCGCATCAAAGTCGGTTGACGGTGGAATGTACGCAGAAATAACAGTATACCTCCTATGCAGGTGCAGGTGCAGCTGCACTGGTACTAAAGGGAGGGTGTATTTAAAGCAAAATTAAGAATGGAGACATCAATCCGAATGTAAATGCGCTACCGTCATCTTGTAGTGGTGGAGTCGCAAAACCCGTATACCTTAAGAGAGTGCGCATGGTGTACGCACCAAACAGGGTCTACTTAAAAAAAGGAAAAAGCTAAATGGAAACTGGAGAAGAACCTCAGCAGCTCCTCCCAACTGGTCCAGACCGTGGCAATTACATTGAAAGAATATGCCCTCCAAGCATAGCAAGGAGGCCCTCTTTGAATACAAGACCATCAAGGGAATGACCCTACGGTTCCCAGAGTCAAATCTCCGGGTCTGTATACATCCTATACAGGTGCAGCTCCACTGCAACTGCCCGAAAGGAGGTATATAAAGCAAGAAGAAAAGACATTATGCCGGGTGCAAATGGCAGATCCTCTGGTCCGGCCCCAATCCTGTATGTAGTATTCGGGGGGTAAAACTCATATACCCTGGGATAGCGTGCAGGGGGCACGCGCATAACATGATCTCCTGCAAAAAAATAAAATAAATAGGTACCGGGAAACGGGAGGAGACGAGCCTTCAAAGCTCATCCCAGTTGGCGTGGATTGCAAGACAATTTCATTCAAGGAATATGCCTCTATGCCTAGCTATGAGATGCGGGGGCCCTCTTCGAAGAGAAGGCCTACACGGGAATGGCCGTACGCTTCGCGGAGCCAGAACTCCGGGTGCTGTTGGCCGAGCAATGCGCTGTCGCCTTCGCGGAAGACGGCTTCACACCACCTTTATGGGTGCTACCTCCTGCGATTATATCGACTCATAGAAGGCGCGCGGCCGTTTCGCCTTACAGGAAACGGTCACACTAGAGAGGGTGGAGCCCTGATATTAACTGAGACTCGGTGTGAGCACTTTGTGCCGCCAGCTCTACGATGCCGGATGAGTAGAACTCGAAGGGTTCCAAATGGGCGCGAATACGACCGTTCGTATGCCTGGAGGGGCCAAGAGTAGAGTGTGCCTTTTTAAAACTTTAGGCATAGGGACGTTCTAGTCATCGCCCGGAGTGCCAGGACCAAGTCCTTAGACTCGTGAAATGAGAGACGATCCTGGGCCTGAACACCAGGATTTCCTACTCTAGGAGATACGCATACATTGCTGCCAGGAAGACGGGTGCGGCTTTCCGCAATTGACACATTTGGCCTTACTTGATAAGGACTTATCCTTTGCTGCCTTGGAGCAACTTACAACTTCCTATGGACGAAGCGGTGGTAGTAGTCGCACCTCCGCGTAGTAGAGGGATTCAAAGATTTTAAGAACAGGTTCTCTCACTACAGGTCTCACTTACAACAGGTTCTCTCACTATCAGTCTCTAGCAGCAAATCATGTTGGCTGGCCCGGTGCAAAGGTTGATCTTTGGGTTGTTACATGCTATAATCTAGAAAGTCAAATTATTAATTTTAGTTATTTTCACAACTTTATTTAATTTAACCGGTTCTAAGGATTAATGAAATTCCAAGAACAGGTTCTTAAGAACCGGCTGAATCCCATTACTGCATTCGCGGGAATGGCACGAATGCCTACACGCGGCAGCCATATCAACCGGCACGTACCGACTCAAGGAGTCTGTCACAGTCGAAAGTGATGAAGTGAGGGGAGAGGGGGTCTCGAAGCCCCTCCCTGTATTCTCATCACACGTTTGACTTTGACCGCTCCTTGGTCAGCCAGCTCTAAGCTGATGTCATTTATGGAGTAGTCTACGTGTTCCCTATCGTTGACTACTCCTCTCACGAAGTTCATATTAGAACGCGGCGTCACACTCATCGGCGTGCCATTAAGTGTCCGAAGAGGGATGACAGAGTAACGGGACGCCTTCGGCTCTCTCCTAATCAAGCTATTTAATGCTCTCCTCTAATGGATCGTGTTGCCTTGGCCAACATACTACCATCAGTGGAGCGAATAACCAGAAAGCATTTGAAACCAACGGGGTCGAAAACGCCAGGTAGTCTCTCATTTAAAACCCCCAACGTAATCGAAGCTCCGCTCAGCGCACTTGCGTCTTTGGTCTTGGTCTGGGAAGCGCCTCCGTGCCCGACCGCTTGGCGAAACGGTATCGGACCCGTTCGTCCCCTGAGGATCCGCGTAGTGAGAGGAACGTTTAGTCATATTCTTCTTTTTTGGAGAGATGAAACCATTTCTCTCCACCACCTGAAATGAGTCCCTCGACTGGACGGACCGGCCCCAGCAAGATCCTTCTCCGAGCCGGAGGTCTGAGCTGTCAGCAGGCCTCCAGTCGGTGGAGCAGATATCTCCGGTCCTTATACTTTCTCGAGGGCCCGAGCCGTCTATCGAAAAGCCTACCTCCTACTGTTTTCTTATCTCAAGTTCTACATCGACTGCTCCTTGTTCAGTCAGCTCTTCGGTTAATCTTCAAAGGAGTTGTCCATGGGATCCCTCGCATAAACCATTCTTTTCACCAGCGAGCGACTGAGTATACGTAGGTCACTACCATCGCCGCCTCAGAAGGGTACGATGCTTTCACCAGAAGGGTCGCGCCCGAAAAAATGGTTAATTTAGGCTCTACCAGTCAGATTAACCAACGCTCTCCTCTGCTGTAGTATGTGAAGGCATGCTGCCATTAGTGGAGCACATAACCAAAAGTGATGAAGCCAGGGAGCTAAAAATCGCCAGGTAGTCGCTGAATGAGGGGCCCCAACATAATTGAAGCTCCGCTCAGCGCACTTGAGACTTTGGTCTTTGTCTTCACTTCGCCGAGGGTAACACTCTTGGCCTGGTCGCTGCCAAAGTAGCAATGGGCCATTCCGTCCAAGGAGCAGCCGCGAAAGGAAAGGAACCCCATAGTCTTAAATTTCATCTTCTGAGAAGATGCCGGGGAATGTGTTCCCTTCTCTACAACCCTAGAAGCGGCCACAAGGCCCGGACTGACCGGCCTCAGCAAGATCATTCTCCCAGCCTGATAACTTTGCTGTTAATGGGGGATCGGTCGGGGGAGGAGGTATCTCCTCTTTTCCTGATTCTTCGCGGGGCTGTGCGGTCTGAAAATGAGCTAGCACATTGTAGGACTCAAGCAGCGTGTCAAGATGCGCTCCCATGGAAGACCCTGCTATCTAGGAGGAAATCACTTCCGGGACACCCCCCTAAGGTGTCAGGTATCCGGACCCAGGACTCTAACGGCTTATGGTACATCATAAACATCACCAGGGCCAGCTTGGCGACCTGCGTTGAGAAGGGAATGGGGGCAAGCTGAAACCAATAACAAGACAAACCTCGGGTCAACCGAAGTGGCTTGGCAATAACCAGGAGACGACGCTGCTTACATCCCCTCTAAAATATGGCTTAGTAGGAAGTCATAGGATTGATGGTTCAGCTGCCGGGAAGGGAGAACCGAGGCGACGCGTCCTTTGCCTCGCCATGTTCTTGGCGGGCAGATGAGAAAGCAAATTGGGGCCCGCGGCAAGTGGAGAGTCACTTTGAGGCAATACTAAAAAAAAAGAGGGGAACCCTCAAACCTGTCACAATTTGAGGGAGGGGAAAAGAGACTTCTCCGGTAAAAAAAAAAATCTTCTGGGACCCCGCCATTGAGTTGGCCTCAGCCCCTTAAAAAAGGCAAGAGCTACCGAAACGCTGCCTCCATCCGTGAGCATTAGCTGAAGGCGAGAGGAGATTAGGCTTGGACCGGCGCCTTGGGTTTATGTAGATGGGCCATGGACATACCTGCATAAGGTTTAGCCTATGCGGAACGTAACTTGTGGGTCGTTATTCCTTACTTGGTTCAAGACGGGTCGCACAGACCGAACACCGAATGCAGAGCTCCTTCCCGTTTTGGTACCCACGAAACGGTAGGAGGGGCCAAACCTGGGCCAGTACTAGAGATGTGGCCTCCCATTTTGGAATACAGAATCAAGCAAGAGGAAAGTGGGAGGTGAGGCGTGTGAAGGCGTGCTAAGGCTGGCCACAAACCGGCGGAAATTGAGAGGAAAACCCGCCATTACTCCCTCCAGCTAGGATCCAAACGGGACATGGAGACCCCACGGATTTAGATGTTCCCTAACTTTACCGATCTTTTCGAACCCTTATGGCGGCCATTCTCCCTTTCGTTAGCGCCATTAACCGCTATGAACAATAAGTGGGCGTTGTATGAAGGGGGCTCCGTCGAGACAAGGCAACAGCCGTGATAAAAAGGGACGGAGAAAATAGCAAGTGACACACCCGGGGTGGGGAGGGTGCCATGGAGAGCTCGGAAACGAATTCCCACAACAAAAAATGCTACTCAGAACTCTGGTACCCCGTAGGGTGTCGGTACCATCTAACTTTGCTGTTGATCGATTCGTGATATTACCCAAGGAAAAAGAAATAAACACCTCATATGACACCATTTACTGCGAGAAGTTGGGCCTGGGTGGGTGGAGCATGCGCAGAGATCAGCAGTCAAATCAAGTTTGATGACGAAAGTAACAACTTCTGGTGGTACGACCATAGATGGCAGAAAAAAAAGAAGAGTATTTAGCAAGGTATTGGGGGGCGTTGGAAGGACCTTGAAGACCCCAATTGCAAGGATTTAAAGCATAGTGGAAAGTAATTTTGCAGTCTTCTAAGACAAGATATAGATTTGCATTAGAATCAGATGAATTACATTTAAAACGTTTTCTACTCGACTGCGTGATTAAATGCTCTGTAATTGTGTACATTTTCCTTGCTGATTGGTAGGAACAAGAAATGCATTTGAAGTCTTTTCACCTGTGTGGGTTCTTTCATGCGCCCGAAGATGACCCATATGGATGGCTCGATATGGACAGTAGTTGCATTTGAAAGGCTTTTCACCCGTGTGGATTCTTGTGTGTGTCCGAAGATCGTACTTTCGTGCTGTTTGATAGGGACAAGAAATGCATTTGAAAGGCTTTTCACCCGTGTGGGTGGTTTCATGTATCCTAAGATACCCTATACGAGCTGCCTGATAGGGACAGGTACTGCATTTGAAGGGCTTTTCAGCTGTATGGGTTCTTTCATGTCTCTTAAGAGACCCTATATGAGCTGTTTGATAGGGACAGTAACTACATTTGAAAGGCTTTTCACCTGTGTGGGTTCTTTCATGTGTCCGAAGATTTCCCATATTAGTTGTTTGATATAGACAGTAACTACATTTGAAAGGCTTTTCACCCGTGTGGATTCTTTCATGTGTCGTAAGAGCCCCCATTTGGGATGCTTGATAGGGACAAGAACTGCATTTGAAAGGTTTTTCTCCCGTGTGAATTCGTTCATGTCTCCTAAGGGCTCCCATTCCTGTTGATCGATACGGACAGGAACTGCATTTGAAATTCTTTTCACCCGTGTGGTTTCTTTCATGTTCCTTAAGAGAACTTACACGAGCTGATTGAAAGGGACAGGAACTGCATTTGAAAGGCTTTTCATCCATGTGAGTTGTTTCATGTTCTTTAAGAGACCCTATACGAGCTGCCTTATAGGGACAGAAACTGCATTTGAAAGGCTTTTCACCCGTGTGGGTTCTTTCATGTCGATTAAGAGACCCCATATGAGCTGTTTGATAGGGACAGTAACTGCAATTGAAAGGCTTTTCTCCCGTGTGAATTCTTTCATGTGTTCGAAGAGCTCCTATTCGTGCTGATCGATAAGGACAAGAACTACATTTAAAATGCTTTGCAATAGTTTCAGACTTCTTTTTAAGCTTTCCTTTTCCATCAAACAGACGTAGCTCTGAGTTAGATTGTGAGAAATCAACTTCAACGATATTGGAAGACGGACATTTAATCTGCAAATAATTTTTGTGTTAGAAAATAACACTATATGACTTTAGGTTAACGTTATTTCAAATAAATTTTCTACATAGACTATTATATGTGAGAGAAACAGAAGAGATGAGACTAAAGAGCATTATTCACCTTTGAAAGATGAGAAAAGAAAACTAATGAAAGCATCTCTGAGTGTTTGTGAGGAAAAGGGAGAAAGTGACGATCTACGATTGATGCTGGTGGGTACTTCTCAATATCGCACATTCGTGTTGGATGGCATGATCAAGTTAGAAGAGGGCATGAGAACGATGGAGACAAGTGCAGCTCTATTATTTTAAAATATCTGAAAATAAGGTCATCACCTTGACAGCATACCTTAATACTTGAAACTTTAACCATATACATATAAAACACATCTTTAGATATATTGCAGGGGGCCCGTCTCCTCCAAGAACTCAAGGATAATGAAACATGGGAGAGCACTAACTCACCCCAACCACCAGCGGCCGAAGGTAGTGATGAAATCATGGCATTGGAGTAAGGGGACTGGTGCCATGAATAAAGATCCACAGGACTGGAAAATTATGCTCTAAAGTACCTAAGACGCTTCTTAGAAGGAAGGTTTGTTTGTCGTTATTTTTTGTTTTTTTGAGAGGTCATCTGGCGACTGCCTACAAGGGCAAAAGCAGCTGTACTCACGCTAAAGCCTACTAGTAGGCTAGATTATAAAAACAAATAACAATATGTAAATAACAGAGATAAAATAAAGAGAAAGACTAAGCACAAGGTAAAAAGCAAACAAAAAAAAACAAGAAAAAGCAGAAAGGAAACAAGGAAGCGCGCTCCAGCGTCGGGGTTAGGCCAGTGGGGCGAGAAATACTCTAGATTTTATGAAACTGGTGATGAGGGGAATTCAAATGATGAATATTGGTGAAAAGAACAAACTTTTGGCAGAAAAGTTAAATTCTGATTGATCTAACCTACATCAATTTGAAGTTGAATTATTGTTAGTTCTTGGTCATTTACTATATTTTATTATTATTTTAGTTACCCATAAAAGATAAAACTTACCGTTTTCTATCATCAATACATTTATGTGGTCTGAAAGATATTTGTATAAAAAAATGTAAAGATGTATTACACACACATGAGAAGTAGGAAATCTGTTAAAAATAACCCTTAATTTAGCTTGATCTAAATCCAAAATTGCAAGTAGCCAGTACTCATTACTCAGTGGAAGGCAATATTGCAGTAATGTTGCCAGTTCTGGTAACTATTGTAATTGGTAACTGTTTATAGAGCATTTACATTTTATTTGAATGTTGTAAAGGCTGTGGATCATTTTAGAATAACATATAATTATTTGGTAGAGATTATTTCTTAATCTAGGTGCCATCTTTTCATTTCCAGATATACCTGCGATTAGTGTGACAATGGCAAAAATCAAGACAAGGTCCAAATCAAGTTCTCATCTGACTAATTTTGTTGGGATTGGGCAAGAGCTGATGGTGTCTGAGTTACCAACAATAAGAGATATTTTGAAGTACGGCATCTACCAGAGGGAGCAAAGTGAAGGTGAGTGGAGAAATTATAAAGTGGACCAGCTGGTAAAAGATATGTATCAGGGCTTGATTAACCAGTGGACCAAAGCTAATGCTCTCTTCAAACCATCTGTTGTAAATCAAAAGGTCACAATAATATCAAAGCTTAAGGAGGTGTGGAAGGAGGCAGTAAAAGTTTCCCTTGGTAAAGGAAAAGTTGAAGTAAAAGAGAGGTTCATTGCAAAACGAGATAAGTTATTTGATATATTGACATGGATTTATCAAATTTCCAGTGGTGGGGAAGTAGGTTGTAATGGCTGTGAGACTGAAGCTCACATTAACTGCTGTTGTAGTAAAGAGAAAAAAATACCTACTAGGGAATTGGCCTTTATTAAATGACAAAATGAGAAGGTTGAAAGTAAAGGTACCTTTCAAATTGGAGGTCCTGATATTCCAGAGCATAATAGACAATTAAGAACTTCAGAAAGGAAAGAAAAAGAAAGGATAGCAGAAAGAAGGTGAAAAAGTAAGGAGGAAAGCGCTGTTTTAGCAGGAAAAGCAGCAAGAAAAGAAATCGAGCATTTTTTGGCAGAAGGTGAAGATCTGGAGGCAGAAAATTCTGATGGTGACAACAGTTTGGGTGATGAAGTAACTTTTGAACCTGTCCAAGAGCCGGAATCTTCTACCAGGAATAGAAAGAATTATGATGAAATTCCAAATATTGCTCTTGCTAGTATAAGGTATGGTGTCGGATTGAGACCAACTGCAGCTATAGCAACAACAGCTTTAATAGATGCTAGATTCATTACTGAGGAAGATACAAGTAAAGTAATTGATAAGAATAAAGTTAAGAGAGCACAGGAAAAGCTAATAACAGTTATTGAACATGAGTTTGAGGAAAACTTAAGGAAGGATGGGGGAATTTCTTGTGTTCTCTTTGATGGACGAATTGATGTGACAACTTTTATGATGGAGGCAGAGGGAAGTGAAAAATTGTTTCTGGCAAAAACAAAAGAGGAGCATTACACTGTCATCAGTGAGCCTGGGAGCAATTACCTCTTCCACTTTGTCCCAGAAAAGGCTACAAAAGAAGAATCACATGCAGAGAAGATCGCTAAGGCTATGTTTGGATCGCTGAGGGAAAGGGGTTTGGATAAAAGCTTATTGGCCATTGGAGGAGACTTCCCGAATGTAAACAAGGGTGTAAATGCAAATGCTGGAGTAATGCTAAAAATGGAGCTCTATTTGGGCAGAAAGCTTGTTTGGTTAGTCTGTAACCTGCACACTGGGGAACTCCCTCTCCGTTATCTAATTATCAACCTGGATGGCCCAACACTATCTGACAACAGATATTCTGGACCAATAGGAAAGCTCCTTGACTCCGTTACAGACTTGGATATCAACCCAAATTTCACTCAAATATCTTTAGGTCCTCCTCTTACCATGATATCTCAGGAATTGGTGCAAGATCTTTCCATTGATCAACACTGCAGCTATAGAATTGTATTGGCAATCAGAGATGGAGTGCATCCTAGAATGCTTTCTCTATTGGAAATAGGACCAGTAAACCACAGTCGCTGGATTACCACAGCCAAAAGACTTCTTCTGCTGTGGGTGTCAAGGCATAAGCTCAAAGGAAAAGCCTTTAAGAATCTACGACTGATTGTTGAGTTCATCATTGGTGTATATTACCCATGCTGATTAAGCACTCTTGGACCGAGGGACCTAGGCACATTCTTTATCAGCTTGGTATGCATACAGTGAAGCCATCCTCCAAACCCTCCTATGCTCTGAAGATCAGGTGCAGAGAACTGAAGGGATGAAAAGAATCCAGACCATCAGGGAAGAAGGGGACCCAGATACTCAACTGGGAGACTCCTTTGTAAGGCTTAGAAGGACACCAGACATCAATTGTGATGCTACCCGGATTGGAGATCTGATCAATTGGTCAGAGGATATATCTGAGCCACCTCTCACTTGCTAAAGTCTTTTAAGTACTTCTGAATTGAAAAACTTCATTGACTCTCATATGAAAGTACCTGACTGGCCTTGTCATACACAAAGCATTGAGAGGGTTGTAAGAATGGTGTCTGAGGCTTCTTCCAAGTATTTCTCACATGAAAAGAGAAATGGAGGAATCAGGGCACAAGAGACAAGTAGACGTCTCATGTCCATGAATGAGTCAAGGCAAGATGTGTGTGCTCTGGTGAATTTTAGCTTTTAAATATGACCCAAAGTGACCCACATAGCTATATGTGGAGCTTTTGAATACACTTTTTTCACTCAATAAACATGTAAATTTGAGGTTACTTTGTGTTTGTGTGTACTTGGATTAAATAAAAATAGGTTACATAAGGTCTTGACGAAAGGGAAAAATTGACTTTTATTTAAATGGAAATTGATGTAGGTAGGAGCAATTGTATAACAAAAGGTTTTTTTCAAAATCTACACCGGAAAATCTATCATTAAAGCACCCCTCATTAAAGGATTTAATGAAAATATATGGTTGCCCCAAAGTATGACCCGCCCTAGTAGGCCCACCTCCACTCGGAGCAGGAACATGCAAGGCAAAATAAACAGTCAAATAAAGTGGAGGAGGCCAGCCTCCTCCAAGAAGCCATAAAGTCCACAAGTCAGTGTGTACGAACCCTCCCCGAGTACAAGGGATAAGTGGTAGCGACCCCACTCTTCCCGGTACCGGGACAGGTAAAGTGCGCTAAGATCACCCAGACTGGGGCATTCAACAAGAATGTGCCGAAGAGTCTGGGGGACAACGCAGTCTTCACAATATGGCGCAGGTGAGCGCTCCATCAAATGGCGGTGCGTCCCTCGAGTGTATTCAATTGACGGCAGGAAGTAACTTGAAGCCGTCGCGGCATTGGGGGTAAGGTCCATGAGAACAGTCAGAGCGCAATGGCACACAATTTTAAGTTCTCCTCGACTGTCTCCTATCTTCTTTGCCAAGCAGCCCGGAGAGCTGCCCGTATTCCTGCCAAGTTATCGGTGTGAGGAAGAGCGAAAAGCTTGTCTGGTCGCCCAATCCGCGCGGACTCTTTGCCGCTCTCATTCTACGCAATTCCTACATGTCCAGGAGTCCAGCACAAGACATTTTCGACATCTGGCCGGTTCGTGGTGTCACGGATATCGCGAACAAGGGGATGCAGATCGAATCCGTAGTTGATCTTCGAACGAACAAAGGATCAATAAAAAAGTAGGCGCCCCAGGAGATGAACGTCACAGAGCGAATATCCATGGCGCGGTACAAGAGACCTTAGGTAGTGAATATGAGCCGAGCCTCCCAGGTGAGGGGTCGTTCAAAGACAAGACGAAGGAAACGGTGTGAGTCCAACGCTTCCAGGCGAACCCCATTTAAAAACAAGTCTGGGTCAGGGGGTGGAGCCGTGGATGGCGGCAGAAGTGCACCACCTTAGTCTTGGCCAAGGAAAACCGAAAACTGTGGGCTTCGGCATAGCGAGAGACACAGTCCAGATCCTTTTGAACAATTCTAACAGAAAGGCCATGCCTCACTCACCCAGGTGTCTAAGCATGGCGTACGGGACGTCTCAGGACCAGGGTCCGCGCGCGAAGCGCGAACAGAATGCAACTCACACAATGTAGACCTGTCGTTGAAGGGTTATCCGCTTCTGGAGGTAAAGGACTCCGCCACGGACACAGGTTGCGAGATTGCTGTCTCATTCTCCTGGAGAACGAGAGGGGGGTCCTGTGGGAATTTGCCCCAATCCTTATGACTCGCTTCCACACCTCTGGTAGAGGGGTCGTCCCGTTTAGACAATATACATATGCCCGCCAGGAAGAGCGGCGGGCGTGCTTCGAAAGATCCAAGAACCGACCGTATCTAACGAAATTCACGGACAGTGAAATCGTTTGGGCGGCGCTTATAGCGCATGTAGGCATACGGTTACTTCTGTTTGAGGGCCGCCTCACACTCGGATGACCACCACGAAAGCCGTCGACGTGTAAAACGGCCAGACATTCGAGGAATAGTAGTTAGGCAAATGGCGATGAGGTCGCCTGTAAAGAACTCAACGGCCTCATTTTTCGACCTAAACTACTCGACTGAGACAGAGAAATCAGTCATGTCCTGAAATACGGACTACTGCACCCGGGCCAAGCACCACCCGAGCGGGATCTCAGGCTGCAGCAGCTAAGAAATGATATTTGGATGGGAAAGTGATTACTACGATGGAAACCATCGACTAACCCCTATCCAAAATCAGGATGTGCATCCGGAGAGCAAAAAGATAGATTTAAGAAAGGAAAATGAAGTGCGGAGGAAGAGGAGCCGTCTTTTTTTCTTTTTAGAACAGGAGAGCAGGGAATGAACCCGCTTCTCTCCTCCGCCGGTAAGAGTCCCTAGGCCAGATGGGCCGATCTCAGCAAGATCTTTCTCTGAAATGGAGAAGGTCCTGCCTGTTATAGGAGCACCAGCCGAGGGAGGAGATCCCGCCCCTCCTTGCGAGGCTTCGGGGAGCCGAGCCGTCTGAGGACGACCTCGCATAGGTGCGGACACGGGTTATGTGCTTGGCACCAAGCAGGTTCGACCCCATCCTAGAATCTGCGGTGGGGCACCTTGGGGACCATGTCCATTTCAGGGTGGTATGTGAGGAAGGCAAGGGTGTTGCGTGAGGCAGGTTTTTAAAAAACCCACCACACCGAAACAGAGCTCAGGGGTAAAGGGACATTGTCCCCACCCCATCCAACCCAATTCGGGAAGGTTGAGTGAGAGGAAGCTGGTCGGCATCTACCCTGTGAAATTAGAGGCGGACCAGAGAAAGTTGTGGGAAAGGTTGTAGGGAAAGTGAGGAAGCAGGGTAAGAAGACAGGGTGTCAGAAAGGAGAAGAGGCTAAGCTGGGGCTGGATGGGGTGCTGAGTCCCGTCAGCACAGCAGCCAGGTTCGGCTCTAGATTACCCCTCATTGTCCTCCCTTCAGACACTCAGCTGGCTCTGTTAGAGTGGCAGGCAGTGTGATTGCATGCTCCCATAACCAGCAGCCACAATATGAGTGGGGTTCAAGACAAGAGGAGTAGTGTTTGATAGTGAAGGTGGGAAGAAGAGGATGGATACAGATGAAATGAATGGCTATGTGCATGTTGATGAATGTGGAGCTACTTACCTCTGCAAGGGTATCAGTGTCTCCTCCCAATGGTGGGGGGCCATGAGGGATGGATAGACCAATTTACTTTTCCCATTTTATATATAAACCATAGTCCACTAAACCATAGCTACAGATTAACCGCCATGACTGGACAAGGTTTGCATGAAGGGTTTGCAATATAAAACCCTTGGCATGGGCAGCAGCGTCTCAGGTTAGCAACCCCATATCTGGACTTAGTTGCTTTTTATTTGCCTTTTGGTAGATTTTCCTCATGGGGCTTTGCAGGTGCTATAAATTTTCACCCAAATTACCAAGTCTTTCACTGCACATTCAAATTTACCAATAAATTTGGTATTAATTTTAAAGTGGGTAAAATTACCTTTTCTTGAAGGCAGTTTTGTAGGGCCATTTCAGTAGAGGATTTGGGGCTTGAGTTTTCCTCTTGCGAATCGAGTCGCTCTCCATCAAGGAGAGGAATTTCACCTTCCAGGGGTTCTTCTTTAATCTCCTCCTTCATTAAAATCTCATAAAATAGCTCCTAAAGTAAAGACAAAGTCAATTCAATTTAAATACCCAACAACTACTTGAAGGTAACTAATATTTTTATTAGTATAAAATGGAGGCAAAAGAAAGACCAAAAGGGTACTCAGATTCATGTTTTCCCACCAGGTCCTACTAGTGGAAAAAGACTATGAATGAGTTTTCCACACATTTTTACTTTATATTCTCTTCAATCTTGTTTGACAAAAGTTCTGAAGCCATTTAACAGAAAAAACAAACTCCATTGGGCAGACAAAACTCTCACAACCATCGCATTCAATCATTTACCTAATACACTCATTGGTTTTATCTCTAACTATAAGTGCAACCATGTTGGGAGGCTCTCTTAAGAGTTCTACTGTGGCCCCAGAGACCCATCAATGATGATTAAGCATGTAGCAGCCACATATTTTCACCACAGCTTTATTTAGGAACCTTTTTTTAAAGTATAGGAACATTCCTTGCTTTTTGTTTGTAATTAATAAGGAAATGTGAGATTTCTTTAGAAATGCACAGAGATCCTTATCTCTAGAGTTACAAAGTTACGAGGGGCGGTCAATAAGTTTTGCAATTTGGATATAAGGAAACGAGATATGAGGAAAAGTGTTTTATTATTTTTCAATATAACTACCCTCGACTTCAATGCACTTGCGTCACTTATCCCTGAGGCTTCGAATTCCCGACAACCAGAAATCTCCCAACTCCTGGATGGCAAGCTGGACATCTTCATTGTCCCCAAACCGGCGTCCACACAGTGCAGCCTTGAGCTGGCGGAATAAAAAGTAGTCACTGGGGGCCAGATCTGGACTGTAGGGGGGATGATTGAGCTCCTTGAATCCGCACTCACGCAGGGCAGCTTGTGCAACTCTGGCCTTGTGGACTTTGACAACGTTTAAGTCGATCATGGGTGTGAGGTTTCTAGGGACCCAACGGGCAGAAACCTTGGTCATGGCTAAATTGTCATGGATGATGTTGATAACACTTCCATGTGATATTCCAAGTTCTCGCTCGATTTTTCGACCTTCACCCGTCGATTTTCGAGGATCATCCTCTGCACACGGGCCACATTGTCCTCGTTGGTCACATCTGACGGACGTCCTGGACGGGGATCATCTCCAAGGGACTCACGACCATGGCGGAACTCCCTATTCCAGCGAGCAATGGTTGCATAGGAAGGGGCAGTGTCGGTATACACTGCAACCATGCATTCATGGATCTCTTTTGCATCCTTGCCTTCCTCGCTAAAAAATTTGATCACTGCGCGGTGCTCAACCTTCTCCATTGTTCAAAGATTTGTGACTGACGATCTGCGATCAGCTACTGCTTCTTAAATAGACGAGGCAGGAGCGTGCGGCTGCAGGTCCTGACTTGTCATAACTTGTCCTAACACCCCCACAAACAGCCATCCCCCTTCCTCTGTTTTGCCCTACCAATTCGCAAAACTTATTCACCGCCCCCTCATAAATCATATTTAAGACCTGTAAATCAAGAGTACAATCTAGTGGGGAATCTAAAAATACCTACCATTGATACTGTGCAAACAAATAAAATGCAAAGGGTAAAAATCAATAAAATTACTGCTTTGACTGAGCCAATTTGGCCTCTTTCATAAGCACCACCAGATGCTTGTTCTTGACCTATCAATCCATGTTGATTTTCATCAAATGAATCAAAAAACTCATCTTTCATCTTTTTGGCTGGGCTAGCACTGCAATCCTCCTTAAATAAAATTAAATTGATATACTTAAAACTTAATTCAATTATAACAATTAGATTTGTGCTGATAATGACAGTTAAAAAACAAAACAAATGGAAATAACGGAATAACTATGGCAATATTACTATTGTACTTTCTCTAGCCTTTTATTATCAAAATTGCCACCAAGTGGATCTGCACAGAATTCTTGATTTATTTCTTTAGTCTCTCCAGATGTAAGAGGTAAAAAGATACTTTCACACTTTATGATGCATCTTATCAATTTCAAAAAGCTCATTATATTGATATTGAAGCAAGATGGATAAAAAGGGCTATATATTCCACTCAAATGTTTAATTTGGTGATGGTAGCAATGGTTTAAAGGTCTCTTGACATCAGGAATATGTCCCCTGAGCCATTTGAATACAAGCACAAACAATCTTATAAAATATGCAACTTTTCATTAGGCAAGGGTGTTTTTTTTACAAGGTGCCCATCTGGCGACAGCTACCAAGGCCATAGGTCACCTGAATACCCCTTTTAGAATTCAAGTAAAAGCAGCCCCTCCTGCGAGTGCCTTCCAAATTACCCTGATTTGGGTAACAAATTGATTCCAAATCAAGATTTTTTTTTAAAGGTCTCTCTGGCGATTGCTCAAGCAAGTATTCTCTGATAGTGGGGCAAAGTAGTGTCCCCCTCAGCCCCCAGAGTATGCACTCAACACAAAGACTCAAAATGGAGTAGAAAGGAAAGTGGTAACTAAGCCACTCTGTCTGGTAGTGTGTGTGTGATGATCACCCAGACTCAACAAGAATATGTTAAAACAGTCATCGCAGTAAGGCAGAGGGAAATTCGCCATCAAATGGCGGTGCATAAAGTCAGTAAGCCCAATTGCAAGATAACAGACATCGACTTGAAGCTGCTGAGGCAATGGGAACAGTCATGGCAAGATGGCACGCAACTTTAAGTTGCCATTGACCATCTCCTGTATTATTTACAAGCAGCCCAGAGGGGTAACCACATCCCAACCATGTAGGCAATGTGAGGAAGAGAAAAATGCTTGTCTGGTCATACAGTCCCTGCTGACTCTTTGGTGCCATCATTCCCTGCAATCTCCACTTGTCCCGGAACCAAGTAGTCGGTAATCCCAACCTCTACCCAGGTCAGTAATCCCAACCTCTGCCCAGGTTGGTAATCCCAACCTCTGCCCAGGTCAGTGCATCATGGAGACATCAAACCAGAGTGTTTGGAGAGAACCAAGATAATTTGTGAGTCATATCACAATCAAGTCTCTGAACCTAGCACAATGTATTATCTTTCATACCTGGTGTGTATTGCAAACACACACCAGGATGTGAGGGTAGACACAGCATCTAGTAGAACCCTGAAGATTTCAAACATCAGGGATAGGGCATGTAAGCTGACCCTACCTTCAGACTTGCAGCCATCTGTATATACTGACATGGCTCCACCATGAAGTGTGCTCCAAAAAGATCTAATGCAATACTCTGGTGCTCATGAAGCTTGGGGAGATGGTGTGGTGAGAGTCAAAGGTGGTACCATCCAAGGTGATGTCCTGGGCAGAACCAGAGGAACCACAGGCCTGAGGGGTAAACTAAGCTTTTGGAGTTTCCTAGCACTAAATCTAAAAGGGCTTAGGGTATGACTCGTGTATCTCAAGGCTATAGGCACTGTTGAGATGAGTAACAGATGCGATGAGAGCTGTTAGTGGCTGAGGAAGGTGTCAGGCCTGTGCATACAAACTAATAATGCACAGTGCAGCAAAAGTGGCATCTTACCGGCAGTGACAAGCAAGCTGTCAAAAGGAGACATGCAAAAGGCACCAGTCACCAGATGGAAAGTGGTGTGGTGGATCACATCTACCTTTCACAATTCATGCGAACAAAGGAATGATAAAACAAAGCATTAGCCCTATCAGAACTCCAGTGCTGAAGAATATGGCTGACACAGGTACAATAGCCCTTAAAGCTGTCAATATAGGCCTCTAAAGTGAGGCAGTGGTTGAAAACAAGATCAAGGAAAGTTGTAAATCCAAGACTTCCAGGAAAACCCTGTTTAGGAAGAAGCCAGAGACAAGGTCGAGCCATGGATTGTAGCAGAATTGCACTACCTGAAGCTGGGACAAGAAAACCTATGCACTTCTGCATAGTGAGAGATGCAGTTCAATGCTTGTTTGAGTTAATGTTCCTGAGTTACCCTCTGGATAGCAGCAAAAGAAATTAAAAGGTCATCTACTTAGAGAAAAGCCAGGACATCTCTGGGCATCACTAAGGTGATACCTTTGAGCTCAGAGCAAAGAGTGTAACACAGGACACTTTGATGTGAGATGTCCTCTTCCTGCCCTATTAGACTATAGAAGCCTCCCCTGTACAATCAATTGATGATCTCATAGAAATTCAGATATGAAAATTGAGAGGCATTCACTTGCCTCCAGCATGTGAAGGGTCTATAGGCCTTCGACAGATAAAAAAAACAGTGGCATAGTGCTATGTATGGAGGAATGTCTCTCAGCATTATGCACTAGGAGAAGAGCATCCAACATAGAGTAGAACTTGCAGAAAAACCACTGTGTAGAAGACTGAGATCTACTCTCTATTCCATGAAATAAGCTAATCTAATAGCAATTTGTAACTAAACTTTCAGAAGGAGAAAGTTAGAAAATTGGGCTGAAAATTGCTGTGGTAGAGTGATCTCTCCCATGTTTTTTTTCAGTGTGGTAGCCCATCTGGCAATTGCCTACTTGGACACAATTCACTGTACACAACACAACATAGTACTAAGCTATATTAAAAAAAGAAGAATATGTAAATAACAACAATAAAAAAGGACAAATGATAAAACAATAACTGAGAAAAAGCAAAATGGAAGTGTGCTCCAGTGTTGGGGATAGGTCTGCCCCCCCCCCGGCACAGGAACATGTGACTAACAAAAGGAAACAGACAAAAAAGTGTGTTCAATTCAGAGATGACAGAAAGCAATCTGAAGCTGTTGGGGCATTGGGGAGTTGGTCCATGGGTACAGTCGCGGCGCAATGGCACGTAACTTTAAGTTCCAAACGACTGTCTCCTTGCCAAGCAGCAAGGAGAGCGACATATATTCCTGCCATGTAAATGGTGTGAGGAGAAAAATGCTGGACTAGTTGCCCAGACCTAGCGGAGTCTTTGCCGCACTCAGGTCCAGGACCCCAGCAGAAGATAATCTTGACATCAGCCTAGCTCGCCAAAACTGTGGCATCGGGGATATTGGGAAACAGGGGATGCAAATATTCCAATGTCCCAGGAGCTCTCAGGGCCGTTCGTGAGTTTCTATAAATTACAATCCGGTCTCCGAACTGGGCACGTTGCATAATCCCCTGTACCGAGCAGTGTACTGCAACCAGCTCCACCGTGAAGACATACGCAGCACCTGGCAGAGACCCCCTGACTTCAAACAGAGGGGATATGGTGTGGAAACTGACCCCCTCTTGGGACTTGGGGCCATCCATATACACTGGCACAGTTCCAGCATGACACAAAATGGGCTCCAAAAGGCCGAACGCAATACTTCAGACGCTGTACAAGCTTTGGGAGCAGAGGCATGGCAACAAATGGTGCCACCAGCCTAAGAGCTATACCTAACTCTCAAAGTAGTTTCCTGGCCCTAAAGCTGAAGGGTTTAGGGTATGACTAGAGTCTCTCGGTGGCATAGGCACCGTCCAGATCAGCTGCGTTTTGCAGTGAAAGCTGTTGGTGACTGAGGTAGGCGTGGGGCTCACTCACACAGGCTAGAAATGCACTGTATATGGGGCAGAACAAGTGGCATCTCCCCAGCATCGACAAGCAGGCTCTCAGTGGGGAAGGTACAGAAGGCCTCCCCCATCGCCAGGTGAAAGCCGGTATGGTGGATTGAGTCCACCTTCCGCAGCACACCCTCAGCTGTGGATGCATAAAACTTGTATCCATAGTTGAGCTTCGAGCGAACAAAGGATCGATAAAAAAGCAAGGTAGTCACTCTATCAGTGACAGAATGAAAAATTTCCATGGTGCGGGTGAGAATATGAGCCTCTCAGGTGAGGCGGTGATCAAATACAAGAACAAGGAAACTGTGCAAGTCTACCACTTCCAGAAACAAGTCTGGGTCACAGTGGAGCCGTGGGTGGTGGCAGAAGTGCACCACCTTAGTCTTGGCCAAGGAAAACAGAAGTCTGTGCACTTCGGCATAACAAGAGAAGCGGTTCAATGCCTGTTGGAGTCGATGCTCTAGAGTTGGCATCTGGGCCATGCCAAAAGTGATTGAAAGGTCATCCACGTAGAGCAGAGCGAGAACATCTTTCGGCAGCATCGAGGTGATGCCGTTGATGCTCAGGGTAAAGAGTGCGACACTGAGGACACTTGTCTGCGGGATACCCTCTTTCTGCTCTATTGAGCCAGAGGGGGCTCTTCCCAACCTGTATACGGAATTGACGATCTCGCAAAAATTCAGATATAAACATTGGGAGACGTCCCCTCTCCCACATCATGTGGAGAGTCTCCATGATACCGTATTGCCATGCGGTATCATAGGCCTTCTCCAGATCGGAAAACACTGTGGCATAGTGCTGTCTAGGAAGGAAGGCCTCACAGATGGCATTTTCCAGTCGAGCACAGCATCCAACGTGGAGTGGAATTTGCAGGAGGGGCACTGTGCCATGCCTTGGTCACCCAGGTGTCGAAGCATGGTGTACGGAACATTGTCCGGACCATGGGCAGTGTCAGTTCCTGAAACAAGAGCGGCATCCCACAACATCATGACGCACATTTAATGCTGGTGGAGCAGCATCCCGACTAGAGAATGCTGAGAAAGCAGTTGCGGCCCCATTCCCTGGAAAATGGGAGGGCCTATGAGAACTTGCCCTGAATCCTTTCGACTCGCTTCCACACCTCTGGTAGAGGGGTCTTCCCACTAAGTGAAGACACATATGCCTACCAAGAAGAGCGGCCTGCGTGCTTTGAAATATACCAGAATCTAGCCCGATGAAATTCACCGGCAGTGAAATCATTCGGGGGGTGCTTATAGCACATGTAGGCATAACGCTTCTGCTTGAGGGCCGTCTCACACTTTGCTGACCACCACGCGAGTGGTCTGCATGCAAAACGGCCAGACCTTCTACTAATAGTATTTAGGCTTGTGGCGATAAGGTTGCCAGAGAAGAACTCAACGACTTCATCTACCGACCTAAACTCCTTGACTGACATAGGGAAATCAGTCATTTCCTGAAATGCAGACCACCGCACTAAGTACCAAGGGGTGTGCTCTAAGGCAGTAGCAGCTCAGAAAATGATATTTGAATGGGAAAGTGATCACTACTATGGAGGTCATCGACCACCCTGTAATCAAATTCAGGCTGTGTATCCGGAGAGGACAAAGATAGATTGAGGCAGGAAAAAGAAGCAGTTCTCTGGCAGTGATGTGTAAACTCATCCACATTTAGGACACTAAAGGTGGGGATACCAGTGGTAAGATGTGGGCACCCTAGGGTGACTACAAAGGGAATGAGAGGGAGCCCCCTGCACCCGTAGGTAGCTCCAACGGTGGATGATGGAAAATTAAGGGGAGATTTTTTATTTTGTCATCATTGGGCATGGTGACCTGATTCGTTTGTAGCCCCTTGCAGTAGCCCACTCTTCAAGGGGTGCATACGGGGCTGGCAGAGCCAGGTAGCACCATTTTAGACCCCCCTCTCACTTGGTGACCTGGCAGCTCTACCTCAGGCATGGCGTAAAAATATAGTGAAGTGAGAAGGAAAGGGGATGTGAGGAAGGTATGGGTGGGGATGAAGCAGGTTGTTAAAAACCCACCATTCCAAACTGGAGCTCAGGGGTTAGGGAACATTGTTCCCTCCCCCTTAGCCACAATCCGGGATAGTTGGGTGAGAAGATCAGCATCTAACCTTTGAAAATAGAAGCCAACCAGAGAAGGTTGAGGGAAGAGGTTGTAGGGGAAGTGAGGATGTAGGGGAGAAACACAGGCTGACTGCAGGAACGAGAAGAGGCTAAGCTGGGGCCAGATGGGGTGCTGAGTCTCGTCAGCATGGCGGCCAGGAAGGCAAATCGCCGTACCCCTTACCGGGTGTGCAAAAGGCAGGTAAAAGGGCATCTGTCTGGTATCACGAAACAAGCTTCAAATAAGGGATGTGCAAAAGGCACCAGTCACCAGACAGAGATTGGTAAAGAGAATCGCATCCATCTTCCACCAATTCATGCTCAGCTATGGATGCATTAAACTAGCATCCTTGAACAAGCTTCCAACAACACATGAAGAAAAGCAGGATGGTAGCTCTATCAGAGTCTCAAGTCTGCAAATATGGACCTACAAGGCTAGGCATTGGAAAACACAAGTCCAAGTAAAAGGTGTGGGTTGGGTGAAGCTGTGGGCTGCAACAAAAGAGCACTACCTTAGTCTTGGACAAGGAAAACAAACATGTGTGCTTGGGCATAGTGAGAGATGCAGTTCAATGCCTATTGGAGTAAATACTCCAAATTTGGCATCTGGGCTAACCAAAACAGATCAAAGATCATCCAGAGAGAGCACCACTGAGATGATATCATTGATGCTATAGGCAGAGTTTGAGATTTAGCAACTTTTCTGTGGGATGTCTTCTTCCTGCCTTATTGATTGGGCAAAGGAGGATTCCCACCATCTCTAATTGGAATCAATAATCTTGTAGAAATTCGGATATGAAAATTGGGAGGGATCCTCTCCCCCCCCAGGTAGGGATGGTTTCCATGAAGCTGTATCACTATGCAGCATCATATGCCTTCAGATTGAAAGAAAGTGTGGCATAATGCTGTCTATGAAGGCCTCACAGATAGCATCTTCCAGCTGGGGCAAAGCATCCAAAGTGTAGTGGAACTTGTGGAAGCTGCACTGTACAGAAGACAACTGGCTTCCACTGTCCAGGAAAAAAGGCTAATTTAACATTTACTAATTTCTCCATCAAATTGCATATCCAGGAGGTTAGAGAAATTAGCCAGAAGCAACCAGGGGTAGTCATCTCTGCCCAGGTTGTGAAAAGTGAGCAAAGTAGTCATTCACCAGAGGTCTGGGAACATACCCTCTAGCCAGAGCATGCTAAAATATCTAGCACTCACACCCACCTAGGTGTGGAATCATGGTACATCTAGAGCAGGAGTGGTGTCTGTGTATGAAGCTAGGAAACAAATTCCAGTCAGTTGCCTTCAGTAACATCAAAACATGCAGTAGCATTCAACTAAAGCATGTGAAGAAATTGTTCCCAAAAGATTTTGACACGGATGCAGGGGCTGAGATTGTGGACACATTCTCTTAGAGAAGCGTCTTGATAGAACTTGCCCTGAATCCTTTAGACTCTCTTTCTCACCTCTGCAAATGGGGATTTCCAATTAAGTGAAGACCTATGTAAAGGGTCTTTCAATAAGGTCGCTCAATTTTTAAATGTAAATAAAACAAGTTGTGTGTGATATATGCACTCAATTTATTTTAAATTTGAAAATATTTTTTATGGCATTAAGTGTGGATTATGACATCGTTCAAATGTCCACCGCGGCTTCGCTTGGTGGAACGTATTCAGGAGGCCCAATTTTCGATGACTTTGTCGCATAAATCTGGCTGAATTTGCTGGATGGTGTTCGTTATGTTGACTTTGAGGACATCAACTGTTTGCAGATTATTTGCATAGACCTGCGATTTAAGGTAGCCCCAAAGAAAGTAGTCTAATGGTGTTAAATCGCATGATCTCAGTGGCTAGTTGATGTCATCGCTGCACGAGATGACCCTGCCCTGAAATCGCTGGTGCAAAATGTCTATCATGACATGCGCAGTGTGGCACATAGCGCCGTCCTGTTGGAAGCACATGTCGTCAGTATCCATATCAGGCATATAATCCAGTTGAGGCCACAAGAAGTTGCTTATCATCAATCTGTAGGTCTTGCCGTTGACAGTTATGGCAATCCCATCTTCGTTCTCAAAAAAATACAAATCGATGATTCCATTAGGCGAAAATCCGCACCAAACAGTGACTTTGTTGGGATGCAATTGGTGTTGGTGTATCTCATGTGGATTGTTTTCGTCCCAAATCTGACAATTTTGCTTGTTCACAAATCCATTCATCCAAAAATGGGCCTCGTCACTGAAGAGCCCAATCAGCGAACACATGGCGCTGTCTATGGTCATTTACCTTAAGTTCCTGCGTAAGTTGGATTTTGTACAGGTGCAGACCCAAGTCCCTACACATAATTCACCAAACTGAAGTCGCAGATAGGCCAAGTTCTTGTGAATGACGAGAAATTGACTGCCTCGGATTTTCCTCTGTACACTCTCATTTACGGCAGCAAATATTTTCAGCAGACCTTGTGTTTCAGCGATGTATGGGTGTTGGCTGATTGTTGATCGACCCTTTTGCCTTGAATTTGGCCACCAAGCGTTGACCAATGGACTTGGCAGGATGATTGTGGGGAGAATAGAAATCACGTAATGGCGGAACGTTTGTCACAAACGCACTGATTTTGATAACATTTGATGATTTGCACAAGATGTTCAATGCTATAACCTTCCATCATGACTTGCCAAGTACTACTGAACAGTTCACAGTGAGGTTGCCAGATGTCGCTTTAACAACATGGCCACTATCGCCTGATAAAGCTTGAGCGTCCTTGTTGAAAGACCCTTTATATGCCTGCAATTGAAGGGCAAAGCCTAGCATATACTGCATGCAGGCATCTCTCTTCCTCCTGAGGTGGTCTCACATCCAGCTAAACATCAATGAAGCAGACAGCACAGCCAGAAATTGATCAGGTCAGCAAGGACCTGACCCATGGGAATATTCATGCATTTACCATTTCAGATCACTTAGGAAGAGAAAGAGCCTCAGCAGCCATGCTATGGCATGACACAAGTCCTTCCCTTTGAAGTTGGTACAGAGTAATGTATACCTCCTATTCAGAGATAGGTACGTTGCCACTGTGTGAAAGGAGCTATTTATAGCAAATACAGGAATAGAGATATCATGCCAGATGTAGATGTAAATCAGGCATCCTTCTGCCTGGCCCACATTCTATGTTGTTGACATAAGTCAGCATAATTAGATTTCCAACCTAATACTAGGCTATATTAAAATAATAAAAAAAAAAACCTAGCATGAGGAAGCATGCTCAAGCAATGGGGGATAGTTGCCTCTTCCCCACCAGTGAGAGAACAGGCAAACATCACCAAAGAGTTAAAAAAAAATGGAGGCCAGCCTCCTCCAAGAAGTCAAATAGTCAACAACTCACTACCATGAAGGTCATCAACCACCTACCACCCAAAGTCCCGCTCTACATTCAGAGAGCAGAGTGAGAGATTGAGGCAGGAAAATGAACTGGTTCTTGTGCAGTGATGCATAAGTGTGCAAAGGGTACCACAATGTGGCACATTGGCAAAGGAAGGATGTGTTTCTCTTCAGGTTTCAGTGGTGGCAAGGGGTTTTGCCCCGAGCTACACCATCAATCTTCTTGCAGCTTCACCCTATCTCATCAAAGAGTTCAAGTCAACTGAATGATGGGGCCTTCCCTATTTTCAGTCAGGCCACGAGAATATGAAGTTCATCTGGATACTGCATGTAACAGTATAGACCAGGAGTGGCCAAGTTTGATGATAAGAAGAGCCACATAGGATATTTTTCATACATATTTGAAAGTTAAAGAGCTGCAGAAATTATTTCTTTAAGCTGTTTCTATTGAAGTAACTTTCAAAAGGAAGCAACAGGACAACCATCATTGATTACATTAATTGCAAATGGATTCAAAAGTAATTCAAAGCATGGTTTCAGCCATTTTAGTATCTCAAACCTGTTATTAAAATCATGATAAAGAGTGTCTAGGTTTCCTTTGTAGGGTGCTAATTTACTCTCTTGAATTTTAATATTCGGAAAATTTTGCTACTAGATCTCTTTGAAAAAGCTTTAATTTAAAAACTTATTGGGCTAGTTCTGTAATAACCATTTCTCCCTTGAAGTGCAAGATTTAAATAGTGGAGATGTTGGATTACATCTGTAAAGAACATCAGATATTGTATACATTTGTGATCTTCTAATTGTGGGTAATTCTTTTTTTCATCAAGGCAATGAGTGGCACAAAAGGAACAACAAACTTATTCAACAGATTGGTAGTTGACAGCCATTTATTTGGCTTTTCTTCAAGCTCCGGTTCCCCAATAAAATGTCTGAATTCACAGTGTGTTTTGGCACTTGACCAAATGAAATTCCCAATTTCTAAAATGCAATTTATAACATTGTCAAGCGTACAGGTGTTTACTTACTAAATGTTCAAGATTTTTTTTTTAGGAGCCTGTCTGGCGACCGCCTACTTGGGCATAATTTGCTGTAATCATGACAGCCCAGGACTAGGCTATTTTAAACAATATGCAAAAAAAAAAACAATGATAAAAAAGGAAAAAGGCAACAAGCAGGAAGCAGGTTCAGGCATTGGGAGGAGGTCCCTCACCGATGCGCAGGAAGTACAAAATAAATTAGTTAAATAAAGGGAAGAAATCCACAAGTCAATGTGGTGCAGGAGCAACCCCACTAATCCTGGGACAGGTAATTTAGGCGAAGATCACCCAGACTGGGACATTCAACAAGAATGTGCCGAACAGTCTGGGGGAAACGCAGTCTTCACAGTTGGGCACAGGTGAGCGCTCCACGAGTGCGTCCAATTCGGAGATGACAGAAAGCAACCTGAAGCCCTTGAGGCATGGGGGGTAGGTCCATGGGAACAGTCGCGGTGCAATGGCACGCAACTTTAACTTATCCTCGCCCATCTCCCATCTTCTTTACCAAGCAGCCCAGAGAGCTGCCCGTATTCCTGCCATGTAGTCTATGTGAGGAAGAGCGTCACCTAGTCCTTGTGCATTCATTCCCAGCAATTCCTACATGTGCAGGAACCCAGCATAAGATAATCTCAACATCCGCTGACTTGCCAAAACAGTGGTGTCATGGATATCAACAACCAGGGGATGTGAAGAGCCCTCAAGACGCTTTGTGAGTCACTATAAATCGCAATCCGGTTTCCAAACCAGGCACATGGCGTAATCTCCTATACCAAGTGGTGTATTGCCACCCATCCATATACACTGGCACAGTCCAGCGTGACACAAGGTACACTCCGAAAAGGTTGAATGCAATACTCCAGGCGCTGTACAAGCTTTGGGAGCAGAGGTGTGGTGAGAAATAGCGAAAGGTGGTAACCTCCAGGGTGGCGTCCTTGGCAGAACCAGAGGAGCCACCGGCCCAAGAGCTATAACTAGTTCTCGAAGGAGTTTCCTAGCCCTAAACCCAAAGGGCTTAGGGTATGACTGGCATCTCTCGCCGGCATAAGCACCATCAAAATCAGCTGCAGATGCAGTGAGAGCTGTTGCCGACTGAAAAACGAAACCTGTGCGTTTTGGCATAGTGAGAGACACGGTTCAATGCTTGTTGGAGTTGATGCTCCAAAGTTGGTATCTGGGTCATATCAAAAGAGATTGAATGGTCATCCACATAGAGCATAATGAGAACATCTTCTGGCAGCACCAAGGTGATGTCGTTGATGCTCAGGGCAAAGAGTGTGACACTGAGGACACTTCCCTGTGGGACGCCCTCTTCCTGCTCCATTGGGGCGGAGAGGGCTCCCCCCTACTGTAGAGAGAATCTACAATCTCGCAAAATCTCAGATATAAAGATTGGGATGCGTCTCTTGCCCCAATTGTGTGGAGAGTCTCCATGATACTGTATAGCCATGCTAAGGCCTTCTCCAGATCAAAAAAGACTGTAGCGTAGTGCTGTCTACAAAGAAAGGCCTCGCAGATGGCAGTTTCCAGGCGAAGCAGAGCATCCGATAGAGTAGAACTTGCAGGAAACCACACTGTGAGGAAGACAGATGGCCTCCTCTGTCCATAAAAAAAGGCTAATCTAACATTTACCAATTTCTCCATCAACTTGCACACGCAAGAGGTTAGAGAGATTGGGTGGAAACCAGCCGGGGTAGAATGACCTCTTCCTGGTTTGCGAAAAGCAAGCACAGTATCGATTCACCAGGAATCCGGGAGGAGACCCTCCACCCAGATCCTGTTGAACAAATCTAACAAAAAGGCCATGCCTTGCTCACCCAGGTGTCGAAGCATGGCCTACAGGACATCATCTGGACCAGGGGCAGTGTCTGCACACAAAACGAGAGCGGAATGCAACTCTCTCAGAGTAAACCTGTCATTGAAGTGTTCTCCGCCTCTGGAGGTAAAGTCCAGTCAGCAGCTTTCCGTGACATTAAAACGTACATTGAATGCTGGTGGAGCAGCATCCCGGCTAGAAAATGTGGAGAAAGCAGTGTGTAATATTCAAATCATTTTAGGAAATTACTATTAAATGTTAGTTAAAATTCCAATGAAGACCCCCCACCCCCCCACTAAATTAATGTTGTCTCAAGAGCCACACAGAGTACCTTCAAGAACTGCAAGCAGCTTGACACACACAATTTGGCCACTGTTTGTATAGACATCAGCCTCCCCCAACAGGGACTCGAACCAGTAGGGTGTGTTGGTCCTACAGGTTTCAGTTTTGTAGTAAAGAGAAGGTTGAGGGGTGGTAAAAAAAAGGGGCACTGAGAAAGAGCAAGAGGAAGCTCACCAGCTTCAAGTCAACCCTATTTACACTTAGGTTGGCACAATTGGCAGCTCCTCTAGCTACCAAGTGCACCAAGCAACATAGAGTACCCCCTTGAGTGGTCAACATCAGCATTTCAAAGTCTCTTTCGCAACATTGAAAATAAAAATGAGGCACCAATAAAACTAAATTGGTTATTAGCCCTTCAAGTTCTTGGGTTCATTAATTATTTGAATCATTTAATGCAATCAGTGGAGTCAATTGATGACAAAACATACAGCAAGCAATATACAGCAATACTAAGGAGAAAACCTCATTTCACCACATAAAACAGAGGAATGGATAATCAGCATTGTTTAATTAAACAAAATACCTGAAAGATCTCAAGTAACTTACCCTTTTATTATCCATCGTTTCATCATTCAATAAATTCTTTTTATTATTCATGTTTATTTCCTGTTTGATTCAAGAGTTTTATCTGGATGTTTTATAGAGTGACTTAAAGTTTCTGGTGATTAAACTTCTTTCATACATCAGACCTTCAGAAGTTTCAATACTGATTTAGCTTTGCTCTCTTCTATAATAAAGTTGGGGAGAGAGAGGAAAATGAGTTTGATACAACCATCAGTTAGTGCATGCAGTGATCCATCTGAAGCACTTTCAAAATAATGTGTAACTAACCAAGGCCCATATGCCCTAATGATGGGACAGACCACTTCCAATTAGAGTAAAGTTGAGCAGCATTAGCCACTTGCTTCAGGATATTTTGGGCTACCTATAATTTACAATATATCAATGATTTGCCAGTTTAAGGTCAAAAGTCAGGTTATGTAGTCTGGGTTATAGTAGAGTGGCATAGAGGAACAATGATAAGTTCTCCAGGTATGGGTGGGTTGTCTCTATACCAATGCTCATACTCCTATAAATACGAAGGATGAGTTAACATAACATAATTTCACGGATGACAAAAGCTACAAGGGCGTATCAAAGGTCATCCGCATCCATCAAAACCCACCTACATAGACTATATCAGATCATGCAACTACTTTATAAACAATCCATAGGATCATGTCAGAACACGCACCCACAATATACAATTTAAACCAGCCACACGAGCGGATCAAAAACAAAAAACACCATTGTCAGGGAAAGACAAAATCAAAGTCCCCCACAATATAATATAACAGCATGACAAAAGCCACAAGGGCCCATCATAGGTCATCCGAGTCAAACGGCCTCTTTTTTAAGGCACCCAAACTCCCCAGAAAACTACATCCAGAGGATTGCGTCCAGAAACAAGGGTATCACCAATCAAGGCTTGTCAAGAACTAAATCATGCAACTATAGATATATACAAACAATATTAATATATAAAAAACTTAGGAACCATCACAACCTTCCCTCCCCATAAACTCATCCAACCTACTCTTAAATACATTTAAATGTATTCTACCACAGTAGTCTACCACTCTATTGGTGAAAAAATATTTTCTTAAATCCAACCTACACCCTTGCATTTTAATTTTCAAGTGGTGACCTCTAGTCCGATTTCCATCATTTAACTCAAAAAACTTGCTAACATCCAATTTATCTATCCGAGAAAATTTTTTAAAGAGCTCAATCATATCCCCTCTCACACACCTCCTTTTGAATGAGTTATTTAGTTATATTATTGATGAAGATCTAGATATAGTAGGTGTAAGAGAATCCTGAGTAATTGAATTAAATATTTTTGAAAAAAATTAAAAAATTAAAGGGCTCATCTGGCGACTGCCTACTTGGGCATTAGTCACCGTATTCAACACTGCCTAGTACTAGGCTACTTTAAAATAAGATTCAAAAAACAAACAAAAGAAATGAACAATAAAAATGGCAACAAGCACCGGTATTGTGGGGAGGTCCACCTCCCCCCAGCGCAGGAACGTGCGACCTACTAAAAATACAAAAAAACAAACCTTAGTTTAATAAAGGGGAGAAGGCCAGCCTCCCCCAAAATGTCTAAGTCCATCAGTAAATGTGCACGAACTCATCCTGAGTACAAGGGACAGGCAGTAGTGACCCTGCCCATTCTGGTACCGGGACAGGTAATGTGCACAGAGATTGCCCAGACTGGGACATCCAACAAGAATGTGCCCAACACTCTGGGGGACATTTTTAATTTTTAAGAGC
This sequence comes from Ceratothoa steindachneri, assembly GCA_963969495.1. Lineage (NCBI taxonomy): Eukaryota > Metazoa > Arthropoda > Malacostraca > Isopoda > Cymothoidae > Ceratothoa > Ceratothoa steindachneri. The sequence goes on from OZ018333.1 coordinate 56,778,758, forward strand.
TCATCTGAAGACTGCCTCCTTGGGCATTAGTCGCCGTATTAAAACTGGCCTAGTTTTAGGCAGGCTACTTTAAAATAAAATTAAAGAGACAGAAAAAAAACACCCCAAAAAGGGGGAAAGGAAGCGAGCTGGTGCGTCGAGGGGGAGGTCCCCCCAGCCCAGGAGCATGCAACCTAAAGGAAAAAAACAAAACAAATGCAAAGAACAAAACAAAACAAAAAAACAAACCCTGCTTAAATAATAGGGAGAAGGCCGGCCTCCCCTCAAAAGTCAACAAGTCCACAGGTCAATGTGCACGCACTCGTCCCGAGTACAAGGGACAGGCGGTAGCGACCCCGCCCATCCCAGTACCAGGACAGGTAACGTGCGCGAAGATCACCCAGACTGCAACATTCGACAAGAATGTGCCGAACAGTATGGGGGACGAGGCAGTCGTCACAATAGGGTGCAGGCGAGTGCTCCATTAAACAGCGATGCGTCACACGAGTGTGTCCGATTCAGAGACGACAGAAAGCGACCTGAAGCCGTCGCGGCATTGGGGGATAGGTCCATGGGAACAGTCGCGGCGCATTGGCACGCAACTTTAAGTTCCCTTCGACCATCTCCAATGTTCTTTGCCAAGCAGTCCAAAGAGCTGCCCGCATGCCTGCCATGTAGTCGGTGTGAGGAAGAGCGGAACGCTGGTCCGGTCGCAGAGTCCTTGCGGACTCTTTGGCGCCCTCATCGGCGCGCTCATTCCCCGCAATTCCTACATGTCCAGGAACCCAGCAAAAGATAATCTCGACATCTGCCCGGCTCGCCAAAACCGTGGCGTCACGGATATCGCAAACCAGGGGATGCGGAGATTCCAATGCCCCGAGAGGACCCAGGGCGCTTTGTGAGTCGCTATAGATCACAATCCGGTCTCCGAACCGGGCACGTCGCGTAATCTCCCGTACCGAGTGGTGTATTGCCACCAGCTCGGCCGTGAAGACAGACGCAGCGACTGGTAGAGCCCCGCTGACTTCAAACAGAGGGGATACGGCGTGGAAGCCGACCCCCTCTTGGGACTTGGAGCCATCCGTATACACTGGCACAGTTCCAGCGTGACACGAGGTGTGCTCCAAAAACGACGAACGCAATACTCCCGGCGCTGTACAAGCTTTGGGGGCAGAGGCGTGGCAACAAATAGCCAAATGTGCTACCCTCCAGGGTGGCGTCCTGGGCGGAACGATGGGCGCCACCGGCCCAAGAGCTATATCTATCTCTCGAAGGAGTTTCCTAGCCCTAAACCCAAAGGGCTTAGAGTACGATTGGCGTCTCTCGGCGGCATAGGCACCGGGCTCGCGCGTACAGGCGAGTGATGCACTGCACGCGGCGCAGAGCGAGTGGCATCTCCCCAGCATCGACCAACAGGCTCTCAATAGGAAAAGTGCGGAAGGCACCGGTCGGAAGGCGAAGGCCGGTGTGGTGGATCGAATCCACCTTCCGCAATAAACGCTCGGCTGCGGATGCATAAAACTTGCATCCGTAGTCGAGCTTCGAACGAACAAAGGATCGCTAAAAAAGTAGGGCAGTAGCTCTATCAGCGCCCCAAGCGCTGAACGTCACGGAACGGAGAATGTCCATGGCGCGGGTACAAGAGACCCTAAGGCTGCGAGTATGAGCCTCCCAGGTGAGGCGTCGGTCGAATACAAGACCAAGGAAACGGTGCGATTCCACCACATCCAAGCGCCCCCCATTAAGAAACAAATCTGGGTTGGGGTGAAGCCGTGGATGGCGGCAGAAGTGCACCACCTTATCTTGGCCAAAGAAAACCGAAACCTGTGCGCTTCGGCATAGCGAGAGACGCGGTTCAATGCCTGTTGGAGTCGACGCTCCAGAGTTGGCATCTGGGCCGCGCCAAAAGAGATCGAAAGGTCATCCACGTAGAGCGTAGCGAGAACATCTTTCGGCAGCACCGAGGTGATGCCGTTGATGCTCAAGGCAAAGAGTGTGACACTGAGGACACTTCCCTGTGGGACACCCTCTTCCTGCTCCTTTGGGCCGGAGAGGGCTCCCCCACCCGTACGCGGAATCGACGATCTCGCAAAAATTCAGATATAAACATTGGGAGGCGTCCCCTCGCCCCCATCGTGTGTAGAGTCTCCATGATACCGTATCGCCACGAGGTATCATAGGCCTTCTCCAGATCGAAAAACACCGTGGCGTAGTGCTGTCTATGAAGGAAAGCCTCGCAGACGGCATTTTCCAGTCGGAGCAGAGCATTCGACGTGGAGTGGAACTTGTGGAAACCGCACTGTGCAGAAGACAGATGGCCTCCGCTGTCCAGGAAAAAGGCTAATCTAACATTTACCAAATTCTCCATCAACTTGTACACGCAAGAGGTTAGAGAGATTGGGCGGAAACCGGTCGGAGTAGAGTGATCTCTCCCCGGTTTGCGAAAGGCGGGGTGTCCGCGCACGAAGCAAGGGCGGGGTGTCCGCGCACGAAGCAAGAGCGGAGCGCAACTCACTCACAGTAAACTTGTCGTTGAAGGGTTCTCTGCCTCTGGAGGTAAAGTCCAGCCGGCGGCCTTCCGCGACATCACGACGTGCATTGAATGCTGACGGAGCAGCATCCCGGCTAGAGAATGCGGAAAAAGCGGTCGCTAAGGATTCCGCCATGGACGCGGGGTCCGAGATTGCGGTCCCATTCTCCTGGAGAATGGGAGGAAGGTCCTGCGAGAACTTGCCCCGAATCCTTTTGACTCGCTTCCACACCTCTACTAAAGGGGTCTTCCCGTTTAGTGAAGACACGTATGCCCGCCAAGAAGAGCGGCGGGCGTGCTTCGAAATATACCGGAACCTAGCCCTAGCCCGACGAAATTCACCGACAGTGAAATCGTTCGGGCGGCGCTTATAGCGCATGTAGGCATAACGCTTCTGTTTGAGGGCGTTCTCAAACTCGGCCGACCACCATGGGAGTGGTCGGCGTGCAAAACGGCCAGACGTCCTAGGAATAGTAGTCAGGCCCACGGCGATGAGGTTGCCGGAGAAGAACTCAACGGCCTCATCTACCTACCTAAACTCCTCGACTGAGATAGAGAATTCAGTCATTACCTGAAATGCAGGCCCCGCACCCGCGCCAAGCACCACCGAGGTGGGCTCTCAGGCGGCAGTTGCACTGAAAATGATATTTGAATGGGAAAGTGATCACTACCATGGAGGTCATCAACCACCCCCCCAATCAAAATCAGGCTGTGCATCCGAAGAGCACAAAGATAGGTCAAGGCAAGAAAATGAAGCGGTTCTCGGACAGTGATGCGTAAACTCATCCACGTTTAGGACACCCATCTCAAGCTCTTCGATCAGATCGGCAAGGACTTGTCCCATGGGATTTAGTGAGTAATCTCCCCAGAGAGGATGCCTGCCGTTCAGATCTCCAAGCAAGAGAAAGGGGGAAGAGGGAAGAGCCCTTTTTGCTGCCAGCTTTACCAGGGGAGCGCCCGGGTTGAGTAGAGCATGCAGGAGGTATCTAAAGAGAAAGGAAGAACACAGACATCATGCCAGGTGTAAACCGCGCATCCCCCAGCCTGGCCATCCCGCGGTGGTGGGGTTGCAAGACCCTTATACCCCGGGAGGGTGGGCAGGGGGCACGTGCCTTACGGGAAACGGTCACGCTGGGGGAAGAGGGAAGAGCCCTGGTTTTAGCCGGGGCTGGGTGTGAACCCTTTTTGCCGCCAGCTTTACCAGGGGAGCGCCCGGGTTGAGTAGAGCACGCAGAAGGGCTCCGAATGGGCGCGGAAACAACTGTGCTTGTTGGCCTGGATGGGCCAGGAGCAGAGGGTGTCTTTCTAACTATTGAGGCATATGACGTCCCAGGCAGAGCCAGGCGTGCCAGAACCAAGTCCTTAGCCTCACGGAATGAGAGTCGATCCTGGGCCTGAATGGCCAGGATTTCTTTCACAAGGAGATTGCACCACATTGCTTCAAAGAAGCGGGGTGTGTCTCTCCGCAATTGACACACTTGGCCACACACGATTTGGACTTATCGTGTGCAACCTTTGAGCAATTTACACAAACTTCGGGTGACCCCGACTTTGCACGTCTACAAGAATGATTTGTATGGTCGAAGTGGTGACAGTAATAGCACCGCCGCGGCAGTGGCACGAATGCCTTCACGCAGTAGCGATACCAACCGGCACGCACCGACTCAGTGAGCTTGTCACAGTCGAACGTGACAAAGAGTGTAGGGGTGGGTCTCGAGGCCCCTCCCTGTTTTCTCATCGCTCCACTGCCATCAGTGGAGCGAATGACAAGGAAGCATTTGAAGCCAGCAGGATCAAATACGCCAGGTAACCTCTGAATCAGGGGCCCCGATGTCATCGAGGCTCCGCCCTGTGTGCTTTTGGTCTTAGTCAGGGGCTCCGCAACCGGGGAAGCAGAGGGGCCGGATGTGCCCATCTTGGCTTGGTCGCTTACCAGAGTGGCAGCAGACCCATCCGTCCCCGCGGATAAAGAGGAGCCCCGAGTGTTCTTTGTCTTTTTCGGAGAGGAGGGCAGGGAATGAACCCGCTTCTCACCTCCGCCGGCAGAAGCCCCTAGGCCAGATGGACCGGCCTCAGCCAGGTCCTTTCCCGAAATGGAAAAGGTCCTGCTGGTCGCAGGGGCACCGGTTGGGGGAGATCCTTTCCCTCCTTGTACTGCCTCAGAAACCCTAACCGTTTGAGGAGGACCTTGCATAGGGGCGGATTTGGGTTTGGTGTTTGTGGCGCCGAGCTGTGATTCCCCCCCATGGAAGGCCCTACCGTCTGAGGCTGGGTTTCCTCAAGGACCATGTCTATCACAGGAGGGACCTCCAGTTGGCCATCCCCTCCCAGGACATCGCAGGTCTCCTTGGCAGTGTCGCCAGTCTTGTGTAGGGAGGCACAGGCCTTGACCCCGGAGAGGTTTAAAACTCTTGCCAGCAGGTCTTTTGAGTGAAGTGACCGAAGGGGCCTGGCTTCCCTCTCCCCCCTAAGGGGGTTTGCCCACCGAGCCGATTACACGAGGGGCGGTCGGCAATGGGCTGCCTGCTGGCTTTCTTGGCAGTCCCCTTAGAAAGAAAAGGAGGGACTGGCGCTGGAAATAGGGAGGTGCACGAAAGCACCTCCAGAGAAGGGGGTGAGGGGGGAGTCCCCTACACCCGTAGGTGTAGGAGAGGAGTATGCCTCCTCTCCGGTTAAAGAAGTATGGAGGGTCCCCTGCGCAAGCACAAGGGGGGAAGGGAACTGCATTTTTTCGTGGAGCTGCCTGAGGGCGGCTCTGTTGATGTTACAGGGAAAGTTGGGGGTTGTGGGTTTTTTATATTCATCATTGGGCATGGTGACCCTCTTTTTTACACGGGATGCAATCGCGCAGTAGCCCGCACTGCAAGGATAGACAGTGAATTGAGGATGAAAGGGATATGAGGAAGGTATGGGTGGAGATGAAACACTGGTATGGTTCCAGCATGACACGAGGTGTGCTACAAAAAGGTTGAACGCAATACTCCTGGCGCTGTAGAAGCTTTGGGAGCGGAGGGGTGGCAACAAATAGCCAAAGCTGGTACCCTCCAGGCTGGCATCCTGGGCAGAGGGGATACCCTAAACCCAAAGGGCTTATGGTATGACTGCCATCTCTCAGCAGCATAGGCACTGTTGAAATCAGCTGCAGATGCAGTGAGCTGTTGGCGACTGAGGGAGGTGCCAGGCTTGCGCGTACAAGCGATTAATGCACTGTGCATGGCGTAGCGTGAGTGGCATCTACCCAGCATCGACTAGTAGGCTCTCAATGGGGGAAGTGCAGAGGCACTGGTCGACAGGAGAAGGCTGGTGTGGTGGATTGAGTCCACCTTTCGCAATACACACTCAGATGTGGATACATAAAACTTGCATCTGTAGTCGAGCTTCGAATGAACAAAGAATCGATAAAAAAGTAAGGCAGTAGCCCTATCAAGGCCCCAAGAGCTGAATGTAATGGAATGGAGAATATCCATGGTGCAGGTACAAGAGACCCTAAGGCTGCGAATATGAGAATCCCAGGTGAGGTGTCTATCAAATACAGGACTAAGGAAACAGTGCGATTCAACCACTTCCAGCCATACCCCATTAAGAAACAAGTCTGGGTCAGGGTGGAGCTATGGATGGCGGCAGAAGTGCAACACCTTAGTCTTGGCCAAGGAAAACCGAAACCTGTACACTTCGGCATAGTAAGAGACATGCTAAAAAACTAGTGGATAAAAGAGATTCAAGGAGGCAGCCTTGACGGTTGTTCACTTTATCACCCTATATTAAAGTCACCTAGAACTAGAAATGGGGCAGGAGGCTGAGATAAAAGATCTAAACTGAGCCCTTGAGGGGGGCTGATCCAGGGGAATATAAATTGAACAGAAAGTATAAATTCTATTCATAAGTTGGACAGGAGCTGCGATTGCTTGAAGAGTAGTCTGCGTGTAAAAGTAGTTCGTTCTCACCAGGAGGGCACACCATGGAATACCATGGGGTAGAAAAGAATTAAAAACAGTGAACTGACTAAACTTGGGGAAATGGGAAATGGTTTCCTGCAAGCATATGAAGTAGTGGTCTGGTGAGTGGTGGATCAGCTCCTGTGATATCTTGATATATTTGGGGGGTTAATTGAGAATTAATTACCTATTGTTCAAGGTGTACACAAATATTAATTAATATATATAGTGCAATTATGGAACAAAGAATTATTTGTGAAACTCAAAAAAAGGCCCAAATGAGTGGTGAAAAGCCTACTGGTTTGACAGCCGATAAGGACAAAAACAAAGATGGCAGGGAGGAACTAAACACCGGTGAATATGAAAATTGTGGAAAATGTAACCTAGTTGTTTTAGATAGTGATAAGGCAGTACAATGTGAAATATGGTTTCATATTACTTGTGAAGGTTTACCAGTGGGAGTTTAAAAATATATGAAAGAGGCTGGGGACCAAATAAGTTGGTACTGCAATAATTTTAAATGAGAAGGAGCAAAATTTCATAAATTTGTGAAGAAACTTGAAGCTGAAAATAACAGATTGGCAAACAGACAAGATAACCTAGAAGTAGAAATGAAGGAAAGACAATGTAGTGAACAAGGTTAGGGTCAATGGAGGGTCAATCAGTGGTGTTGTATATAAAAGTTGAGGATAATTGTAATAAGAACAAAGATTTTGAGGTGAGATTAACTAATATTGAAGCAAAGACAGTGGAATTGGAAGATAAAGTGGGCCTAATTAATAGTATGAATTTGACAACTGAAAATGAAAATAGAGGAAGAAGGCATAAGTGTATGTCATGTTCAAATGAATTAGATTTAAAAAATTATACTGAAAAGGCATTATTTGAGGAAATTAATGAGAGGAGGAGCAAATATAGTAGTATATGGTGTGCCAGAGTCTCAGTCCCAGGCTATTAAAGATAAAATTGATTATTATAGATCTCAAGCTTTAAAACTTATACAGGCATGTGAAATTGAATGTGCGACATCCAAAATCATTAGAGTAGTATGATTGGGAAAAGAGGATGGAAAGACACGACCAATCAGGATAATTTTGAATAATGTTGACCTAAAAAATGAAAGTGTTTAGCAGTTTAAGTATAGTTCAAGGAAGAGAAAAATTTAAAGGTATGAGAATAGTGCCTAACATGACTGAATGGAAGAGTGAGATGGATACGGCTCTGTGGGAGGAGGCAAAAACTTGATAGCCATGGGTAAAAACTTGTACAGCATTTGAGGACCACCATGAAGGAAGAGTGTCATAAAATTGAAAGGGAAGAATACAGGCACTACAGAGTAAGAAGTAAATATCCAAAAAATGCCAATAAAGTAAATAATGCTAAAGGAAATTATTTATCAGATAAACCACACATTATTATACTCCAAAGGGTGAGGCCAAAACATTATTGATATGAAAGTAACTGCAGCAGAATATAATCTGAAAATATACAGATTGGTAGACATTAATTTATTTAATAATGAAGGAAGAGGTATTCTGATTTACATTAGAAATGAGACTAAATATAACTTAAATTGTGAACTTAATACAATAAACAGTGAATATGTTTCTATAGAAGTAGAAGGTTACAACTCAAAAGAACTAATAACTGCAAAATATAGGAGTCTAAACAGTACTGAGGAAAATAATAAAAAGTGGTTTGAATTAATGAATGAAGTAAGTAACAACAAGAAGGGGGAGTATAAAATTACAGTTGGTGATTTAAATTTACCCTAAATAGATTGGAATAACTGGACAATCTCAACACGAGTCAATGATGTACATACTAAGTTTTTGGAGGAGGTACACAACTGCTACCTTTTGCAGCATATCACAGAGGTACAAAGATTTCATGGCAACACATTGGATTTGTTATTCAATAATGAAGAGACAATTATAGATATTAAAATGAGAGTCCTTTGGGTAAAACGACCATGCTTGCATTTTCTTCAAGTGCAATTTAAATAAAGTTGAAGATAAATGTAAGAAGGAAATATATATGTTTAAAAAAGGTAATTATGAACTAATAAAAGAAAAGCTGAACAATATTGAATGGTCCAACTATTTAGCACAAGAACCCACAATAAAAGGTATATGGAAAAAGTTCTGTGATAAATTCAGAGAAATAACTGACGAGAGTATATCTAAAAAAAATTTAGTGGGATACAGACACAAGAGAGAAGAGCAATGATAAATTCCCAATGAATAAAAAGTTATGGGCAAAAATAAAGAAAAAACAGAGGAATTGGCAAAAGTTGAAGAAAATGAAGGAAAAAAATCTGCACAAGAAGAACTTGGAAATTTGTAAACTCCAAAACAAAAACAAAATCAAGAATAAGTGATTTGTACAAAAATGAAAGAAGAAACTTAATGGCGGTTACAGACATAAAAGGCTGAAGCTCTTTCAAGCTATTTTTCACAAGTGTTTATCAAAGAACCAGAGGGGGATATACCAAAGGCGCAAATGGAAGAAGTGCCACCATTGAACAATTTTGAAATATCCAAGGACAAGATACGGAAGGTTATAAATAAATTAGAAAGAAACAAATCTGGACCTGACCAAATATACACTAGAATACTGAAGGGAGGTGGCAAAGGAGTTATTTGTGCCATTAAAAATTCTCTTTGAGGGATCATTCAGTGAGGGAGACCTTCCTGATGAGTGGAGAATAGCCCATGTCATAGCACTGTACAAGAAGGGAGATAAGAAGGAACGTGAAAACTATAGGCTTAATGAGTGTAGTCTGCAAGATAATGAAGTGGCTAATAAGAGAAGAAATTATACAGTATATGATAGGCAATCATTTATTTAGTAGAAAGCAATTTGGCTTTATACAGGGTAGGTCTACAGTGCTTCAGTTAATAAAAGTACTAGACAAGTGGACAGATAATTAGACTCAGGTCCAGCAGTAGATGTGATATATTGTGATTTTGTCAAGGTATTTGAGTGTGTCCCTCACAGGCATCTATCAGAAAAAGGGGCTAGTTACAGTATTGAAGGAAAAATATAACCAGTGGTATTTCTCAGGGTTCTGTGCTGGAGCCACCAGTGTTTATTCTGTTTATAAATTACCTTCCCAGTGTAGTTACGAACAATAGTGAGATATATCTATATGCTGATGACACCAAGGTATTTAGGAAGATAGAAAATATTGAAGACTGTCATAAATTGCAAGAGGATATAAAATCACATTAAACAATAGACTAATACTTTTAACCTGAAAAAAGTAAATTTATGTGAATGAAGATGGATATTATCTAAATGCAAAAATAGAAACGACTAATGCAGAAAAGGACATTGGAGTTATTATAGACAACAGGTTAACTTTTTCAGAGCATCTATCAGAGAAAGTTAATAAAGCAAACTAGATTGTTGGTATCATCAGGCAAATACTTATGCATCTAGACCAAGAAATATTTAAAGGACTTTATACAGCATTGGTGCGACCACATCTTGAATACATGAACTAGATATGGAGTGTATCATATAGATGATTGAAAGGAAACTTAATTGAAGCTTTCAAGATTCTGAGAGGTGTCTATGATGAAGACTGCACAGAAAGAATATATAAGATGAGAGGACAGCATTTATCGAGGCAATACCTTGAAACTGTACAAGTCTCGAGCAAGATTAGATTTGAAGAAGTATGCATTTCGATTTTGGGTTATAAATATGTGGAATGACTTACATAATTAGGTAATTGGGACCAAGACTGTGGAAGACTGAGGTAAAATTAGATCAATATTGGAAATATCAAAGCCAGAGATTTAATTACAAAAAGGCAATAACCACCATTCCCAGTAGTCAACAAAGTGTCAATAGTATTAGAGAAATATTTGGTGAACCAGACTTTGTCTACGATGATGACTAATATAACAGGTGATATTTTAGAGACTAAAGAAGAGAATTCCTCCAATTTGGGTCATGACTGGGAGGAAAGGGTAAAGACACGAGAGATTTGGGGGTAATGTTACCTCCCAGGGTGGGTAGGATCATCACTCCTAAAGGAGGGTATGTAACTTATATCTGAAGGGAGATGGTAAGTAGTAGAAATCAGTCATTTCCTGAAATGCCCACCACAATACCCGTCAAGCAACACTGGGGCAGCCTTTCAGGTAGCAGCGCTCCAGAAAATGAAGGTCATATGCTAACAACCACCAAAAATCAGGCTGTGCATAGGGAGAGCACAAAGATAGATTGAGGCAGGAAAATAAATTTCTTTTCAGGCAGTATGCATTAACTCATTCTATTTAGGACATACATCTCCAGCTTGTCATTCAGGTCGCCAAGGATCTGAGCCCCCAGAGGGGGAGGGGGTTGTCTCCTATACAGGTGCAGCTGCACAACTACTGCCTGAAAGGAGGTATCTAAAGCAAAGAGAAGAACAGAGGCATCATGCCTGGTATAAATGGCTCATCCTCCTGTCCGGCCCCATCCCATGGTGGTGGGGTCGCAAAACCTTTATACTCTGGGAGGGTGGGCACAGGGCACGTACCCAGCATGGTCTCCTACAAAAAAGATAAATAACAGGGATTGTGAAGAGACGAGCTTCCGAAGCTCCCCCCAGTTGGCCCAGAGTTCGCGGCAATTCCATTGAAGGAATATGCCCTCCAGGTCTAGCTCAGGGGAGATGTGAGGGCCTTCTTTGAGAACAAGAACCTCATGGAAATGGCTGTACGCTTCCCAGAGGCTGAATTCTAGGTGCTGTCACCTTCAAGGACTTATCACTGGGAGGTTCGGCTTCCCATGCAAGTCTTTTCCTCCATCTGCCTCGAAACCTTAGGCAGGTAGGGGTCAATCCTTTGAAGAATCCACCGCCTTCGAGTTACCCAGCCTAGCACTAGGTGTGGGTGTAGGAGCCAAAGCTCCTTTAGTGCTGTCCTCCATTCAGAGGAAAGCTTTAGGAACCCCGCAAAATGGCCTGACAACCAACTTCAGGGGTGTTACCTCATATGAGTCTAGTGACTCAAATTCGGTGGTCGGACCAGATGGCTTCCACACTCAACTCTTGAAGTAGTGCAAGTACCAAGTAGCCTTGCCACTGAAACTAATGTGGGAAAAATCATTGGGAGCTGGATCAGTACCAAAAGCACTCAAAATGGGTAACATCACACCAATTTTCAAGGGAGTGCTAATTTCACATCAAATAAAAATAATTGAAAGAATAATTAGATCCAGAATAGTCAGTTACATGGAAGACACAGGAGCTTTCAACGATGGGCAGCATGGCTTCAGAAAAGGACGTTCTTGCCTTTCACAGTTGCTGACCCATCATGAAAAGGTTCTACAGGACATTCAAGATGGAGAAAACACTGATGTCATATATTTCGACTTCTCCAAATCTTTTGATAAAGTGGATCATGGAATACTCCTCCACAAAACCAAAACTCTTGGAATATGTGGCAAACTAGGACAATGGCTACATAGTTTTCTCCACAACAGAGAACAACTGGTAGTTGTGGAAAAGGAGATATCAGATGCTAGCTGAGTCGTTAGTGGGGTCCCTCAGGGTTCCATATTGGGCCGCTACTCTTCCTAATCATGATTGGGGACATTGACCAGAACCTGGAACATTCCACCGCTACATCCTTCACTGATGATACTAGGGTATCCAAGAAAATCTGATTGCAACAAGACATAGAGTTTCCTGAAGTGGGCTGAGACCAATACCATATCCCTCAATGGGGAGAGTTCTTGCTCATAAGGTATGGGAAAAAAGAATAACTTATATGCTAGACAAAGTACAACTGTGACCAGCAAAACATTGAGGCTAAGGAGATGGTAAAAGACCTGGAGGTAAATATGAGCAAAGATGCAACCTTCTCACACCATATCACAAAAATAAGAGGAAAAGGAAGGCAGCTATCAGGCTGGATCCAATGAACCTTCCACTCAAGAAGTGAGCACGGTGTGGTACTCTATGGAAAGCTTTAGTCCAACCCCATCTGGAATACTGTTGCCAATTATGGTCACCCTAACAAAATTACAGAAATAGCTGAACTAGTAAAGCATTTGCGGGCGGGAAACTAGATACTAATAGTGGTCAAGGAATTATGAGAGGACATTATAGTACTGAAAGTAGAATGGACTTGACAGATAACAGAAATAGGTTCCAAGGCGATAGAGGTGAGGTCATTCAGGTTGGAAGAGGTGCTTCAGGGATAGGGGGGTTAAATTGATTCTATACAAATGCTCGTAGTCTTAGAAACAAGAAGGATGAGCTATTTAGTTATATTAGCAATGAGGATATAGATATATTATGTGTTACTGAATCCTGGGTTAATGAAATAGAATTTAGTGACACTATAAGTGAATTTGATTTACAGGGCTATAATATGTACATTAGTCAAAGGACAGGTAGGATTGGTGGAGGAATAATTATCTATATAAAAAACAACATTGTTTCAAGTTTAAATACTTCAATAAAGCAGGATGGAGTTGAGTCACTTTGGATAGATATTAGGTTCAGTAAAAATAGAATGGTGCATTTGGGAGCTTTTTACAGGCCACCTGGGCAGACTGATGATATGGATGAACTAATGGTAAGCGAAATAAGTAAGGGATGTGAAACAGATGCAGTTATTATTGGGGACTTCAACTTAAACTCTGTGGACTGAGAAAATATGATAGGTAGGGATAGAATAAGTGGCAGGTTCATAGAATGCTTTGAGGATAATTTTTTGAATCAATTTGTTAATGAGCCAACGAGGGGGGACAATATATTAGATTTAGTACTTTCTAACAGTGATCATTTAGTTCAAGAATTGACTGTTGGGGAAGCATTGGGAAATAGTGACCATCAGATAGTTCGTTTTAACTTGGGAATTGAGAAGGGTAAAATAACTGAGAATAAGGGAGATTATGTAAAACTTCGAAGCTTGCTAAATTTGGTAGACTGGGATATGGAATTCAGAGGTAAAAATGCCTATGGGATGTGGGATACTTTCAAGCATATAATAAATGTAGTCCAAGAACAATGTATCCCAATGAAGGCTATTAGGAACAAAAGTAGGAAACCATTATGGTGGAATCAGGAGATAGCTAGAAAAATTTCAGAGAAGAAAAGGGCATACAAAAAATTACAGGTACAAAATAATATTCAAAATTTAAGTGATTATAGAATGGCTAGGAATGAGCTAAATAAGATTATAAAGAAGAACAAAAGGGTGTCAGAAATTAAATTAGCTCAGGATAGCAACAAAGATCCTAGAAAGTTCTTTAGTTACTATAAAATTAATAACAAGTCTGGCAGAGTTAAAATAGGACCTATCAAATATGAAGGGGTTGTGAGAGAAACTGATGAGGAAATAGTTGAGGTACTAAATGGTCATTTTGCATCAGTATTTACAAAGGAGAAACTAAATAGTCTTATGTATAGTACTCATGGGTCAGGGAAAGAGGTGTTTACTAACATTAGTGTGGATTGGAGGACGATAAAAGTACTAATAGGTGAGTTAGATGCTACCAAGGCCTCCGGTCGTGATAATATTCATTCTAGGATACTTAAAGAAGGGGTAGAAAGTATCTCAATAGCTCTGGAGAAGTTGTATACTAGGTCACTGGAATATGGAGAAATACCCGATGATTGGAAGAGAGCGAATGTAGTCCCCATTTTCAAGAAGGGTAGTAAAGAGGATCCAAATAACTTTGGACCGGTTAGCCTAACTCCTGTAGTCTGTAAAATTGTTGAGAAAATAGTTAAAAAAGGGATTTGCTAACATCTAGAGAGGGAGGGGTTAATCTCCCTGCACTTTAAAATTTTCATCAATATCTTTAACTACAGCGTCTAATTTGGTATCATCCGCCAAAATTGATATTTTATTATTAACCGCCTCCCCAAGATCGTTTATATAGATGACAAATAATAATGGACCGAGAACTGATCCCTGAAGAACCCCACTGATAACATCCCTCCACTCTGACTTTACACCATTTAGCACCACCCTTTGCATCCTGTCTTTCACCCACTCAGCTATCCAATTTGAAACACCCCCACATATCCCAATCATTTTTAATTTATGAACTAGTCTCCTATGTGGTACCTTATCAAATGCTTTACTAAAATCTAAGTAAATTATATCTACATTCTCTCCCTTATCTACTTGATCTGTTACAAACACCAAAAAGTCTAGTAAGTTAGTCAAACATGATCTACCTGATCTAAACCCATGCTGAGCATCGCTGATTAACCCCTCCCTCTCTAGATGGCAAATCCCTTTTTTAACTATCTTCTCAACAATTTTACAGACTACAGGAGTTAGGCTAACCGGTCTAAAGTTATTTGGATCCTCTTTACTACCCTTCTTGAAAATGGGGACTACATTCGCTCTCTTCCAATCATCGGGTATTTCTCCATATTCCAGTGACCTAGTATATAACTTCTCCAGAGCTATTGAGATACTTTCTACACCTTCTTTAAGTATCCTAGAATGAATATTATCAGGGCCGGAGGCCTTGGTAGTATCTATCTAACTCACCTATTAGTCCTTTTATCATCCTCCGATCCACACTAATGTTAGTAAACACCTCTTTCCCTGACCCATGAGTACTATACATAAGACTATTTAGTTTCTCCTTTGTAAATACTGATACAAAATGACCATTTAGTACCTCAACTATTTCCTCATCAGTTTCTCTCACAACCCCTTCATATTTGATGTCCTATTTTAACTCTGCCAGACTTATTATTAATTTTATAGTAACTAAAGAACTTTCTAGGATCTTTGTTGTTATCCTGAGCTAATTTAATTTCTGACACCCTTTTGTTCTTCTTTATAATCTTATTTAGCTCATTCCTAGCCATTCTATAATCACTTAAATTTTGAATATTATTTTGTACCTGTAATTTTTTGTTGCCCTTTTCTTCTCTGAAATTTGTCTAGCTATCTCCTGATTCCACCATAATGGTTTCCTACTTTTGTTCCTAATGGCCTTCATTGGGATACATTGTTCTTGAACTACATTTATTATATGCTTGAAAGTATCCCACATCCCATAAGCATTTTTACCTCTGAATTCTACATCCCAGTCTACCAAATTTAGCAAGCTTCGAAGTTTTACATAATCTCCCTTATGAAAATTTGGAACTTTTACAGCATTCTCGGTTATTTTACCCTTCTCACTTCCCAAGTTAAAACGAACTATCTGATGGTCACTATTTCCCAATGCTTCCCCAACAGTCAATTCTTGAACTAAATGATCACTGTTAGAAAGTACTAAATCTAATATATTGTCCCCCCTCGTTGGCTCATTAACAAATTGATTCAAAAAATTATCCTCAAAGCATTCTATGAACCTGCCACTTGTTCTATCCCTACCTATCATATTTTTCCAGTCCACAGAGTTTAAGTTGAAGTCCCCAATAATAACTGCATCTGTTTCACATCCCTTACTTATTTCGCTTATCATTAGTTCATCCATATCATCAGTCTGCCCAGGTGGCCTGTAAAAAGCGCCCAAATGCACTATTCTATTTTTACTGAACCTAATATCTATCCAAAGTGACTCAACTCTATCCTGCTTTATTGAAGTATTTAAACTTGAAACAATGTTGTTTTTTATATAGATAATTATTCCTCCACCAATCCTACCTGTCCTTTGACTAATGTACATATTATAGCCCTGTAAATCAAATTCACTTATAGTGTCACTAAATTCTATTTCATTAACCCAGGATTCAGTAATGCATAATATATCTATATCCTCATTGCTAATATAACTAAATAGCTCATCCTTCTTGTTTCTAAGACTACGAGCATTTGTATAGAAACAATTTAACCCCCCTATCCCTGAAGCACCTCTTGAAACTTGAATGACCTCACCTCTATCGCCTTGGAACCTATTTCTGTTAGCTGCCAAGTCCATTCTACTTTCAGTACTATAATGTCCTCTCATAATTCCTTGACCACTATTAGAATCTAGTTTCCCAGCCGCAAAGACCTAATAACACGATCATACTCCCCCCACAACACATCTACCCCCCTCCTACTCAAATGCAGTCCATCCATCGCATACATTTCTTTCATTCCAACAAACCTATCCCACACATCCACAAACATGACACCTTCCATCTCACACATCCTCCTCACATAATCAATCAGCCCAATCACACGAGACATCCATTCTACCCCAACATCCATTCTTGCAAGCATACCTGTCACAACACCTTTCATCCTACTTTCTTTCACCTTTTCAATCAACCTCTTGTACCTCTCACGTAGCTCACATGCACCCACTTTCTTCACATCATTCACTCCTACATGTGTAATCACAACCACATCCCTTGCACAGCCAGACACCAGCTCCTCATACCTATCAGACAGATCTTTCACTCCAGCACCCGGCAAACACACCCTCAAACCATTCAATCTACTTGCATTCAACTTCCTATCTAAATATCTAACTCGCGAATCACCCATCACAAGCACTTCAGTCAGACTCCTATTCCTAACCCCCACAGACGTAACTCCATCCCCACTCCTATTCTCATTCAAACTACCAGTCACTCGAACTCCACCCCCACCCCCATAAGTCATATCACTTTCAGTTACTTCCTCTCTTAGGGCACTGAATCTATTAGTCAAGCTAATAGGTTCTGTGTCCCTCTGACTCACACACCCTCCACCAATAGAGTGGTGGACTTCTGGAACAAATTGCCGCAGAGGGTAGTAGGTAGTCCAAATTTAAAAGTATTTAAGAGTAGGTTGGATGAGTTTATGGGGAGGGAAGTTTGTGATGGTTCCTAAGTTTTGTATATATTAATATTGTTTATATATATCTATAGCTGCATGATTTAGTTCTTAACAAGCCTTGATTGGTGATACCCTTGTTTCTGGACGCAATCCTTTGGATGTAGTTTTCCTGGGAGTTTGGGTGCCTTAAAAAAGAGGCTGTTTGACTCGGATGACCTATGATGGGCCCTTGTGGCTTTTGTCATCTGTTATATTATATTGTGGGGGACTTTGATTTTGTCTTTCCCTGGTGATGATGCTTTTTGTGTTTGGGTTTTGACGGATGGGGATGACCTTTGATAGGCCCTTGTGGCTTTTGACATCCGTGAAATTATGTTATGTTATGTTAAGGCCCACAGCAAAGATACAATTATGGTCGGCATAACAAAATTACAGAAATAGCTGAACTAGAAGGCCCACAGCGAAGATTCACAAGCAAGATCCAGGGGATATAACACCTTAGCTACTGGGGAAGACTTGAAAGGCTGCACTTGTACTCACTCCAGCAGTGCAGAGAGAGGTACATCATCATCTATACCAGGAAGATTTTAGAAAATAGGGTCTCTAATGTCAACATCGCTGCAAAGACACACCCAAGAAGAGGAAGGCTATGTTATGTCAAGACTACCTCAGGGACATCTTAAAGAATTAAAACCTTGGCACACCATAGTGTCACCTACAGTGGAACATGACTCTTCAACAGCATCATAAAATAATTTCACGGATGACAAAAGCCACAAGACAAAACTCATCGACAAAATATATACATAGGATTGTGTCAGATCATGCATCTATAATATACAATTTGAAACATACACAGGAATGTGTCAAAAACAAAAGGCATCATCATCAAGATTCATCAAAATCCAAATTAATCGTAATATAGAATAATAAAAAAATGCATCCACATATAATCATCTACTCTGCGTTTGAAAACATTCAAGTGTGGACTGTCTACCATCTCAGATGGCAAACTATTCCAGTAATCTACTACTCTATTGGTGAAAAAATATTTTCTAACATCCAACCTGCACTTCTGTTTTTTATTTTTTAAGCGGTAACCCCAAGTCCTATTACTACCTTCCAACTCAAATAACTTGCTAAAATCCAACTTATCCATCCCAGAACAGATTTTAAAAAGATGAATCATATCTCCCCTCACACATCTTCTCTCAAATGAGAACATATTTAATACCCTCAGTCTATCTTCATATTTAAGGTGCTTCAGGGAAGGTATTATTTTTGTTGTCCTCCTTTGTTCTGACTCTAGTAGGCGATATCATGTCTAAAATGTGGTGACCATGCTTGTATACAGTACTCTAAATGTGACCTAACATACGAGTTGCAGAGTTAAAGGATAACCTCTTTACTCTTGTAGCTAACATTCCTGTTAATGGATCATAGCACCTTATTTGGGTCAACATTACGATCAGCGGCACAAACGATGGGACGCAAAATATTTCATCCCTGTTCCAATATGTTTCACCTTATTGGAGTAAATTTAAGGGAACTGCTCATGGGGGGTTTATCATTGTAGGAGGAACCCCCCTATGATGATCCGAGTTTCAATCAATTGGGGGAGGTCTGGGGGGCACAGCCCCCCAGTATATAATCATAATTGATTATAGAATAATGTTCTAACATTTTTATTTAACCAAACGCGCGTGGATATGCATACACAGGTGAATGAAACATACATGCAAAAAAAATACGCTTTTTCAGGGGCGCCGCCGATCTTCATGTTTACCCTATTTGCACCATTTTTTTGCTTCAATACACTGCTTGAAAACTTCAATGACCTATCTACTATTACACCTAAGTCCTTCTCATCAACTGAATTCAGCCAATGCCCATCCATTTCATAGCTAAATTCCCTATTATCCCTCCTCATGTTAAGAACTTTGCATTTTTTAAGGCTAAAAGTCATTTGCCACTTCTCAGCCCAAGCTAATAACTTATTTAGGTAAACATGAAGATCAGCAGCGTGCCTGAAAAAGTGTATTTTTGTGCGTGTATATTTCATTCACCGTGCATGCATATTCATGCGTGTTTGAGTCCTAGTTCAAATATACCCAGTGCCATTTTTGTAGAAAAATGGCCGAAAATAATCAAACAAAAAACGTTATTGCAGTGGGTATACTTCTGAAATAGCAGTGAGGAAAGCATGGAATCTTTCTTTAATTCCCATTTTGGCTAATTTGATAAAAAGGTCCCATTCAAAGCTGATTTTTTTATATAATGTGATCATTTAAGTCACGTTTAATTTTTGAACATCTAAATTCATAATTATCTTTAATCTCTAATGCCTGACCACAAACTTCACAATCGATTTTAACTGTAAGCAAATTATGATTGTCCAAAAATGTTAACTTTTCTCGATCCAAAAATAAAGCAGAAAGTTCAATAATAGACGAAGGGCAAATTGCACAGAACAAAGCATAAAAGTTGTATCTCATCCACCCAAAAGGCTCCACAAAAAACAGTTCCTCTAAACAATCTACCTAAGTATATTTAAATATATAAAAAGGTAATCAAAATGGTAAAATGAGAAAAAATATATTGACAAATAAAAATAGGTAAATATGTAGATTAGCGACTCAAACGATGGGGCGTACTATTTCGTCCGTGTTCCAAAATGTTTCACATTTTTGGAGTACATTTAAGGGGACAGCTCATGTGGGGGTAAATACAATAGGAGACCATACTACGATGATCCTGAGTTTCAATAAATTGGGGGGTTTGGGGGCACAGCCCCCCAGTATATAATCCTAATTGTTTATAGAATAATGTTCAAACGTTCACAGAGGTGAATGATTTAACTACATCATGTCAGCGCCTTTAATCATTTTGCAAATTATAATAGGGGGGGGTGGGGTCTGATGTCAGAAATAAGCGATTTGAAATTTTTTGTTTTTCACTTAATATCTTTTTATTATCCGCATTTGGAGTCATTTTTATTTGTCAATATATTTTTCCTCACTTTACTATTTTTATTACCTTTTTTTATACATTTAAATCTAATTAGCTAGATTATTTAAAGGAACTACTTTTTGGGGGGCCGTTTGGGTCTATTACAGACACCTTTTGCGCAGTATAACATAACATAACATAATTTCACGGATGACAAAAGCCACAAGGGCCTATCAAAGGTCATCCGTATCCATCAAATCCTACCCACATAATGCATCCATAGGATTTTGTCAGATCATGCATCTACAATATATAATTTAACAATCCATAGGAATGTCCAACCATGCATCTACAATATATAATTTAAAGCCTCCATAGGAGTCTCTCAAAAACAAAATCAAAGTCCCCCAAAATATACAATAAAAAGAAACTGCATCCACAGGAATGAGTCAAGAAACATACCTCCATACCAAAAAGTAAGAAATTAACCCTCCATCCCTATATAATCATCCAATCTGCGCTTGAAAACATTCAAGTTTGGGCTGTCTACAGTCTCAGGTTGCAAACTATTCCAATAATCCACCACTCTGTTAGTGAAAAAATATTTTCTAACATCCATTCTACACCTCTGTTTTTTAATCTTTAAGTGGTGGCCTCTAGTTCTATTACTACCTTCTAACTCAAATAACTTGCTGAAATCCAATTTATCCATCCTAGAAAAGATTTTAAAAAGCTCAATCATATCTCCCCTCACACACCTTCTTTCAAATGAAAACATATTTAATACCCTCAGTCTATCTTCATATTCAAGGTGCTTCAGGGATGGTATTATTTTTGTTGCCCTCCTTTGTACTGACTCTAATAAGTTTATATCATGTCTAAAATGTGGTGACCATGCCTGTATACAGTACTCTAAAAATGTGGTCTGACATAAGAGTTGTATAGTTTAAGTATGACCTACTTACTCTTGTAGCTAACATTTCTTTTAATGTAACCTAACACCCTATTTGCTCTATTTTTTGCCTCAATACACTGCTTTGAAAATTTCAGTGACCTATCTACTACCATTCCTAAGTCCTTCTCATCTTCAACTGAATTAAGCCAATATCCATCCATCTCATAGCTAAATTCCCTATTATCTCTCCCCATGTTAATAACTTTGCATTTATTAAGGTTAAAAGTCATCTGCCACTTCTGAGCCCAAGCTAACAGCTTATCTAAGTCACCCTGCACTTTAAAGCTACCCTCAACCTCTTTGACTACAGCTGCCAATTTAGTGTCATCAGCAAAAATTGACACTTTGCTATTTACACCTTGCCCAAGATCATTTACATAGATTATAAATAATAAAGGGCCTAAAACTGATCCCTGAGGTACGCCACTAATAACATTGCTCCACTCTGACCTCACTCTATTCAGTACAACTCTGTTTCCTATTTTTCAGCCATTCAGTTATCCAATTTAAAACGTTCCCACATATCCCATGCAGCTTTAATTTATGAACTAGTCTTCTATGTAGAACCTTATCAAAAGCTTTGCTGAAATCTAAGTAGATCACATCAACTTTCTCACCCCTATCTAATTCTTTAGTTACATAATCCATAAAATCCAGTAAATTTGTTAAACACGATCTATCTTTTCTAAAACCATGCTGAGCATCATTAATTAACCTGCTACTCTCTAGATGATCAGAAATTCCCTTCTTAACCATCTTCTCAAGAATTTTACAGACTATAGAAGTTAAGCTTACCGGTCTAAAGTTATTTGGGTCCTCTTTGCTTCCCTCATTTCCGATCATTTGGTATTTCTCCAGACTCTAGTGATCTAATAAATATCTTCTCGAGAGCTACTGCAATACTTTCTACACCTTCTTTGAGTATCCTAGAATGAATGTTGTCAGGGCCAGATGCCTTACTAGTATTTAACTGAATTATAAGCCCTTTAATTTCTTCTCTGTCTATATTAATAGAATTTATCACTACTTCCCTTGACCTAGAATTATCATCAATTAATCTAACTGGTTTCTCTTCTGTGAATACTGAAGCAAAATGATCATTAAGGACCTCTACTATTTCCTCATCAGATTCTTTCAAAACCCCTTCATATTTAATAGGCCCTATTTTAGCACTGTTAGATTTATTATTGATTCTATAATAGCTAAAGAATTTTTCAGGATCTTTATTATTATTTTTAGCTAAATTAATTTCGGCTGTCCTTTTGGTCTTCTTAATAATCTTATTTAGTTCATTTCTGGTTGACCTATAATGGTTTAAATTATCTAAACTACTCTCACTTTGTAATCTCTGGTATGCCCTTTTTTCTCTGAAACTTTATTAGCTATTTCTTGATTCCACCATAATGGTTTCCTACATTTCTTCTATCCATTTACAAAGCTTAACCATCATCTATTGCCAAATTATTCACTCTATTTTCAGATCAAGATAAATTTTTAACCTTTTTGGACTTTCATAATTTACTTAACATTAAAATCGATTGCGAGTTTTGTGTCCGGTCATTAGATATTACCCCTGATTTTTAATTAATGTTCTAAAACTAAACATGACCATAATTTACTTAACAAAATTGAGTGCGAGGTTTGTGTATGGGCATTAGATATTACCGCTCATTTTTAATTTAGATGTTCTGAAACTAAACGTGACTCAAGTGAGCATCATTTTTTTAAAAAGTCAGCATTAAATTGCCTGTCCCATGAAGTCAAGGTTACACCAAAAACTTTGATTGATTGGTTTAGTTTCTGCCGAGAGGTTGCTATTCACTATTGTGAACAAAATAGGCTTTCCTCATCGCAATTTCAGAAGTATACCCACTGCAATAAGGTAAGTAAACAGCATTTTTCATTTGATTATTTTCAGGCATTTTTGTAAGAAAAATGGCGCCAACTATATTTGAAAAAAGACTCAAACGCGCAATGAATATTTCAATACAGGTGAACGAAAATATTTACCAAAATAAAGCACTTTTTGGGCTGAGTCGCGAATCTACATATTTACTTAAAAATAAATACAGATAAGGATAAAGAAAAGACATTAAGTGAAAAAAATATAAAATATTTATTCATTTCTGATGTCATACCCCCCTAACCCTCACAGTATAATTCATAAAATGATTATAGTGGCAGAAATGATTTGGTTAAATAAAAACATTAAAATATTATTCGGTAAACATGTAGACAAGCGGCCAGGCCTGAAAAAAATATTTTGGGTAAATATTATCGTTCACCCGTGTCTGAATATTCATGCGCATTTGAGTCGTCTGACGTCATACCCCACCCCCAACCCCTATTAAAATTTTCAAAACAATTAAAGGCGCTGAAATGATGTAGTTAAAGCATTCACCTATGTAAACATCAGAACATTATAAAAATAGGATTATATACTAGGGGGCTGTGCCCCCCAGACCCTGCCCCCAATTTAATGAAATTCAGGATTATCGTAGTGCGGTCCACGCATCCTGTTTACCCCCCCCACGAGCCGTCCCCTATAAATGTACTCAAAAAATGTGAAACATTTTGGAACACGGACAAAAGAGTACATCTTATCAGCCGGGCCGCTCATCTACATATTTACCTATTATTCTATAGACAATTATAATTATATACTGGGGGGCTGTGCCCCCCAACCCCCAATTGATTGAAACTCAGGATCATGGTAGGGGGGTCCTCCCTACCGTTAACATAACATAACATAACATAATTTAACGGATGACAAAAGCCACAAGGGCCTATCAAAGGTCATCCGTTGAATTTACTCAATAAAAAACGAGCAGTACCCTTGCATTTACTCAATAAAAAACACTAGAACATTATTCTATAAACAATTACG
Organism: Ceratothoa steindachneri; assembly: GCA_963969495.1. Taxonomy (NCBI): domain Eukaryota; kingdom Metazoa; phylum Arthropoda; class Malacostraca; order Isopoda; family Cymothoidae; genus Ceratothoa; species Ceratothoa steindachneri. Next base: position 56,802,723 of record OZ018333.1, read on the forward strand.
CTTATATACTGGGGGGCAGTGCCCGTCAGACGACCCAATAATTGACTGAAGCACAGGTTTATCGTAGGGGGGGATCCCCCGCGGTGTTTAAACACACAAAAGAACACACACGCCAAGATACTCGAGCTCTAACTCCAGCAGTCTACTACATTGGACCATGGGAGGAAGAGAGCTGGCTGGCCTCAGTGGAAATCAATCTCAACAGGGTCAATAACAGACGGAATACCACTTCAAGAACTTGAAGAACTTGACCTGCTCCAGTTGCCTCAGTGTCGTTAGACCTCTAGTTTTTTTACCGTGTTCTTTAACTTCAAACGTAGCCATACCCCCTAAATAATATTTAAATTAATCATAGTTTCTTTAAAAGTAATTAATATGAAATTTCCATATCAATTTCATATAAATCACTTTTAAAGAAACTATAATTCATTTAAATAGCATTTAGGGGTAAGGCTACGTTTGAAGTCAAAGACCCCGTAGAAAAACTAGAAGCCTAACAACACTGAGGCAACTGGAGCAGGTCAAGTTCTTAACATAACATAACATAATTTCACGGATGACAAAAGCCACAAGAGCCTTTTAAAGCTCATTCGCATCCGTAAAAACCCACCTACAAAAAGCACCATCATCAAAGTCCCCCACAATATAATATAACAGATAACAAAAGCCACAAGGGCTCATCATAAGGCATCCGAGTCAAACGTCCTCTTTTTTAAGGCACCCAAACTCCCAGGAAAACTACATCCAGAAGTTCTTGAAGTGGTATTCCGTCTGTTATTGACCCTGCTGAGATTGATCTCCACTGAGGCCAGCCAGCTCTCTTCCACCCATGGTCCAATGTAGTAGACTGCTGAAGTTAGAGCTCGGGTATGCTGGCGTGGGTGTTCTTTGACTTCAAACATAGTCTCACCACTGAATTCATTTTAAATCAATTATAGTTTCTTTAAAAGTGATTAATAGGAAATTTTCATATCATATTTTTACTTAGAAAAAAATTCCTTTAAAAAAAAATATATATATATATATATATATATATATATATATATATATATATATATATATATATATATATATATATATATATATATGTATATATATATATATATATATATATATATATATATATATATATATATATATATATATATATATATATATAAGCTATACTTCGTATTCTTTCTTAAAGAAAGAACTTGGTTCTACAGGCACTCCTTCGGCGTGTGGCCTACGGCCTATTTGCTATTCTAAACCACTTTTTTTAATCCCCTTTATAGATTCTGTATTTTAACATCCTAAACACCTTTTTCAACATAGATACCCTAAAACATTTTTTTAAAGTTATTTCACCTTTTATTATATCGTCTTTATTCCTTGAAGATTTATATATTGTTGAGAATTTTCTAAACACTTTTTTCAACATAGACACCCTAAAACCTTTTATTTTAAGTTATTTCACCCGGTTTGATATATAGAAAAACCTTCGTCACATCTCTTTTTTCCTCTAAATTTGTTTTATATACGAAATGATAGTAAAAAAGCGCCAAAGCCTACATTTTTTTAACTTCAGATTTGTATGTTTTTTCATTCCAAATCATTCGATAATTATATTTATTTTTTCTCAACTCTTAGAAGAGCAAACTATAATGGGCTAAGGACTTACCTGGAGGCAGTTGTACAGAAACCAGGCAATGAAATCAATTCAGGAATAGATTCAATGATATCAGTTAGTGGAGACAATAATCACCAGGAGGAAGAGATTACAATTGAAGATGAGTATGAAAGAATAATTGAGCAATTAATTACAGGTCAGATGATTAACATTCCAGCTAAGGAGATTAGGACTAAAAATAATGCTTCAAAATGGATGACAGATAAAATTAAGCATTATATTGGCATTAAAAAGGGCATTTATAGAAAAATAAAAAATGGAGAGGATCACTTAAGGCAGAGATATAATGAACTAGCAAGAGATGTTAAAAAGTTAGTTAGAGTAGCAAGGAGAAATTATGAAATTAAAGTGGCAAATAGGGCATAGGAAGATCCTAAAAGTTTTTATCAATTATACAAAACTAAGGTTAGAGATAAAATAGGCCCACTTATAGATTCCAATCGAGAATTAGTGAGTGATAGGGACTCAATGACTGGAATGCTAAATGAATTTTTTCTCTCAGTATTTACACAGGAGGATACTCTAAATATACCCGAGGTGTCAATGATCTTTCGGGGTAATGATGAAGAGAAATTAAAGGATATCTTGATCACAAAGGAGATAGTAACAAAGGAAATTGATAAAATCAAAAGTAGTAAAGCGCCCAGTCCTGATGAGCTCTTTCCTAGAATTTTGAAAGAATGTAAGGATGTGTTAAGTGAGCCCCTAGCATGCATCTTTAAAAAATCATTGGAGAGTGGCATTGTGCCAGTGGCAAGGAAGAAAGCCAATGTGATACCTATATTTAAGAAAGGGGATAAAACAAATATGTCTAACTACAGACCAGTAAGTTTGACATCAGCGGTAGGGAAAATGATGGAATCTATTATAGCAAGGAATATTAGAGATCACTTGGATAAGCATAAGTTGATAAAAGAATCACAGCATGGCTTTAGTAAGGGTAAATCCTGTCTTACTAATTTGCTCTCTTTTTATAGTATGGTGTATGAAGCAGCAGATAATGATGAAAACTATGATATTTTATACTTGGACTTTAGTAAGGCTTTTGATCGACTGCCACACTTACGGCTCCTGAGCAAAGTTAAAGCACACGGGATCGATGGCATTATATTTAGGTGGATTCAGTCATGGCTTTGTGACAGACAGAAAAGAGTTAGCATAGATGGAGTTAAATCTGAGTGGAGGGGTGTTAGCAGTGGAGTTCCGCAAGGATCTGTTTTGGGTCCCTTGCTATTCTTAATTTATATTAATGATCTTGACATAGGTATAAGTAGTGACCTGAGTAAATTTGCTGATGATACTAAGCTAGGTAGGGCCATTAGGGCTGATTCTGATGCTGTTGTAATGCAGGAGGAATTGACCATTCTGTCCAATTGGGCCGAGAAATGGCAAATGAAGTTTAACATAGACAAATGTAGTGTACTTAGTATAGGTAGAAATAATCCATTGAATAGTTATAAATTAAATGGAAGAATTTTAGGGAGGACCGATTGTGAGAGGGACTTGGGTATTTTGGTAAGTTCAGACCTTCGTCCTAGAAAGCAATGCCTAAATGCTAAGGATAAAGCTAATAGGATATTGGGATTCATTAGGAGGAGTGGAAGCAATAAGAGTGCTGAAGTCATTCTAAAACTGTATCTGGCGCTAGTTAGGCCTCATCTAGACTACGCAGTACAATTTTGGTCACCATATTATAGGAAGGATATTGATTTGCTTGAGTCTGTGCAGAGAAGGATGACAAAGATGATTGGTGGGCTAAGGAACTTACCTTATGGAGAAAGGCTCAGAAAACTAAATCTACATACATTGGAAAGGAGAAGAGTCAGAGGGGAATTGATTGAAGTCTTAAAATGGGTAAAAGGATATAATAAAGGGGATCTGGGTAAGGTTCTTATACTTAGTGAACATGACAGGACGCGTAGGCAATGGGTTTAAGCTTGATAAGTATAGGTTTAGGGAGGAGATTGGGAGAAATTGGTTTACAAATCGTGTGGTAGATGAATGGAATAGGCTCACTAGACATGTGATAGAAGCCTCTTTTCTGGGTAGTTTTAAGAATAGATTAGATAAATATATGGATGAAGCTGCTAGATGGGACTGACTTTTTTTTATGTACATATGTATATACTTTTCTAAGGAGTGGGGAGATTATATTTTGCGGTTGCATGAATAGACATAATCCTCTAGATGCATTTTATGTATATTGTAGATTAGATCTGACGAACTCCTTAAGGGTGACAATGTTGATGACTTTTCTCTGGTAAGAAATCTTTTGTGTGTTGACTAGAACAGGAGCTGCCAAGTGTAGGCCATGAATGGTCTTTTGCAGTCTCCTTCTTTTCTTATGTTCTTAAAGAACTTTGATAAAAACTCGGAAACATACAAAAAACAGCCCTGCGAATAAAAGTTTCAAATAAACCTAAACTCAAAGACATGAAAGGTTACTTCTACACTAAGCAAAAAAAAAACTCTTTCAAAAATTCACCAAGTTAAATTATAGAGTTAAGGAATATATATATATATATATATATATATATTGTATCTCACCCCCACCCGCATTTTCTTTTGCTGAGAGGGTAAAAATTACCTGAAAATTTTAAAAGAATTGCTAGTATGGCTGGGAGGACTCAACTGAAAAAACGAGGGCTATATTTTCTACACTTTTTATTCCTTTTTAAAGAATAACACCGTACATACCAGTAGTTTAGCAGTAGAGAATTTTAGAACCATTTGCTGAACTTAGTGCACTTCAACTAGTTACGTGGCTCACATGAAACATTTACGAGACTTGACAACAGAAAGCTCCTCAATTATCCTTGACGTGTTAATACTCATTAAAGAGAGATGGTTCAATCTTGTTTGGCCCATACTGAATCTTACCTCGTGCTTTATTCTATTTAATTCTCTTTAATAATAACAATAATAATAAAAAAAAAATCGGGAAAATGAATAATTATTTTGTCTCGGCCTTTTGTGCCTAAGCGCAAAAACTTAATAATTACTATTTTGACATCCCCACAGGGCCTGTAGCACGTGCTACATATGCTACTAGGTTAAACCGGCACTGTGTGGTTGTCAAGATGGCGGTCAATCTATTTTTCATCATAACACCATAATTAGAAATTTGCCCAATTAAGTAGTGAAGAGCATTTGCTTATTTTTTTTAAATAGATATATTTTTAACAAAGCGCCAATAACAAATTCCAAGGAGGGCCTAAACCCAAAGTTAACCGTGTGCCCATATCCACTTCTGGCGTTCTCGTGTTGTCTCTATGGGTGTGTACTACTTTGGCAATAATCCTATCCCATCTAAATCCTCATTTAAGGATCTTGGTATTTGAAAAGATTGAGCAATATATGGCGTATATAAAACTAAGCATGTAAGTAATGTAGTGAAACAAAGGAGAATATAAAACAATTAATACAAGACTTGCTCAATGTTAAGAACATCACCATTTTTTTTAAGGCAAACCTTAAAGGCTTTAAAATATTAAGGTGTCAGGATCACGAATATGATGGTTCAATACCGCCGCAATTGGTTTGGTCAAACTTCAAGAAACCTGCGCCGTATTTTTAGTGTTATTAAAGTACTAATGGTATTTTTAGGGATTCCAATGGCCATATATGGTTTCAGTTTAGCGCGAAATGTACATATTTTTAAGATACTACACCTTGATGGGGTTAAAATTGACATTTGAAATAGGTCAGCCTTGCCATCCCTTACTCTAAAAAAAACATTATTTTCACACACTGGCAACATTTAATTCGCACATTGGCAATCATGGATACAAGTAATTATAAGAACGCCGGTTTTATACGTAAAATTTCGTCTTTCTATCTCATCATTTAGGGGTCGCCCCAATTTTCACATTTTCTTCGTCAAGTTGGTCTTTGAGGGCGCCGGGATGGCCATTCGGTGTTCGTGAATGAGAGGAAAGATGAATTCGTTCTGATCCTCATCCTTCCTCAGCGTCGCATTGTACGCCTCTGCTAGGGCCACTCCTCGTTCAGCTGCGTGGTTCACCACGGTCAGGCTTTTGGCACTAGCCTGAAAGTTCTCGTACAGCTTGTCGCTTTTCCAAGACAAAGTATCCATCTGCAGGAAGCCCTGCTTCGCTCACTGGGCTCCGCCTTTCTTCATGAGTTCGAAAACACGATTACGACCTTTTGGTGAAGACGGCACCAAACAGGATGTCCCGTGAGTCTTCGATTTTTGCTCGGCGTGGGTTATCTTCGGTCAGATTTTCCGTCTTTATCCGAGTCATGCAGTCGGCCTTCATCTTGTCTGGAACCCGGTCGTCAAACAGAGAAAGACCTACCAAGTCATCCGCCAAATACCAGAGATGCCGTTGAAGGTCAATGCTTGCGGTTGCAGCGACGTTCATCTGGTTCTAGTACTTCTGGAGTTCAGTCAGCCTCAGGAGGTCTTTAAATGGGGCGTGGGATGACAGAGGAGCTTTGTCTCTAAAGCGGACGTACGCCAGGGCAATGAACAGCGTAATACCACTCACATTTCACAAGTTCAAGCCTTCCTAGACGGTCTTCTTTTCCACGATGTGATGGAACAGGTACAAGAACAGCACATCCCGCTTAGTTGGAAGACGGGCACATAACATGGACTCAACAGGCTTCCCGAGAAGCCAACACTCGGGGCTCGAACGAGAACTGATTGCCATAACCTGAAAATAAGAAGAAAAAGAAAAATTAAAAGTGGGTCGATCTCTAAATATCATTGTATTGTGATGAAATTTCGCACACAATGAGAGGAATGCAACACAAAAATAAGCAGTGGTGTGGAGAAAGGATCAGTGCACTTTGAAATTTTGCCCCCATTTTGGAGGACTACCCTAATATATATATATATAAATATATATATATATATATATATATATATATATATATATATATATATATATATATATATATTTATATATATATATATATATATATATATATATATATATATATATATATATATATATATATATATTATATATATGGGGCGTAAGGTATTTGAGGACATATGTTAATTTTAATAGAGCAGCATATAATTAGATTTTATATTTTCGATATTTCAAAATTATCAATGGCAGACCCTATGCTTACACAAGAAATGACGAGGCGCGCAGTTATCGTGGCTATAAAGGCTGAACATAACAATTTAAAAATAGCAAGATTTTTAAAAGTCGCTAGACCCTTCGTCTCGCCACTATCACACAAGGCTCAAGCAACGCTGGAATGGATGGTGGAAATTTTTCAAGATCACATAACCCCTAATATTTGGCCTACTACGAGGGGCGGTCAATAAGTTTTGCAATTCGGATATAAGGAAACGAGATATGAGGAAAAGTGTTTCATTATTTTTCAATATAACTACCCTCGACTTCAATGCACTTGCGCCACTTGTCCCTGAGGCTCCGAATTTCCGATAACCAGAAATCTCCCGACTGCCCTTTAATCCACTCCTGGACGGCGAGCTGGACATCTTCATCATCCCCAAACCGGCGTCCACGCAGTGTAGCATTAAGCTGGCAGAATAAAAAGTAGTCGCTAGGGGCCAGATATAGACTGTAGGGGGGATGGTTGAGCTCATCGAATCCGCACTCCGCAGGGCAGCTTGTGCAACTCTGGCCTTGTGGACTTTGACGACGTTGAAGTCGATCATGGGGCGTGAGGTTTCTAGGGATCCAACGGGCAGAGACCTTGATCATGGCCAAATTGTTGTGGATGATGTTGATAACACTTCCATGTGATATTCCAAGTTCTCGCTCGATTTCTTCGACCTTCATCCGTCGATTTTCGAGGATCATCCTCTCCACACGGCCCACATTTTCCTCGTTGGTCATGTCTGACGGGCGTCCTGGACGGAGGTCATCTTCAAGGAACTCACGACCATGGCGGAACTCCCTATTTCAGCGAGCAATGGTTGCATAGGAAGGGGCGGTGTCGGTGTACACTTCAACCTTGCCTTCATGGATCTCTTTTGCATTCTTGCCTTCCTTGGTCAAAAATTTGATCACTGCGTGGTGCTCAACCTTCTTCATTGTTGAAAAATTTGTGACTGAAGATCTGCGATCGGCTACTGCTTCTTAAATAGAGGAGGCAGGAGCGTGTGCCTCCAGGTCCTGACTTGTCATAACTTGTCCTATCACCCCCACAAACAGCCACCCCCCTTCTTTTGTTTTGCCCTACCGATTCGCAAAACTTATTGACCGCCCCTCGTAGCTCCCCAGATTTAAATCCATTCGACTACTATGTATGTAGCGCAGTTGATAAAGAGTTTAATGAACACCCACATAACACTAAAGAATCTCTAAAAACCTCCATAGTCAGAGTAATGTCCAATATGAACAAGAACCACTTGATCCTAGTATGTAAGCAATTCAAACATCGCATAGAAGGCGTTATCGAAGCTGAAGGAGACTTTATTGAATATAACTACAAAACAATATGTTGATTCTTATTCTCAACTTTTTCAGCAAAAAAGACATTATTATCTGTTTCTAAGAGTCATTTTTGTGGTAGTATAAATCTGTCCTCAAATATGTTATGCACCCTACACCAAAATTCATTAGAAAAGTAGTAAGAAACAAGGGCAGGAAACTAGTTAACTGAGCAAAACAAAATATTTATTGGCCTGACACGTTTCGATACACACTTGTATGATTATCAAAGAGGGACGGTTGTAACTTGGGGAATTGAAGACAGAACTTTATATAAATAATTAGTTAGATGTTAACAGATATACATATTAACATACTTATAGGGAATCGAATTTCTTAAACACATGAAGGTACATTAGAATGAGACTGCTTAAAATGGTTAATCTATAATGAGCAGATGATTAAGATGGGCAAGGATTATTATCCGGGGCACGGGGACATGAGGAAGGCAAAGTGAATTGTATGTTTGCATATATAATTTGAGCTGCTTTTCTTTTTATATGTATAAAGTTTCTAATATAAGTAGCTGTAGGCTGTTTGGAGCATGTGCTAGGATTTCGTGATTATCTTCGAGTGACTTCCGCTCCAGTTGTCTTCCATGTTTTTCCAAAGTGTGCATTTTGGGGGCACCATAGTTAAATGGTAACTCGTTTTCCGTGTTAGCTTTTTCTGTCATTCCGATATATGAATGAGGTTTGAACTTACAGTCCCCCATTTTGAAAGTATATTCATATATTAAATGACTTCTGTGCTTAGGTGTTAGGTGAGATCCTAGGTTGTTTTTCATGATAAGGTTGGATGTACGTTTACTATTATTATAGTAGATTATGAGTTAGTAGGTGTGAGTCACGGTGGCTCGGGTAAGTTACAATGCTGCCTTTCCCACGGCTATGCTCCCAATCATGAGATCCCGCCTTGCCTTAATAATCGAGGGTGGGGCTGGTATTATAACTTCTTTGCGAACTCCTCTCTCTATGTTCAAGATAACTTGTAAATCTATTTTCAGTATAGCGATATAGGGTAGAGGAATGATCTGCGGAGGCATCCGCATCGAGCCTGTTGGAATTAGAAGCAGCGCCATGATCTTAAGAAAGATGATTCAGAGGCATTTGAAATTTCGAGAAGCAAATTACGAAGATGTAAAACCCTCCAACCAGTTACTATGGAAACGGGATTGTCCCATTCTTCCAAATTATTTCGGCTTGGCGGCGGGAAGACTTAGAGCTAATATCCAACAACTTAAGAAGAGTCCGTTGGCACATGAAACTTATAGTCAGGTATTCAAGGAGTATTTAGAAAGGGCCTTTATTGAGAAGGTCCCTTCCTCATCCTATGAAGTTCATTACAGTAGGGAACAGACATTTTGTTACAGAGCAGAAAATAGGTGATTCTAGATGATCTTTAGCCGCTGATTACAAATTTATCTTCAGAATTTGCACATCACGTCTAGTTTTTGTGTTATTTGAATTTTCCTTTTCAAGCCATTTCACATTTTTGCTCAATATTGTACCAATATACAATTTTTAATATATATATATATATATATATATATATAATATAATATAATATATATATTAACATTTTTAATATATATAAAGTAGACTATATTGAAGCTCAAATATAATTGAATTCTAAATACTGGGGGGGGGGGGTCAGATTTGTTCAGATTTCGGATTAATACATACTAATTTGTGATAACTTTTCTGCTACTGATAACCAGTAACTGGTAAAGAAGATAACACGTTTATCAAACTTTTGCTCTGATAAGAACCTTATGATAAGAATCTCACATTGTGTATCGTTTGCATGCTCAAGTTAGTACTTGAAATCTTGTCATAGCTTCAAGTTCTAGACGCGGATGTGTAAACAGCCCCAACATATTTTGTTATGTTTGTGGGCAATTCACACCAGTGGCACAACGGAAAAAAATAGAAACAGCAGTAACGATGAAGCAAGCTTACAACTACTATTTTGGATGCAAAGTAGGGGACCAGGGTAAAGATTGGGCCCCTCATATTTGCTGCACGCAGTGTAACACAATGTTGACAGCTTGGTTAAATGGGAAGATGAAGGTAATGCCATTTGCCGTTCCCATGATATGGTGTGAGCCCTCAAATCACTTTAATGATTGTTATTTTTGTCTTACAAATATGGCTGGATTTTCCAAGAAAAACAAATCTAAAATTGTTTATCTAAATTGTCCATCAGCGTTGAAACCGGCACCACAGGATTAATCTACTCCAGTACCTGAGCCACCTACTACAATAAGTGAATATTTTAGTTTAGATGATGATTCTACATTGATTTCTGGACTTTGACGACGTTGAAGTCGATCATGGGGTGTCAGGTTTCTAGAGACCCAACGGGCAGAGACCTTGGTCATGGCCAAATTGTCGTGGATGATGTTGATAACACTTCTATGTTATATTCCAAGTTGTCGCTCGATTTCTTCGACCTTCACCTGTCAATTTTGGAGGATCATCCTCTCCACACGGGCCACATTGTCCTCGTTGGTTACGTCTGACGGGCGTCATCTTCAAGGGACTCACGAGCATGGTGGAACTCCCTATTCCAGCGAGTAATGGTTGCACAGGAAGGGACGGTGTCGGTGTACACTGCAACCATGCCTTCATGGATCTCTTTTGCATTCTTGCCTTCTTTGGTCAAAAATTTGATCACTGCACGGTGCTCAACCTTCTCCATTGTTGAAAAATTTGTGACTGACGATCTGCGATCAGCTACTGCTTCTTAAATAAACGAGGCAGGAGCGTGCAGCTGCAGGTCGTGACTTGTCATAACTTGTCCTAACACCCCCACAAACAGCTATCTCCCTTCCTCTGTTTTGCCCTACCGATTCGCAAAACTTATTGACTGCCCCTCGTATGTGTGGATTTTGATTGTTCCGCTGGTAATCCATTCTTAAATCATGATATGGTTCACATTTTACATCGGTTCCGTTTGAATGAGTATGCTTGCATCTCTAATATTTCTAAAGCCTATCTCATGATCGGAATGCGACTCGGTTCCTCTGGTCAATGGATCGAAACCAGAAAAATGGACCCTTGAAAAGTTATTGTTTTAAAGTGGTTATATCGAGAGCCACTTGTAGCCAGTTCTCGGTGAACGCTACGATCGAACACCACTTAAAGAAATTTCCTTCTGACGAGGTTAAAACTGTGCCCCGTAATATTTATGTGGCTAACCTCGCTTTTGCCACTCCTAATCCTCGAAATTTGGCTATCTATTATATATTTCAGGCTGTGTGGATGCGGAAGGGGGGGGGGTGCAGACAGGTATCAGCAGCTATTTGAGATTTTAAAACTCAAAATGATCAAATTGCGGGATGTGGGACATGAATGAGATTAAAATTGCAAAGGGTGTTATTTAAATTGGGGAGGATGTAAGCACGAATGAGATTCAAATTGTGAAAGAGAGAGGGGTGTAAACATAAATGAGATTAAAATTGTGAAAGAGAGAGGGGTGTAAACATAAATGAGATTAAAATTATGAAAGAGAGAGGGGTGTAAACATAAATGTGATTAAAATTGTAATCAGTATTGACAAATGAGATTCAAATTGAGGATGATATCAGCACAAATGGGGTTTTCAATTAGGAGAATACAATAATGCCTAAGTTTCAAATTGTGGGGGCTATAAGACGAGAGAGGTTCATATTACCATGACTGTTACTAGGAGAGAGATTTGATTTGGCAGCTATGTAAATACCTATTAGATTCTAATTATGCAAAGGTATTGGATTCAAATTGCAGGGGTTGTAATCAGGACTGAGATTGTTCCAATTGCAGGGGTTGTAATCAGGACTGAGATTGTTCCAATTGCAGGGGTTGTAATCAGGACTGAGATTGTTCCAATTGCAGGGGTTGTAATCAGGACTGAGATTGTTCCAATTGCAGGGGTTGTAATCAGGACTGAGTTTGTTCCAATTGCAGGGGTTGTAATCAGGACTGAGATTGTTCCAATTGCAGGGGTTGTAATCAGGACTGAGATTGTTCAAATTGCAGGGGTTGTAATCAGGACTGAGATTGTTCCAATTGCAGGGGTTGTAATCAGGACTGAGATTGTTCCAATTGCAGGGGTTGTAATCAGGACTGAGATTGTTCCAATTGCAGGGGTTGTAATCAGGACTGAGATTGTTCCAATTGCAGGGGTTATAATCAGGACTGAGATTGTTCCAATTGCAGGGGTTGTAATCAGGACTGAGATTGTTCAAATTGCATGGGTTGTAATCAGGACTGAGATTGTTCCAATTGCAGGGGTTGTAATCAGGACTGAGATTGTTCCAATTGCAGGGGTTGTAATCAGGACTGAGATTGTTCCAATTGCAGGGGTTGTAATCAGGACTGAGATTGTTCAAATTTCAGGGGTTGTAATCAGGACTGAGATTGTTCAAATTGCCCGCAATGTCTGCGGGAACTTTTTTCAAATTGCGGGAGGAGGAGAATAGCACAAATGGAATTCAAATTGCGGAAGAGTTCGAATGAGATTCAAATTATAGGAGTGGGGGGGGGGGAATTGGATTAGAATTGGGAGCTGAAGGTGTGGACACTAAGGAGTTTTAAATTGTGGAGTAATCACGAGCGAGATTCAAATTGCGGGGGTGTCAGCACGAATGAGAATCAAGTAGGCTGAGGACAAAGGAGGACAAAATATTGTTTATGTTTATTGATGCAAAATGTACATTTAGAATGAATTACTTGAGTACAACGTTACATGTAATTTGTCTGAGCTTAGTATTCGCGGTTGGGGTGGCCTACGCAGATGGACATTCCTTTATATCTTTGCTTCGTCTTATTTCTTCACCGTAATTCACATTTACAGTCCAATATACTTTCTTTACTTTTTAAGTGGCCGGCAAATGGGGGACGCTGGGCCGTTTTTCTGATTGTCCTTTTAAAAGAGTCGCTCTCGAATCTGTATCGAAAGACGCTCGTTCTGTCCCTGCGGCCACAACGTCGTTCGCTCATAACTAACGGTCATCCATGGGTGCGCGTAAACTGCCGGGCGTGTGCGGTTAAACGTTTACTAATTTTAAATATATTATATGATGAGGAGAGTGCGCATTTCCCCTGAATCTGTCTTCACCACACAAATATTATTAATAATAAGCAATTAAAGATATTTTGGGGCCACAATATAATAATTTGCGACGGGACTTTTAATCCCGGGCAACGCCGAGGACCTATGCTAGTGTTATATAAATAAAAGACAAATATTATTTATCCTCGGCAAATTAGGATCCTTTTCATTAAATACTGGTAGCCACTTTGGAGGGGGGTGAATGCACCAATCAAAGTAAAAAGATCTTTGGTATAAGATGAGATATTAATAGTGATGAACTTCACTATCCTCAGCCTAGACAGACTTCCTCTCAAGTTCTTACCAAAAGAATGACTTCGAGTAAGATCGCTTTCAATTTTGACCCGGTGGAGTATCTTTCACCTATGACTAAGTTGCCAATGCGTTTCTTCGAGAGCTTTGATCTTTCAAGGTAGATTGGAATGACCCAGTAACTGAAGAGCTGCCCGAACGTTGGAAAAAGACCAAGAGCAATTTCTCTCTTGTTCAAAATAAAACCAAATGTCCTCGTTCTACCGACAATATCAATACCGTGAATTTAAATGCCTTATGCGGTGCTTGTTCAAAATCTTACGGTGTCGTGGTTTATTTCGTTGCTCGTGTTTGTTATGGCAAAAGCAAGAGTTACTTCTGTAAAGAAGATCACCATCACCGAATTAGAAATGACAGCAGCCTGGTTAGCTGCTCGTTGGCTCTAGTCATATGTGGTTAGGCAGTCAAGTCCCTCTTAGTTGGCTCGCCACCACTCGTAAACTTGAGGTTTATGGCCACAATCGGGTGAACTAAATTACAGAAAATCTCCCTTAGGCGATTTGGCATTATTTTCCCACTAGGGACAACCCTGAAGATTTATTAACACGGGGGTTGAATACTAAACAATTCTATAGAACCAATTTATGAAGCGGGGGTCTTCCTTGTCTTACCCACGAAGATGAAGAGCCAATTACTCCTCCCCATTTGAAAAGCATGAAAAATAAATACAATTATTTAATGTTTTGGCATTTTTTAAAACAAAACAATTTAAAAATTTTAAAAAAAATATACAAATTAAGGCATGGCTGATTTTGTTGATTTTTCCTCTATTCGAAGTTTTTTTTCTAAAATAGATTTTCCATTTAGTCTTTAGCAGGGGGGAGAATAGCTTCTGGGCCCTAAAAACGAGTTAAGCAAATGGAAATTATTACAACAAAGTTAGATCGGAAAAAAGAGTCAAGCGAATTGTTTTTTCTGTATTTAAAAAGAATTAAGATGGAAGTTTTTTCTTGCCTTTAGGTCTAGAAAATAAGCATCGATAAAAAAAACATAGAAAAAGAGTAAATTATTAGGAGATTTGTACTGGAAACCTTTTATTTTTTTAGACCAAAACTCCCTTGTCATAGCCGGAGAGATCTTAGGCCACAGACTGAAGGTCTGCCTGCGAAGCGCAAGTTCCTCCTCTAAGGAGGAGGAGTAACATCACTAGACCTCAGAACAAGAGGCACAACGATTATCGAAGAACTTCCCTCAGTGAACGGACTAAACAGGAGAATCCGAACCAACAAGGATGGTCTCACAACACAACTTCCATACAGACACAACACGGCTCCCTTCAGTTCCATATTAGAACCACCTCGGTACACTTCCACGCAATCCAATCCAACCATCGCATAATCCTCATCACGGTCCAACAAACCCAACCTCTTCAAGACTGTAACAAAATAACATACCATAACTACAAAAGAAAATCAGAATATTCAGCTTTACACTCGAGCAATGCTCTTTCATCCCCCAATCACGCCCACACTTCACCAACACAATAAACGGGGAAAACAAGAAATATAAACATAGAAACGCTTCAATTACTTTTTAACACCGGAAATCAAAAAACTCCCTAAATGAAAGAAAAAGACAAAGATAAAACAGAACCCTCCCCCTTCCCCCCCACTAACCAACAACTTCAACTTTTATGAACTCAAATCAATCATCTCAGCAACACCAAGCAACATGTAAAGTGGAAAAAATATTCTAAATTAATTAAATAAAAATCAAATTGTGCCAAATCTGACGAAGGATAAAAAAATGCCGCAAATCACAACATACTCCAAACTTCACACAAATGGATCAATCTTCACCACAGAACAAAACCTAGCCCAACCAAACAATGAAACTTGCTCAATTCCTACTAGCCAAACCAGCTAAATATCCACCAGTTGAAACAATAGGAAATAACTAGTAGTCACTACCAATTTCCCTCCACGACACAGCCTTTAACATAAAATCACTCAAAAATTCTCAAGCAAAGACCATATCTCTTAAACATTCACTTAAAACACTTTGCTCCCACCACTCCAAACAAAGAAGCTGACAATCCTATACAGACTTCAACCGCACAAAACGAAAGTACGCCTTCCTTGCTTGGGGATCAACTACAGGTACACAATTCTTCCATAAAGTGCCCCAAATTAGCTGGGGCACGGATACATTCAGAGGTTGATCCCTTAACAATTTAACTCTTGAGATAGGATCATGAAAATCATATATTTTTTAAAGTTTGATCAAGAAATTAAATCAAAAGTCTGTCCCCAAATCATTCCGTTTGTGTTCTGTTTTCACCTCGTATTGAGAACACTACTAAGGGCCATACCTTCCCCTGCTTGATGACAAGTTGCAGAATCGATCCTGTCGCGTTACAGAGGAGGAGTGAGTAAAGGTACCGAGTAGAGTACCTGAGTACCTTGAGTAGAGTAAGTAGAGTAGAGTATTGAGTTGTGCAGTGTTCCTAACCATCTCCTCCCAGCAAAGGAGGAAAAGTTTTAGGAAGGACGGCCAAAAACCTCCCACTAAAACGAAAGTCACGCACCCGTCATCTGTGCAGTGAGCCCCTCCACCTCCCCGTGACACAAGCGAGGCTCAGAAGGGGGAAGGGCAGCAGTGCCCGCAGGGGGACATGGGCCCCCCAGGACACCAAACGGATCCCCCTCCGGTTAATCGCGGGGCACAAAAAAACAACCAGGGAAACCGTGTTCGAGAAGGTGGTCGGCAAACTCAATATTGAGCTAACCCGTCTCCTTGAGACATCTAATGGGTGGGCCCCGGTGTGCTGGAAGAGCAAGGACGTGGAGGTCCTTGTTTCTGAAGACGCAAAAACTACCCTAAAATAAATCGGATTGGAAGCGATCGTCCCCCACGAGTTACCCGTGAGTCGCACCATTATCCTGAAACGAGTCGATCCCTTCTTCCTGGACAACTCCACTGAGGACATTAAGGCCGAGCTGCTAGACAAGCAGTCCTGGGCCAAGATCTCCAAAGTGGAGAAGATTGGGAAGAATCTCATCAAAATTATATTCACCAATAGAGAAATGGCGCAAAAAGCTATGAGAGACGGTCTGCTGGGGTTCTACCTAAGGATAGCTCCCGAGCAAATTGAGGCAGAAGAGTACATATTTCTGGAAAACTGCCAAAAATGCCTCGCCTTGGAAAGCCATGCGACGAGGGACTGCCCCCCAAAAGAGCAAACCTGCGCGGCATGCTCTCGAACCGGCCACGGTTGGAGAGAATGCAAGGAAGAGAAAGAAAGATGTGCGAACTGCGGAGGGGAGCACAGGGCTCTTGCCATGAGATGTCCCCTGCTCAAAGAAAAAATTCGGGAAAAAAGACAAAAGTCGAAAATGGAAAAGGAGGCAAAGTCAAGCGCAGGATCTTACGCCGCAGCAGCTTCTGCCCATCCAACGACGATAACACCGGAAAGAGCTTCTCCGAAACTGGTCATGCCGATGGAGTGCAAGGAGATCATGACTATGGTCATCGTCGCCCACCTGGCGAACCTTGCACGCCCAGGAAGCTTCTCGGAGGAGCTAAATACTATGCTCCAACATAATGGAGTAAAGAAGAAGCTGTGGTTCCCCCCGAATCCAGCGTCTCAGGATGTCCTCAACATTAAGTTTTTGGAAGAACCGACGGAAACTCCAGAGGAAAAGCCCAAACAAGATGAAGAGAAAAGACAACCAGAGACCACCCAAAATAAAGAAAATGATAGCCAGGAAATGGAAAAAGAAGACAAGAAAGAAAACCCAGCAACCGCCAGAAGCAGCCCGAAGAAATCAAAACGCAAGAAGAAGAACGTAAGAACAATAACAAAAGAAGAAGAAGACGGACGTACGGAAACCGACGAGTGCTCAGAGGATGACGAAAGATACCCAGGAGTACCTCTCACCGAAAGAACCGAAGTCCTTGAAAAAGGACTTTTCTTCGACGGAGAGGAGCTCAACCTGAAAATCTTCGGAAGCATCAATCGGCGTCCTGAAAAAGGTAACCAAGTGAAGTTGGTTCATGGAATTCGTAACGGGGACTTTAAGTGGACCTTCGAGGGGCCTTGGTCCCCAAGGGAAATCGAAGGTCTAATGTGTAGTGGAACCGTATACATTCCAGACACGAGCCTTCACACGGTAAACGCGGCGACCTTCAAACGCATAAAAAGCGGGATGAAGACGTCGGATATAATATAAAAAGTGTCAAACAATAAAAAGTGAAAGTGAGAGTCGAAAGATTAAAATTAATACATAATTAATACATAAATTAATACACAAAGTCAATAAGTAAATAATAATAAAGTCAAAAACAGTGCATAAGCAAATAAATATAGTTACATAAATAACTAATTTATATGTGAATTAAAAAAGTGTACAATTCAATACATAAACAACTAAGTTATGAGTAGTAAAGAATAAACCAATAAATAAATGTGAATACACTATTAATAGGTTACCAAATTAATTAGTAATAATAAGTGAGAGTACGCTAAGTACTAAGTAGTGAAGTTTGCATTAAATAAGAATAAGTGTAAAAAATAGCAAAAAGCAAAAATAAATATAGAATAATAACATAGTGGATATGAGTAAAGTGGTTATATAATTATAAACAAATGTAATAGAAACCGATAGGTAAAAAGAATGTAAAGTAAGAAATAAGTATTTAAATAATTGGATAAATAAGCTGGTAAACATGTAGATTATCGGCCCGGCCTAGGAAAAATTGTTTTGTGTAAATATTATCGTTCACCCGTGTTTGAATCTTCGTTCGCGTTATCGTTCACCCGTGTTTGAATATTCATGCGCGTTTGAGTTTTGTTCAAATGCTAGTTGCCGCCATTTTTGGGGGGGAAATCTCGAAATTAAACCCACCGAAAAGGCTGTTTACGTAGGCCATTTTATTTACCAAATTGCCCGAAAAAAAAAACCCGAAACACTTTGTTTCCCGTACTTAATTGCATTGGTTATCATTCCGAAATAGCGGAGAGGGAAGCCTATTTATTTTGCGCGCCTGCGTCGTATTCGAAATCTAACTGACGCCATCTTTCTTATCCAAAAATAAAGAACGATAAGCGCTGTTAACTTACTTTATTTCGGGGGGTACACTTCAGAAATAGCGATGAGGAAGGCGTGGAATCGTTCATTAATTCCCGTTTTGGTCAACGGGAAGCGCTTGCAGAAGATGGCGGTTGCAAGATAGGCGTCGAATTGAGCGGTTTTTCTCCCGTATTTGGGAATTGAACCTCTCGCATCTCGCCAGACGCGTTCAATATTCTGGGGTCACCTCTAATTGCCGGCCACAGATTTCGCATTCACTTTTAGTTCGCACTAAATTATGCACTTCCCAAAAGTTGTTTAATTTATCTCTAGCAGAAACTAGGCTTAATAATTCCGCAATAGACGATGGACAAACTTGACAATTCGATTGCATTTTGAAACTGCGGAGAAGACGTGCGATTGAGAATTTTCAAACTGCGTAAAAGGGGAATGTTTGACACCCAAACTGCTAAAAAACAAGTAGTTCCTTGAAATGATCTAGCTAATTACATTTAATTGTATAAAAGAAGGTAATAAAAAGAGTAAAATGGGGAAAAATATATTGAAAAATAAAAATGACTCCGAATGGGGATAATAAAAAGCTATTAAGTATGAAAAAAAATTGAAATTAAGCATTTCTGACGTCATACCCCCCACCCCCTATTATAATTTGCAAAACGATTAAAGACGCTGACATGATGTAGTTAAAGCATTCCCCTCTGTAAACGTCAGAACATTATAACAATTAGGATTATATACTGGGGGGCACAGCCCCCCAGACCCCCCCCAATTTAATGAAACACAGGATCATCGTAGTGTGGTCTCCCCCTTGTGCTTACCCCAACACGAGCCGTCCCCTTAAATGTACTCCAAAAACGTGAAACATTTTGGAACACGTACGAAAAAACTACGGTTTATCCGGGCCGATAATCTACATATTTACCAAATAAGCAAGTATAAACCAAACATTATAATAGAAAATAAAATTAGATTATACAAACTAAACCCTATTACGGGGTAATATTTAAAATGTTAAAATAAATCCTTAATGTATAAAAAGTTGAACTCCTGTGTAAAATGCTCCGGGAGAACCCCTCTATATGTACCTTTGCCTTCTACTAGAATCCTTCTCCTTCTCAGCGATATATTTTTTCCTTTTTTTTCAACACTATTACTGATTACATTATATATATATTAATCTATAATAATGTCTTGTGCTTTTTTTTCAAATAAACATATATCAGAGAGTAAAGGTACCGCCATGCTAAGGAGAAATTGTCCCGGGAAGTAGTACTTCCGTCTATTGCCTTAAAGAACATTCATTGCACGAAACACTGTTAAGCCCCAGTATTTAAACAATTACTTAACAACTTAACCGTCCTGATGGAACGAGTCCACCCAGAACCGGTGACCACGACCCTTATATAGATATAAAAAGTCTTCTGTGGGACGCCTAGAAAAATCCCAGTAAATAAACATCTCGCATACATTAGTTCAGTCAATTTATGCAAAAATTGAGACAGTAAAACAATGAAAACTCTGCCAATAATTAGAAGAGAGTTCAAGTCAATACAGACTAACATTCATATCATTGCAAGAGAAGCTAAAGTTCACCCATAAATATATCAAGATTTTATTGCAAGTAGAATTAATACTTAAGAGAAGACTGAAAATTCCTTGAATAAAATGAGCACAACTAGAAAGAAGTTTTATCTCTGCATAAATCACGCTTCCGCAAGACTAACGCTTGCAAAGGAGCAAATTTACTTAATCAAAAGTTTTAAAGTTTTATGTAGCAATGAAATTTGTGTCCTGGAGGAACGACGCGCCATCCAAGACCGAAGATTAACAGACGCATTTTCCTGGCCCCAATGTCTGAGAATGATCTGCAGGTTTAGATCCTCTACTAGTTTCCCATCGCCTACCTTCCCTATTTGCTTTACAGATCTCGCCCTCTAATCTTTTACGTGATTATGCCTTCGTTGTTTTTTTCACTTTAGATTGCTAGAAAATAAATCCATTGGGGAGACCTCAAGTTAATCTGGTGCGATTTGAGAAGTGTATGGCCGTCTGTTGTGTGTAGCAGAGATACTCTATTTCTGTTAACTATTTTTTTGATTGCAGTTTTTCCTAGTTGCAAATAAATAGTGCATTTTGCCAAACAACATTTATTCACTATCATAAATTATGCGACTGTGCAAAAATTAGTGATTTTTAGTGTGGATTTGCAATTCTTCAACAATCTCTCCTGAAAAAGGAAACAACGTACATGGCAAGATATTTATATAGTTTGAAGGTAATTAAATTAACAGAGAATTAATATCCCGAATGACATTAAAATAATCAGTCCTAAAATATTATTAAGCTCTATATTAACGACCTGCTGTATGTACTCTGCATGCCGTTCATATATTGCCAAGCTCAGTGATGCATCAGAATGTAAATTTACAGTCATTTTTTTTTTCTAATTAACATTTTGAGAAGGTAAGGTTGTTTTGTTTTTCAGTTTTATAGGAAGAATTAATTTTAAGATCAAGTTATTATTGATACATTCATGTAGTTTCCTTATGATTAATTAATAAATAACCCTTCGAGATCATCTTGAAGCTTCTCCTATATCAAATTCCTGCAAGATTGGTTTCCATTATAGCGAGACTCGGCCGATGGAATGGTGTTTAATCCCGTTGATATATGCTTCCCTTTATCATAAGAATAATAATGATAATATAATAATTATGTTTGGCTTGGTGAAATAATAAGAAAAAATAGGGTAAAAACGAATAGGCATATAATGAAAATTTGTGAAAACTCAATTTATGAAATGCTGTCCTACTTTCCTTTGATTGAAATTGCTTACCGTCTTTCCACTTGGACTCGAGATAATTTGCAATGTTCTCACGTTGGCCGTGTGTCGTCTTCCGCTAGAGATGCTCACAAAATTGGTCGCGAGTTCGATTGAATCGAACTCCTGGCCCATTTGTATTCGCCCCGCTCTCTGCCCCTGATATTCGTCTCTTGACACTTAGTTTGGTCTCTTTGGTTAAGTAATCTCGAGGTTTATAATCTCTGCCGTTGTGCCGGATTTCTTCGGCGTCTTTCTTCCTCCGTGCGTGTGTTGCTCTAAGTCCTTTGGTCATGTGGTTATTTAATGCATAACATTAGAAACATGGTTAGTAAGATCACAAATTGCTGAGCTTAAAACAAAAGTGTAAAAGGCGACCCGAAAGCATCACTTTCTTCTATTCTACACAGGGATATTATTGTTTGTACTTAATGCACTTTAGTTCCAATAATTACCACTTTGAAGTATAATGGTATAATGAAGTATAAGCATCACTTTCTTCTATTCTACACAGGGATATTATTGTTTGTACTTAATGCACTTTAGTTCCAATAATTACCACTTTGAAGTATAATGGTAGAAAATGTGCTAGATCATGCAGGTTGCCACAAGTAAATTTTAAAAAGAACCAAAATTCCGAGTTAAAAGGTACCAGAAAGAACCAAATGTAAATTTTACGAGGGATAATACAAGAATTCTCAAGAATTTGTTTTAAATTTGTGCAATAGAAGCATTTATGTTTTAAATAACGAGACTCTCATCATACTTAACAATTATTTAATTAAATGAATACATGATAAAATTGGCTCTTTTTGTAGTAATTTGGTATTTTTGCTGCTTTAGACGCCCCCTAAAAGAACCAAATCTAGTACTTTAGTAACAGTTGTGGCAACCCTGGCTAGATGGCAATTCAAAATGGGAGAGGAGATCGTGAGGTGACGAATCAAACTTTGGTCCCTGAAAACCACAGCTCTAACAGATTTATTTTCTAATCCTCCTTTTAATTAAATGCCCCATTTTTTATAGCTCTAAATTCAAACAAATTATATAAATTGATTTATAATTTAATTCTATCGGGTGCTGTTAGTTTATTTTTATAGCTTTAATTAGGTGACAGATTAGTTAGTTAATTATTTGATAATGATACTTTTTCAGAGATAATTAAAAGGACATAGCAATATGAAGGTAAAAAGAAAAATAGTTATAGGTTGTAAATAATAAAGATTTATAGGTGTTTAAAACATCCTTTCAAAATAACATTTGTTTCTTAAATTCCTTTCCTTGAACTTTAAAAGTTAATAGACTTTAATCAGTCACTAAATCATTTTTTATTTCAAATGTCAAAATAACAAAGAAATGTTTCATGGTGTAAACTTATATACCTAAAAAAAATGATAAAATCCTATAATTATTTATTTTTCATATAAATTGAATATTAATGGGTAACAAAAAAAGATTCTCTATTAGTTTAGAAATGCATAAAAAGTGAAAAATAATCTCTTTGGGTAGATAAGAATGAAACAGCATCACCAGGTAAACATAAAGTTCCATACCCCACGAGATTCCCCACTCGCGTTCCCATAATATTTCGTCCATTTCCCAATATATTTCACCTAAATGTCTCGTTAACTGTCAGTTTTACCTAATGTTTTATTGTGTTTGGTTACTGCAAGCCGATTTCGAGTCGTACTATGGGCTCGCTACGCTCGCCCCCTGGAACAAGTAATAAAACGACAGTTAATGAGACAGTCAAGTGAAACATATTGGGAAATGGACGAAATATTATCGGAACGCGACCGGGAAAGCTCGCGGGTATGGATCTTCAGTTTTATTCGCTCTTTATTATAAATGTTTTCAATTTGAAAAAAAAAACGTAAAATGCAATATATCATTTTTATTAATTAGGGCAGAGAAATTTGTGCTTATGCTTCTAAAAAATATATTGCTGCCATCTTATCATTGAGAGCTTGTTTTGAAGCGAAAATAATTCTTAGGGCCTAAGAACCATATGGAGAGTTTACATAATATTAACCTAACGAGAGATATGGGTAAACCTTACGATCCATACCCGGGCCCCTATTATTTGCGTTTTTGAGCCTAATAGTATTGGAACGCGTGTGTTTTTAGATTTCGTTTATCGCGCATGAATCTGCGCTATAGAATACAAGTTCAAAAATTGAAGGCAGCATATGTGTATGTATTTAAAGGAAACAAGAAATAAGTGAATACACCATTGAAATGGCATTAAAGAACGAAAAATGGTTTTACTTACATTATTCTGGTTGATCAAAAACAAATAATCTTCAGTATAGTTTCTGGAGAGAGACGAGATTTGGAAAAGAAAGATCCATTAAGGCCGGAACTCGAAAAATAATGGCGGGGACTTTCACCCGTCTTTGAATCCCGCTTGCTCTTGGTACACTTAAACGAAAAATCTTGTTGGCTCGAAAGCGGTTGGTCACATTTGTCGCACTGAATTGATAATGTAATTAATTTATGGGCGGCTAAATATTCAATCAGCTTATCCCGATCGCTAAACAAAGGTCCAAGCTGAAAGATATCTTGAGGGCACATTTGGCAAACTTCGTACGCGGCAGCCATGATAATAACTAAATGCAAAGCCTACCGGTAACTGGATTGTAGGTATGAATACACATCGAAAAGTAGTGCCCTTCGTAAAAATAGTAATATGTAATTATATATGTTAGATAAAAGGCGATCCAAAGTGCAGAAATCAATAAAAGGGGAAAAGGTAAAAACGGTAATGAAAAAATGGGTAAAATATCTAAATATATATATATATATATATATATATATATATATATATATATATATATATATATATATATATATATATATATATATATATTAGGGGGAGAGAAATGGAAAGAAGCATAAAAGAAATACAATAACATTCAATGAAAAAAGCATATAAAAATACGAATACAATCAATGATGACTTCATTAAAAAGCACATAAAACAAGAAATACGAGGGGCAAAAGAATGACATGGAAAAATAATAAAAGAAGCTACACAGCTATAGAAAATAGAAGAGACCGCTAATTAATTAACAATCAAATAACTATATTTCCCAGAGGGTAGTTTCGGGTAAGGAAACAGTTAAAAGAGATAAGTTTATGGTAAAAAATTGGGGTGGGGGGCGTTGCCCCCCCACACCCCGTTTATTTAATGTATTTTTATGTGGGGGCTGCGCCCCACACACACCTCACTTAAAACAGTTAGAAAAACATTTTATGAAAAAGTTGGCTTAAACATATTGAAATTGGACGAAACATTCTGGAGACGAGAAGCCGCGCGAGCGAGGGTGAATGAGGAAGCGGTTGGGGTATGGATCTTCAGAATTACCTAGATATGCTCGTTGATAACACTATTATTAAAAGAAAAGGTTAATAAAGCGAGGCTTAACATCTTAGAAGCCATATTAATAAATGAAGATAAGCTAGCCATCAACGATCAAATAGAATAAAAATAAAGTGATGCCCTCCCTACTAGGGCAAAATACCCCCCCCCCCTTTCCATCTTTAATTTTTTTCACCCACTATATCTTCCACTATACCATCTCTCTTCGAAAAACTGAGTACATTATCATCTTTCGCTGAAGGCAGAAGAATTCACTTGAAAAACGACGCTGAAACCACATCTCTTACTCGATAAAGGAGGAAAAGGTTGAGGGAAGCCATTCTCAAAACGCCAAGATTTACCTCGCCATCCGCACGGGGACTATACGGAAAACACTTTCAACCGGCTCCTAGGCGACTTAATGTCGACCTAACTCCCCCCACCCCCTCTCTCGACGGAGTTGCGAAGATGAAATGAACTGAACTGCCAAACATCTAGTCTGGCTTCAACTATGTCGGTCCACTTTGATAGACATACTTGGGGACGTAAAGGAAAGCAGGTTTGGGGATTAGCCCACTGTGGAACTCTACGGAAGAGATCGCCCGGTTCCGAGGCGATGCTGAAAGCTTTGGGGAAGAGTTCGCTCTAATCTCTAAGGGTAGCTTCCGGCCAAGACCACAGGGGGACATGCAACCGTCCCTGTGTAAGTTGGAAACAGCATCGATATCCTTAACCCAAGATGTGGCGGCACCCCCGGATGGTGGTAGTTGATTCTATCACCACCCATCATTAAGTCCGCCACACTTCACCCATCTGAGGTAGCCTCCCCGGGTCCACCCACCATAATTCCTCATCTGGCAGTTCACGTTCACGAAAGCTTAGTGACGAAGTAGAGGGAGTCATCAATAAATCTAAAAAGAAACAGCAGCATAAGAAGAAAAGGAGCGAGAAATTGACTTAAATCAAGACACCCGTAATAAGAGTTTTGGGAGGTAAAGCAAACCCAGGATTGAGGGGCCGCTCTCTTGAAAAGATGGCTCAAGACCACACAACTAGAATACCTCTGCGGGTTGTCGACGGGCAGCCCAAGCCTAGCAGAGAGGGTGTATTCGAGGCTCTGTATGGCAAGTTGAGCATTGTCATGGTGAGGCTGCAAGACATAGCCTCAGGTTACATCGCAATCTGCGAGAAGGAGAAAGACATAGAGGATATTACTAAGGAGAAGGCAGTTGGGGTCTTACGAGGCATTGGGCTGCAGCCAGCAGTACCACCACAGATCCTGGCCCACAAGAGCGTGAAATGCCGACGAATCAACCCGTGGATTGGTCAACACTCCGCGGACGAAATCAGTGATGAAATCCAGCTTCGGCAAACCTGTACCAAGGTAGCCGAGGTAATAAAATTTAAAAACAGAAGGGATGGAAGCGATTACACCCATGTATTCAAGGTGGTCTTCGCAGAAACGACCATGGCTCAAAAGGCAAAGCAACAAGGTCTTCTCATGTTCAATGCTAAAATTAGCGGGGAGCAGATTGAGAAGGGAGAATACACTCCTGTCAAATTCTGCTTCAGATGCTACAAGATAGAAACGCACGCCACCAAGAACTGCAAAGAGCCTCAAGAAACGTGCTCTAAATGCAGCGAAAAGAGGCACAATTGGCGGACATGCAACAGCAACACTGAAAAATGCGTGTACTGCAGCCATGGACATAAAACTATGGCCATGCCATGTCCCGCTAAAAAAGACATCATGCGTAACAAGCAGGAAGCTAAGAAAAGTGAAGAAACACGTAAGGCGAACACGTCCTACGCCCAGGCGGCAAAGGCAGCCCTCTCGGAGGTAGATAACAAAAAGACCTACCTCAAACTACAAAAGGAGAACTCGACAAAGATCATGACGTGCATTCTTCACGCGCACTTCATGAGCCTAACTCGCACGAGCACGTAAGCGAGAGCTAAATCAGATGTTAGTTAAAAATGGGATGGAACAAATGTGGTTCCCGGACAACCCCCCTTCCGGGGATGTACTGCATCTACAGATGGTTCCAAACCAACAACCAACAGGGCAAGACAACACCGATAAAGTGACTAATAAAAAAGGAAGGAAACAAGCAGTCAAGGTAAAAACTCCTGTACCTAAACAGAGCCAGGAAACCACGACGGAGAAAAATAATACCGACACCAACAATTCCTCGGAATCCTCAAATTTCTCGGACTCCGAAGCACAACAAACCCAGAAAACCAAGGGCAAGAAAAAGAGAAATAAAATATTGCGGGCGAACAACATCAATCTGAAAATCTACGCCTGCGATTAATTCCCCTTTCCGGAGGAAATGGAAGCCAGAGATATTTTCCAAGGAATTAAGTCGAAAATCTACAAATGGGAGTACGACTACGAAGTCTACCATGAATCAGTGGAAGAAGCTCTGCTCGCATAAAATGTGACCCTACATCACAGCACCTGCGAGCAGATCTCAAACGCTGAGTTCAGAGAAAGAAGAAGAAGAACTTCACCCAGAAACACTAGACAAACAAAAATGGAGAGAGTAAGCAACAGAATGAGGATCCTGTCACTCAACGTGAATGGATGAGAGGGAAAGGCTACGGCATATGGAAACATATTTCGAGTTCTTGACCCCGACATCATTCTTACAACGGAGCACGGTATCGACACCACAGCTGGTCGAATTAAAATACCGGGCTACAGAGTAGTCATGAAAAATCATTCCCAGGAAAGGTCCGATGGTGCTGCAATAGCTGTCAAGGCAAACATCTCGTTTAAACAACTACCAGAACTCGATGAGTCCTTTGTGGCAATCGAGCTACACACACTGGTAGCAGACCTCGTCATAGCCGCAGCCTATCAGCCACCTCGTCAAGCCTATCTCCCGTTAAGTAACTTCTGCACACTGTTCGAGTACCGCAGAATAGCAATCTTAGGAGGAGACTTCAATGCCAGATTCCGTGCGGCGGGTTATGGTAGTACCAACGATAGAGGCCGAAACTTGGAACTAATTATGGGAAGGAAAAACATACAGAGAATAGGGCCAGATTTTCCGACCTATATCACTTCCAGATCAGCAACTAAGCCTGACATAATCTTAACAAGTGAAAGCTTCCCACTCAACTACCATAGTGAGCCAGGCCCAACAGTCCCAAGTGATCACATAGCGATACTCACCACAGTATCTCTCACACCGATCCAGCTCACAGTCCCTCTCCGGAAAAACTACGCCCTTGCCAACTGGGATCGTTATAAGAGATGACTCAGTCAATATGCGCCAGCAGACCTAAGCGCTGCGTCATTAGAGGAGATAGACAGGGAACTGGAGAGGATAACAACGTACATACTAGTAGCGGACCGCGAGAGCATACCCAAAACCGGGTATAAAACACCTCCTCAGGCCAGATGGACAAAGGAGATGACAGATATCGCTCGCGTCCACAGGGAAGTGTACGAAGAAATAAGACGAGAGGGTCCCAACCGGGCGAGAAGCTCGCTCCTTCGACGCCTAAGCACAGGCGTAGAGAGGCTTCAACCTCCAACAGGAGGAAATCTGGAACAACTTGATAGCCACAGTCGATAGCAAACTTAACCCCGTTAAGTTCTGGCGTCAAGTCAAGAACTTAAAGGGACTTACAGCAAGACAAAGGCTCGGATAAAGGAGAACGGAAACTATATAGAGGACCCGGCGGTTCTGGAAGACAGGTTCAGGAACTTCTGGAAAAACATTTTCAGGATCACTCCTGAAGAAAACGACGATTTCGACCAGGAATTCGAAGGCCAACTGATCAAAGAACTGAATCAGGTAATGCACCGCACGCACCCACAACATCGAGTCAACGAAGGTAGGGAGATGGCGGACCAGGGCTGACCCATAACACCAGAGAAGGTCATGGCCACTGTAAGATCCTTCCAACAAAAGACACCAGGCTGGACGGGCATCACCAGGAACAACTTGGTTAATGCCCCACAGCAGATTATTCAGGGAATTGTAAACATCTATAACGCTTCCCTGAATACGGGTTACTTCCTGGAAGGTTTCAAGATTGCTAAAGTAATCTTCATACCCAAGGGAGGTAAACCACCTGATCAACTGGTAAATTACAGGCCAATCGCCCTGCTGGAGATCGTTGCGAAAGCTTACGAAAAGCTCCTAGCTGACAGGCTTCAAGAACAACTAGCCGAGTTAGGAACTCACAACCCTCAGCAGCACGGGTTCAGCAAGGGACGAGGAACGGAAACAGCCCTCGCCCTCCTAGCGGAAAAGCTCGCCTGCAGTAAAGCTGAGAGGAGGTACGTAGACGTGGTGCTGCGGGATGTAAAGAAGGCCTTCGATAAGGTATGGCTGAGAGGGCTACAATTCAAGATACTCAACCTACAGCTTAACCCACTCCTGGAAAGGGGCCTTTGCAACTATGTCTCGGATAGGAGAGCCCAAATTGCGATCGAGGGCTGCAAGGGACCCGAATTCAAACTCTAGGCGGGAGTTCCACAAGGCAGCTGTCTCAGACCTTTGTTGTACCTAGTGTACACAATTGACCTGCTTGCTCCAGTGAGGTACGATTCGAAGTATCTGCTATACGCAGATGACATCACGTAAATCGTCCTGAGTCCATTCAGGAACTCTTGAAGTCAGGCGAGAGCGGCAGCTGCCGAAATTGACAATATCAATCGTTATGAGAAGAAGTGGAAAATTAAGACAAACCGCCAGAAGTTCACCATAATTCCAATGAACCGCCGGAAAGTTGACAACGTCATCGTCGACAACGAACTCTATCCGTACTAAAACGAGGAAAAAGTCCTGGGCTTACAACTCTATAAATCCAGATATAAGGCTCACGTAAATACCAGAGTCTCCCTACCCAAAAGAGAGCTGAGGAAACTTTACCGTTTCCGAAGCCTCAGCGTGCCAAACAAGAAAAAGCTGTACTTGGCGTTCGTACGCTCACTCCTAGTGTACCCGGCTGTGATCACGCAGATGGCAAGCTGTACATCTCTCAGAATGATGCAGAGGGTGCATACTAAAGCCACTCTGCTGATTACTGGCATGCAAAGGATCGACCATATTCGACAATCAGTTCTACACCAAAGAATCGGACTAAAGCCGATCAATACGGAGATCCAAAGGTTAGGGAGAAAGACATGGGATAAAATCGACCAAGTGATACTCCCGACTATAAACTTTAACCTGAATGTACGTAGAAATAGACGAGGCGCAATTGGTTGAACGGCTCTGATCTCAAGCAGTAGAACCTGCGCAAGAGAAGAAGTACTACCAATGTATACTTAGTAGTACACAAAATCAAATGACTTTGACCGTATTGAACCCGACTCATAACAAGGAAATAAACATAAGAAAGAAATTATTCTTAATAAAAAGAAGCGAAGTGCCCAAATTAAAAATTAAAACATAATAAAATTTTAAATATAAGAGAGGCGAAGTGCCCATATTAAAGAATTCCCCATATTACAAAATGAAACTTAATTAACTTTAAATAAAAAAAGAGGCAAAGTGCCCAAATCTAAATCAAATCAAAATTAAACAATATAATTCAAATCAACAAAAAGAGGCGAAGTGCCCAAATGAAAATAATAAATTTAAAGTTTAACCAAATAGAGATATTCAGTATAATTAGAAAACTTTGAAAGGCTCGAATGCTACGACGGTAGAATACATATATTGAAATTAAGAAATAGAAAAAATATATATAACAATGGAGGAAACTGGCTGTCAACGACAGTCAGCACCATTACTGACGGAGGAACATTTTATTATAAAAAAGAAAAAAATGAGAAGAATGCTAGTGATGCCCTAACACCAGGGAAAACTAGAAACCATTTTCACACCTTTATAAACCTACCACACAAATCATCACTTTCACTGAAGGCAGCAGAATTTCACGTGAAAAGTCGAAGCTGAGAGCATCTCATTTTTGGAAAAGGAGGAAAAGCCAAAGGCAAGGGAGGCTCAAAACGCCAAACTTTTTTGCCTCATCAGCCTTACGGGGAGAATTCTTTTACGAATTTAATATAGGCACACAGAAGACTTGATGTCGTGCTAACCCCCCCCCCTCCCACTACGGAGTCGCGAAGCTGAAATGAACTGATCTGCCACTCATCTAGTCTCTCCACAACTATGTCGGTCCACTTTGATAGACATAATTGGGGACGTAAAGGAAAGCAGGTTTGAGGATTAGCCCACTGTGGAACTCTACGGAAGAGACCGCCCGGTTACGAGGCGATGCTGAAAGCTTTGGGGAAGAGTTCGCTCTAATCTCTAAGGGTAACTTCCGGCCAGGACCACAGGGGGACATACAACCGTCCCTGTGTAAGTTGGAAACAGCATCGATATCCAAACCCCAGATGGGGCGGCACCCCCGGGGGGTGGTAGTTGATTCTATCACCACCCATCATCAAGTCCGCCACTCATCACCCATCTGAGGGGCCTCGCCCGGGTCCACCTTCCATCATTCACCCCCCCCCATTTGGCAGTTCTGTTCACGTAAGCTTAGTGATGAAGTAGCGGGAGTCACCAACTACCCCAATTAACAACCCAAGAAGAGAGAAGGAGCACCAATTTGAAGACACACCAATCACCCATATCAAGAGCGAACGGAGACAAACTATCAACTGGACTGAAGGGCCACTCTTGTGAAGAGATGGCCCAGGACCACACGACCAGGATTCCTCTGCGGGTTGTCGACGGACAACCCAAGCCCAGCAGAGAATCCACTTTTGAGGCCGTGTATGGAGCACTGGGCATAGCCATGGTTAGGCTCCTGGATATCCCCTCAGGTTATATCGCCATTTGCGAGAGGGAGAAGGATATCGAGGAGATAACCAAAGAAAAGGCTGTAGAAGCGCTGCGAACCATTGGACTGCAGCCAGCAGTACCCCCCCAAATTCTGGCCCATAGGAGCGTGGTGTGTCGTCGAATCGACCCATGGATTGGGCAGCATTCCGCAGTGGAGATCCGAGAGGAGATTGAGCTTCGGCAAGCCTGGGCCAAGGTAGCCGAAGTTATTAAGTTTCTAAATAGGAGGGACGGCAGTGAGTACACGCATGTGTTCAAGGTGGTCTTCGCGGAGACCTCCATGGCACATAAGGCCAAAGAACAGGGTCTGCTTATGTTCAATGCGAAGATCAGCGGCGAACAGGTAGAAAAGGGGGAATACACCCCAGTACAATTCTGTTTCAAATGCTTCCAGATGGAATCTCACCCCACCAAAGACTGTAAGGAGCCCCAAGAATCCTGTTCCAAGTGCAGTCAGAAGGGCCACAATTGGCGCAACTGCGACAGCAACACGGTAAAGTGTATAAGCTGTGGGCAAGGTCATAGGACTATGGCCATGTCATGCCCCGCCAAGAAAGAAATTATGAGAAGAAAGCAGGAAGCCAAGAAGAATGAGGAGACGCGTAGAGCGAACACGTCCTACGCCCAGGCGGCTAAGGCGGCCATCTCCGAGGTGGACGCCAAGAAGACATATCTGAAGATAGAAAACGAGGGTTCCACCAAAATAATGACATGCATCCTCCATGCACATGTCATGAACTTGGCACGCCCGGGCACATTTGCAAAAGTCCTGAACCAAATGTTGGCTAAGAACGGTATGGATCAAATGTGGTTCCCGGACAACCCACCCTCGGGGGACGTGCTGCACCTGCAGATGGCCCCGAAGGAACAGAAGGAACAGAATTCTGCAACTACGACGCTAACAAACACAACCAAGAAACCCAATAATAAAGCACGGAAAGTAGCAGTCGAGGCAACAACTCCTGCTCCCACCCATGGCAAACAAGTATCGGCTGAAATCGACAACCCAGATAATAGCAGTTCTTCGGAATCCTCAGATTCCTCAGACACTGATACGCCCAAACCCCAGAATAAGAAAGATCAAAAGAAGAGAGTAAAGAAAATAAGGGCGAACTATATCAACCTTAGGATATACGCCTGTGAGCAATTCCCCTTCCCGGAGGAGATGGAAGCCAGGAGCATATTCCAGGGCATAAGATCTAAGATCTACAAATGGGAATATGACTCAGAAGTAGATCCCGAGATTGTGGAGGAGGCCCTGCTCGCGCAAAATGTGACCCTGCATCACAGCACATGCGAGCAAATCTCCAACGCTGAGTTTAGAAAGAAGAGAAACGGGAGGAAAAAGAACGTTACCCAGAAACACTAAGCGACAAATAGATGGAGAGAGTAAGCAACAGAATGAGGATTCTGACACTCAACGTGAATGGATGGGAGGAGAAAGCCACGGCATATGGTAACATATTCCGTGTGCACGACCCCGACATCATTCTCATCACGGAGCACGGTATCGACACTACAGCTGGTCGCATTAAAATACCGGGCTACAGAGTGATCATGAAGAACCATTCCCAGGAAAGGTTTGATGGTGCTGCAATAGCTGTCAAGAGGAACATCTCCTTCAAACAACTACCAGAACTCGATGAGTCCTTCGTGGCAATCGAGGTTCACACCCTGGTCGGAGACCTCGTGATAGCTGCAGCATATCAACCCCCTCGACGAGCATATCTCCCGTTATGCAACTTCTACACACTGTTCGGGCACCGCAGAATGGCATTCTTAGGGGGAGACCTCAATGCCAGATGCCGTGCGGCAGGCTATGGTAACACCAACGATAGAGGCCGTAACTTGGAATTGATTATGGGAAGAAAGAACATTCAAAGGATAGGGCCGGATTTTCCGACCTATATCACTTCCCGGTCAGCAACTAAGCCTGACATAATCTTAACAAGTGAAGGCTTTCCTTTCAACTACCATAGTGAGCCAGGCCCGACAGTCCCTAGTGATCACATAGCGATTCTCACCACAATTTCTCTCGCACCAATCCAGCTCCCAGCCCCTCTCCGGAAAAATTACGCCATGGCCAACTGGGATCGTTACAAGCAACGACTCAGTGACTATGCGCCAGCTGACCTCAGCACGGCGTCGTTAGAGGAGATCGACAGGGAGTTGGAGAGGATAACAACGTCCATACTAAACGCGGACCGCGAGAGCATACCCGTTACAGGGTATAAAACACCTCCTCAGCCCAGATGGACAGAGGAGATGAGAGATATCGCTCGCGTTCACAGGGAAGTGTTCGAAGAAGTACGACGGGAGGGTCCCAGCCGGGAAAGGAGCTTGCTGCTCCGACGCCTAAGCTCAGAGCTTAGAGAGGCTATCAACCTCCAACAGGGGGAAATATGGAACAACTTGATAGCCAAAGTCGACAGCGAACTTAGCCCGGCCAAGTTCTGGCGCCAAGTCAGAAACTTAAAGGGACTTACACCAAGACTCAAGACTCGGATAATGGAGAACGGAGACCACATTGAGAACCCGGCGGTTCTCGAGGATATGTTCAGGAACTTCTGGAAAAACGTTTTCAGGATTACACCCGAAGAAAACGTTGAGTTCGACCAGGAATTCGAAGGCCAACTGATTGAACAACTTAATCAGGAAACGCATCGCACACACCCACTACAGCAAGTCAACGAAGGCAGGGAGATGGCGGGTCACGGACGTCCCATAACATCAGAGGACGTCAAGGCCACTGTAAAAGCCTTTCGACAAAAGGCACCAGGCTGGACGGGTATTACCAGAAACAACTTGGTTAACGCCCCACAGCAGATCATTCAGGGAATCGTTAATATCTTCAACGCTTACCTGAACACGGGCTACTTCCCGGAAGGTCTCAAGATTGCGAAGATGATCTTCATACCCAAGGGAGGTAAACCCCCTGATCAACTGGTAAACTACAGGCCAATCGCCCTGCTGGAGTTCATTGCAAAAGTCTACGAGAGACTCCTAGCTGACAGGCTTCAACAACAACTAGCCGAGCTGGGAGCCCACAACCCTCAGCAGCACGGGTTCCGCAAGGGACGAGGGACGGAAACAGCCCTCGCCCTTCTTGCGGAGAAACTCGCTTGCAGTAAAGCTGAGAGGCGGTACGTAGACGTGGTGCTGCGTGATGTTAAGAAGGCCTTCGATAAGGTTTGGCTGAGAGGATTACAATACAAGATCCTCAACCTCCAGCTTAACCCACTCCTGGAAAGGATCCTTTGTAATTACATCTCCGATAGGAGAGCCCAAATTTCAATCGAGGGCTGCAAAGGACCCGAATTCGAACTAGAAGCGGGAGTTCCACAAGGCAGCTGTCTCAGCCCTCTGCTGTACCTCGTGTACACAATAGACCTGCCTGCTCCAGTGAGGTACGATTCGATGTATCTGCAATACGCAGACGACATCACACAAATCGTCCTGAGTCCATTCAGGAACGCTGGAATCCAGGCGAGGGCGACAGCTGTCGAAATAGAAAATATCAATAGATATGAAAGAAAGTGGAAAATAAAAACCAACCGCCAGAAGTTCACGATCGTTCCTATGAACCGCCGAAAAACTGATGACGTTGTCGTCAATAATGAACACTATCCGTACTCCAATGAGGGTAATGTCCTGGGCTTACGCCTCTTTAAATCTGGATATAAGACCCACATAAATACCAGAGTCTCCCTAGCCAAACGAGAGCTGAAGAAGCTTTACCGCTTCAGAGGCCTCAGCGTGCCTAACAGCAAGAAACTGTATATGGCCCTGGTACGCCCAGTCCTGGTGTACCCGGCCGTGATCACGCAGATGGCAAGCTGTACCTCTCTCAGAATGATGCAGAGAGTGCAGAACAAAGCCACGCTGCTGATTACAGGCACGCGAAGGATCGACCGTATTCGGCAATCGACTCTTCACCAGAGAATCGGTCTAAAGCCGATCAATACGGAGATCCAAAGGCTAGGGAGAAAGACATGGGACAAGATAGATCTAACTATACTCCCGAATTTGAACCTAAACTTAACCATTCGTGCAAACCGGAGACGCGCTATAGGTAGAACTGCTTTGTTCCCAAGCAGTAGAACCTGCGCGAGAGAAGTGGTACTACCTATATTTACGTAGTACTAGTCCACTTCTCTTATATTATGTGACCCTAAGATACCAAGACTAAAAAGTTTGATGATTGGACAACCAAGTTGACAAATTTTAAGAAACATATTGAAAAAAGAGGCGTAGTGCCCACGTTAAAAATCCCCCCCTCCCCCCCCCCCCCAATGTAAATAAAAATAGTAAAAAATTAATAAAATAAAACTAAATTTAAATATAAAAGAGGCGAAGTGCCCAAAACTAATAATAATCAAAAGTCAAGAATAAAAAGAGGCGAAGTGCCCAACTCCCAATACCCAACTGTTAATAAATTAACTAAAAGTCAACAAAATCCAAACTAAGAAAAGAGGCTAAATGCCCATATTAAGAGACTACAAAGCAACCAACACTGAGAATCATTCAGCAAGAAAGTCAACCTTGAAAGGCTTGAATGCTTCGAAGGCGAAAATACCTAAAAAGAAATACAAATATTATGACGGAGGAAACTGGCTGTCAATGACAGCCAGCTACTTTTTGACGGTGGAAATAAAAAATTTATTAAATACACAACATGAAGAATGCTAGTGATGCCCTAACACCAGGGCAAACTAGAAAACTTATTCACACCTTTATATACCTACCACACAATTTCACCACTTCAACCTAATTTGTAATTTGTAATCACTTTCACTAATTAATTAATTTCTTTCGCTTTCTGCCAGATCCTCACTCTACTTATTACATCGGTAAAGGAGGCAAGAACATCTTAAAACGCTCCGAAGATGATCGAATAAGATCGAAAGTTTAGCAATTTAGTTTGGTTTTTACCAAACACATTCATTTAAAAAAGAGATGAATACTGAACAAAAATCACATTCGTCAAACTTATCAACGTCCTCAATGAATGGATCGTTCTTTGCCACAATTATGGTGACATAGGAAATGCACAAGTGTTCAGCACATCATATAAAGATTATAATCGCCACAATCCCCTAGATAAAGATGGTCGAGCATACGAATTGGAAGCATTGCTGTTGTATCTTACGTATAAAGCATTTTTCATTTGCTTAGTAACGGACCTTAAGCACCGCTAACGAAGAAAAACAACCTACTCTGGAAGTCTTTAGATGAATTTAGCTTCACCTTTTAGAAAGAGATCAATAATACCTTTAGTCATCGGAGATCCAAAATTCAATGCCGGCTTAAGCACCTCACTGCTTCCGTCCATCGTTCTGCTTGGGAACCTGCCTCGGATGTCTGCCATTCATTGATTTCGTCTTAACTATGTCGGCCACTTGGATTGTCATAATTAAAGGCTTATGTGAAAACTAGTTTGAGGGAGGGAGAGCTCACAGTGGAAGCATAAGTCAGAAATTTTCCCGAAAATGGAACTTTACTGCAAGTCCCGGGGGAGGGAAAGATCCACATCGCCCGGGGGATCCGGCCAGAATATTAGATCGAATTAGCAGCCGTCTCTATGTAGTTGGATGCAGTTCAGGCGTAAGTACCCAGAAGGGGGTAGCACCAAGTAGCGGGAGTTGATTCGACCGCTACTTCCATCAAGTCTACCATAAGTCATCCCTTCTGAGGTTTCCACTCGGGACCCATCCCATCCATCCATCATCACCCGTCATCCTGGTAGCATCTGAGCGGGGGACCAACTGGAAAATGGACGGGAGCATTCTCACTTACATTTTGGAACTAACCTACCTACACGACTACCGCCTTTACCACCAATCTCACATTCTTTTCATTCACAAAATAGAAAAATCATTACACTTTGGTTTCAGAGAAGAAAATAATCAAGTGGTCACAGTGAAAAGAAAAGGAAGACCCTGGAGAATCTTACGAAGAGGATTCCCTTGAGGATCATCCCTGGCCAGAGCGCGCTCGAGAAAAGCAAGCTCTGTGAAACTCTCTTCGCACAAATCAAATTGGTTATTGTGAAGCTCATTGAAGGACAGTCAGGCTTCATTGCACTGTGTGCAGAGACCTAGGATTTGGACAAGCTCATATCGGTAGAAGGAGCAAACCTACTAAAGACACTCAACTTGGACCCAAAGACCCCTCCTCAGGTGACAGCAAGCAGCAGCAGCATCTACCGCAAAGTAGAGAGCTGGGTCGGGGGACACTCGACAGAGGAAATAAAAACCGAAATTGAGTCACAACATGAGTGAGCGAAAGTCCAGCAGGCCATTACATTCTGCGAGCACACGCATGTGTTGAAAGTGAACTTCACCTCTCCGGAAATGGCGAGAAAGGCTGCCACAGAAAGACTTTTGATTCTCTCCATGCGGATACCGGGAGTAAATGTTGAACAAGAAATGTTCCACAGTATACAGATGTGTTTCGTGTGAAATAAGATGGAACAGCACACAACCGCGACATGCACGGAAAAGGAAAATTTGTGGTGCATCGAATGTGCCACCTCAGGACATCACTTTGATAAATGCGAAAGTCCAAATAAAAAATGCCTCAACTGCAAGGGGGCCATAGAAGGTGCCCAGAGTCAGGCTACACAACCTAAAATGGGAACGGGAGGAGCCTCAAAACTTTCCTGGACAGGAACATCGTCAAGCGAATCAACCTCGACTTTCCCACTTTTGTCAGAGGAAGGAGTGCCACGAAACCAGATATATGTCTGGCTAATCGTTAGTTGCCATTTAATTACCATGTATTTACCATATAGGGACCCCCCGTTACAATCAATAGGAACTCTATACAAGTCCGAGCTGAAGTAAGAAAAAACTACAAAATAGCAGAATGGGAACGGTATGCACGTCTCAAGGAATATCATCCGCCAAACCTGGATGAGGCAATTCTTGAATAGATCGACCAGGCATTCAACGAACTCAACAATCATCAAATAAATGCGGATAGAGCTTGTATCCCCAAATCTGAGTATAGGACCATCTCAACCTATATGAATACACGAAGAATTTGTACTGTGAGCTGAGGATATTATACGAGATCAACGTAAGAAATGTATCAACTGACTCAAAACAAAGAACTCGCGAAATAAAAGAAGAGCTCAATCAGTTGATCCTGGCACAGCAATGGAGACGCTGAGAAGATCAAGAGGTATCTCCTAAAGATTTTTCGAAAAAAATCAAGAGACTTAGAGGATCGACTGGAAAAAAGAAGAAAATAGAAATAAGGAAAGAAGATGGAGCCATCGAGACAAAAGAAAAAAACATCGAAGAAATTTTCCGAAGTTATTTGGAAAAAATCTTCAGTATAACTGAAGAGGAAAACGAAGAATATGACATAGAGTTCGAAAGTGACATTATAGACGAGCTTAACAAATACACAGGACGCACCCTCAACACCAGGTAGATAGACAGCGCAACAGAGACGCCGAGATCACCAAAGAGGAACTACTCCGTCAGAGAGGCCCAGGACAAATGGGGCTCACAAAGTTACACTCTGAAAAGGCACCAGAGAACGTCATCGAGGGAATGAGGGGAATTTTTAAGGCATGTCTAAACACGAGATACTTACAGGATGCTTATAAAATGATTTTCTTGCCAAAGCATGGGAAGGAGAGCTACCGCCGATTTCACTTCTAGAAATGACCGACCAAAGACTGGTGTCTCACCTGGAGGAGAACTCCCTATATAACCCCTACCAGTTTGTATTCAGAAAAAAAGCAATGTACGGAGATGGCGATAAATGTCATCACGGAAAAGCTCACCCAGGCATCTCTTTGCACCCTCCCACACTACTTTATCTCTTCAGCATTTGTCTCTTATCCTCTATGTATCGACACACCCTCTTTTTTCCCCTACACACACCTACTCACTTATGTCTAAGTTAGGGGCCTGAGAAGGGTAGAGATCCACGCACAAGCTGAAACCCAGAATTCGAAGAGAAGAATCCCAGAATTAAAGTCACTGAGATGATGAAATTCCTTTCATATAGGCTTGTTTTCAACCTTGTCTGGCCAATTACAGAAATAGCCCTAAAATGGACTACTCGCATTTAACTTGAAAGTTCCGCAGGCTAACATCAAGCAAGAGAAGTAAACAAATATCCAGATGTGTTTTTCTTGATAAAATAATGGAGGTGTGCACAACCAAGAAGTGCTGCAACAAAAGAGGAAAAGAAGTGTTCTGATATGGAATGAATGGCCATGGTTGGAGATTTTGCGAAGTACCAATAAAGCTGTAGATAAACTGAGGTGGCTTCCACTGAACAATGACAACCGGGTTGGCCTTATTGGGGCGGCGGGAATTATTGGTAAGGGAATCGCGATCTCGCCACCACAATGTCTTAAGAAGAAAGAGGTCCTGGATCTAAAAATAATCAAGGCTAATAGTGAAGAAGAAAAAACACACATCTACAGATAGATAAGGCTACTGTCGCTTAGATATATTGATGTGGATCCCCTAAGCATACATTAATAAACCTGGTCGTCCTGGCACGTGCTCATTTGCATTCGGCAGCCCCTTAAGAACAACAGTATCAAACAGATGTCGTTCCCGGATAATCCTCCATCATCGAATATTATTGGAAGAAACTGGAGAAGAAATCCTAGGATCCTACTACGACTCAAGATAAAGAAACGGGCCTAGAGAAATCGACATCAAAAGATTAGGGAAAAGATGAATTAGAAGAAATTAGAACGGAAGAACTAATTCTACTGAGTGAAGAGCTCACAGTCGAAGACTTGGCAGATGAGGGTACTTTGAACACAATCAGTAAAATGACAGCAAAAAGTGTCGCTATAAGTCACGGGAGTTCAATCTAAACCAGTACCATAGCAAGACCACCTGCTACAGAAGCGGTGAAAACTAAAATACGGGAACTAAGTATTAATGATGAGAAAATAACTTTACTAACACGAATGATTCTGGTGACCTGGTCTCTTCCGAAGACTGCATCAATATTAAAATGGAGATAATAGAGAACCCCCAAAAGAAATGCAATAAGAAGTTACAGACACTAACAAAAGAGAAAGTTGAAAAATAAAAAAAATTGGAATTACCGACAATGAATAAATATCTAAAAGTTAAAAATTGTTTAAATTAAAAAATAAATAAAAAAAGAGCTCTGCCAACCAATAAATTAGAGAAACTAAATAATCTCCACTTCTCGCCCTAGAGGTTAATTTTCCGTTCTGACGTTGTTCATTGAGTATCGCTAAAAGAACTTTGGCTTGGTTTTATTTTAAAGTTCAGAAAATAAACCTATTAAGCTCCGTCGTGCCACCATTTACGCAATTATGTTCTTGAGCTACAAGTATTCCTATATTTTAGGCACGGTTACGCCGACGACATCGCTGACTTCTGTAATATTATGGGTTTAGGGGGGGGGGGGTGAGAAGTGATGATGTAGCTAGCCTCTTGAATGGTAATCCTTCGTACCACTAGGGGGTTTTGTTGCCGGTTAGTGGTAACGTTGCCACTCAAAAAGGGTGAGCTTTATAGGTTTGGGATAACGCTTGACACCGGCAATTGCAAATTATTTGAATGCGTAACAGAAATATCCCTTTAGGTAGCCTTGTACTTGATCCGAGAAGAGGGTACCAGCTTGGATGGATAAAAGAATCTGTTTATAGATGTAAACGAGTCTCAGTTTATTTATTTTACTTGGCACCAAAATAGGAAGTACTCCGAGTATAATTTCACGATTCGATTTTACACCAAAGTAATGCGGGAATATGGTAGAGCGACCGGGTGATTATAATGATCGACTTATTGAATTAATAAATGCGTAACAATTAAGAGAGTAATAATAATGACTCTCTCTCTCTCTCTCTGCACCCCTTTATAAAGGTGGAAAAGACACTCATCAAGTCAGCCTCACGCCTCGCCTACAAATGACGTTTGCGCACGTGATTCGCTGCTCATTCCATTCTCTCGCCTCCTGATTGGCTTAAATTAATCCTTTATTTAATTCTGATTGGATGGCGTCTACATTGCCGTACCTCGTTATTAGCCAATATTTCTAGAAGGCAGAGCTTTATTATATGGCTTATATTAGTTTAACTTGTGGCTATATTTGTTACAGAATGGTGAGTTGCTTTTATCACACGCCCTTTTATTACCTCCAGACATTCTCAGTTTCCTAATGTTTACTTCTCTGGCGCCTGTCTGACTTAAGCCCAGATATTGAGAGTACCACTTTATTACAGTGAGAAAATTGACCTTTTATCTCTACCTTCTAAACTCGCTCTCTCTTCCTTACCTCGGGTTCCGTTGTGTAGGGTATCTACATGTACACCCTTCAGGTGTGCCCTACAGGTTTGTCGTGAAATGGACAGACTATATATTTATATATACCTAGGTACTTTGGGGTTTGGCCCAAAGTGGGTTGAAGACCGTTAGTGAAAGGGGAAATGGTTATGAGTCCAGTGAGCATGGTCTATTATTAACTTTGCGGGGTCCTCTTAACCAAAATTTTAGAGTGCAATTTGGCCGAAGATTAACAGGTAGCTGGTACGCGCTGGGGTTGCAAAAGAAAGACAATGACGAAAATATAACTTTACTAACAACAAAAGAATTTATATATTTACATAGAAATTGGGTTTAAATGGAATGGTCGCCCAGACGGGGTTACAGATTTACACGAGATCAGGTAGGTTAATTAAGGGATTAAAGAGGTCAGATACAGTTGGGGATTTAAAGGGGCATTTTAAACTAGAGCGTTCACACAAATAAGGGAGCAATTGGATAAGCGAGATTTAAGATCAATCTGCAGGTGGCAACGGTTACGAATACCTTATGTGATCGTTGCCGCAAAGGGGCCAGTTGGGGTACGGTGAATGCGACGGGAGAAGTTGGTTTACCTCTGGCTTCATACGAGGGAGCACTAGTCGTCTTCAGAGTTTGGAATCCTTGTCAGTCCTTGCCGATTGACTACGGCAGAGTTCACTGATGTCGAATCTTGCCGATTGACTAAGGCAGAGTTAACGGATCGATTTAGCCTTCACTTGAATCGAAATCGCCGCTGGGGAGGAGGAGGGGGAGAGCGTCCTTTAGCTCGTTCGTCGGAGTAGGTGGAAGTCTAACAGTGCTGCTCTCTAAACTCAGTCGAAGCGTTATATAGGCGCCTGGTGAGGTGGCTCTAAACTCATGCGCGATCTTGGAAAAAAGTCGGCGACTCCTTCGGGGGAAGGGGGAATCTTGATAACGATCGTTGGAATATCCAACGGATTCCAATCTTTCAGCGGAAAGCTCGCTGAGAGGTGACCGCGAGAGGGGGGGGGGGGCAACGGTCCATAGGCAAATAGAGCTGGGGCGAATGATAACAGCGTCTGCCACCTCCTTGCCTAGGTTCCCATGCTTTCACCAGCTCCATGCGGTGATCTCCGGATCCACCTGGGTACAGAAGGGCACGTGGCCGCCATTTGACCTCATTCTGCTACAAGGTTACTTGTTCAATTCTGTTCTTTTTCCCCGTCGGAAGCAAAAATGCGGCAAAATCGAAGTTGAATCGGATTTTTTAGGAATCAGATTCAAATTCGGTTGTTTTGCCGCCCCCCCCCCCCCCCCCGGCAAGAAAGAACACATTTGGACAAAGCTCAGAGAATACTACAAAAGCTGATTACGGTTAATTAAATAACCTTTTTTCATGCGTACATAAATTAGGAGTCTCTTTTTTTCTGTAATATTTTTTTTTCAAAGCAAAATACGAAATTTAGTGAAAAGATGTAATCGGACGGAATCTGTAAATGAAGAAGCAAGTTCAGGAGGAAGATAATTTACAGAAGAAAAACATTCATTTGCAAATTTTAAAGGATTTATATGAGGAGGATTTTCCTTGGCGAAGCACTGTGTGTGCTGATCTCGTAGAGCAAATCTGGGATAATAATTATCCCAATTGACATTGCACCAAACATTATCATCATCATCATTTCACTAACTCTATAATTTAAGAAGGGGATTTTTTGAGTATTTGAATAATAATTTCATCTTAGTTTGGTTATGACTTATGTTTTTTATCAAAGATATTTCTAATAATTCTTTTATAATATCAAAAAACAAAATGGTGAAGTTCAGAAATAAATATAAGTATCGAAATTTTGTGAATTTTTAAAAAACCCCAAAAGAATTACAAATGGGGAAATTCAGAAAATTTTTCTATATCTTCTATTCTATAACTATATTTTAGCAACGTGATATTTTGAAAGGTGGTAAATTTTGTTTAGAGTTCCTTTTTTAAATTATTATAATTGGCGAAGTTCAGAAAATTGATAACAATTTAACCATGGCCGCTTTTTTTAGATTTTAAATTTTAATCTTAGGAGCGAAGCCATTGCCTGGTTGTCAAATAATTATGAATCCTGGTAAAAAAAGTCTTTAAATAAATTATTAAATAAAATAAATTTAAAGTCACCTTCAGGTTTGAAGTTGTTTCCTGCTGAATTTTGAGTGTCTTTGAGCACTTGGAGCATGTAGCCTTGTTGTTGTCCATGACCTTGA
Organism: Ceratothoa steindachneri; assembly: GCA_963969495.1. Classification (NCBI taxonomy): domain Eukaryota; kingdom Metazoa; phylum Arthropoda; class Malacostraca; order Isopoda; family Cymothoidae; genus Ceratothoa; species Ceratothoa steindachneri. Next base: position 56,846,807 of record OZ018333.1, read on the forward strand.
AGAACCGGGCGATGTGCCTCCAACTGTTCTCCTGGCTGAGGCTGGAGCTGTCTGTCTCCATTGTGGCTTTGATCTCAGCCGACTCGTTAGAGTCCAGCGACATCCTGCTCACACTGCGCGAGAGCGGAAGGGTTAGGGTGTTCTCCACGCCCCCCATGATGTTGTCGTTGACCGCCGCCGCCTGGTCGCTGTGCTGAGAGCCCAGGGAATTCTGGTTTGCGCCGCTGGTGTTTCTGTTCATGGGCTGGGGAGTCAGAAATCTCTCCATACTGGATGTAACGGACGCGTCTTCGTCCGCTATCAAAGGTGTGAATAAAACTCCGTCTTTGACAAGGCTACTTCTTTTGCACGCGCTAAATTCTGTACAAATATTCAGTATTTAGAAAGAAAATTACAAAATGCGCAATAAATGCTAAGTTGAATGTACAAATAAATGCTAACTCGCAACAAGCAAGTGCGCACAAGTAAGAGGCCGTTGCGCACGAATACATGATGAAACTTGTATGAAATGGCTAATTCACGAACTTTAAGCTTGATTTATCGTTACTTTATGAAACTAATAGTCTAGATATGATCATATGAATACCATTAGAATGAAATAGAAATACTAAATGCAAATATTAATAGTGCAACTTACTGCCGTTGGGGTCCGCAATAGCAGGAAAACGAAAACAGAAGGATTACTCCGAAGCGTTCACAAGTGGTGGCAAGGAAGCAGCGCAAAAACAACTTGCTCTCACGACGACTGGCTCTAAACTGGTGCGGCGCGTCACTTAACCGATATTAGATGCGTACGAAAAAACAAAACTAAACACGTATTATACCTATTTTATGCTTGTAAAATATAACCTTTTTTATTATATATATGATTCCATTAAATTTCTTTCAATAAAATTTCATGGAATCAGCAATGATCAAATTCTCCCATAACATTAATTTCAATCTAAGGGAGGGTCTATTTAAATTAGATAATTGGATCATGAATAATATTTGTTTGCAATATCAATTTAATTTGTTGAATTGATTTGTATATTGTAGTTCCGGGGATGGGCTATTCATTTTTTCGTCAGTTGTTTTTTTTCTCCCTAAACGATTGTCTTTGTTCGTCGGTACGTTTGAATGACGTCACATTTCTCTATTTATTAACTGCTTCTCTATTCCAGTGTTCTTCTGCTCCTCATGATGTAAACACAAAAGCGCTTGGGCTTATTCTGTGTATTATTTTCCTTTGGGATATTTTAAGCATCTTAGATCACGTGTTTTTTAGTGATTATTTTTGCATATATATATATATATATATATATATATATATATATATATATATATATATATATATATATATATATATATATATACAGGGTGTGAGGCTAATTTGTCACCTAACTGCAATATGAAAGAAAATAACACAAAGCGTTAATTTATACAAATATATTTACTACGGCCTCCAGGTAGTATTGGAACCTGCTGCGGGCCTTCTCCTCCCCCCCCCCCTCCTTCTTTAAATCGGTGAAAACTGTGGTGATTCTGGAACAAAGCTCCGCCTTCGTGATAGACGAGGACTTTTTTCATATCTTCCTAAAAGTTAGTGGTTGCACGCTCGGTAGTTCAGAGAGATGTGGTCAAAGAAATGGTATGGCAGCCAAGACTGGGTTCTCCTGCTTGTGTGGCATGGGGAGGACTCCTGCTGTCACAGATATAGCCTTCCAGTTGCCACTTCTTGGATCCAGAGAAACCAAACCCCCCCAGGTACTTAATGTAGCCATCGGAAACAAAAGTTGGCCTTTCTCCACTTGTATGGGCTGTAGCAGATGTCCCAATGCGTGAGACTCCGGTACTCCCTTAGCCCTGGCTATGGACATCATTGACTTGCTGGGCTCGTTGGCAATGATGGGCTGGATCTCCGTGACGATTTCGGGGTTTCTTTTCGCATAAAAAAACGCTTAGAGCGAGGTTTTCGAGCCTTGCAATCACAGGCTCATTAGAGCTCTCAGCGTAAATAGCAAAATAGCAAAGCTCGTTTTTTCCAATATGTGAAGGATTTAATTTAGCCATGGTATTGCTTCCTTCACAGACGATGCGCAACTGATTCTACTATGATAGTAAGAAGGGATAACTGACGCCAGACAAAACGCATTTCCGGAATTCAGAGTTGCCAACGACGAAAAAAATAACTACCATACCCTGTATGCATATATGTGAAGGACTCACAAAAGTATTACGTGAGGTTAGCAATGGATTTAATATCCCTCATCAAAAATGAAACACGATTTCCGACTTTTTTCCTTTTCCTTCTCAAGGAAAACTAAAAGAAAAAAATATAACAAGAGATGATAATAAATAAAACAAAATTTGTAGACCCCTCTTAAACAAGAAATCACCATTGAAGAAGGGGAGAGAGGGAATAGGCGAGAGAAAGACACAACCAAGAACATTGACATGCGCAATAAAGAGATTAACGCACACGGGATAGCCTAAGAGATCCAACCAGGATAACAGAATGGATTACAAGTTGGCTAAATTAAGATGCACATAGACCACCAATAACAAGATGGAACTAACAAAACTCAAAAACTAATAGACACAGAAAAGTTTCAAGTTTGCCCTTAAATATTATGCAGAGAACTCGCAGAAACAACCTCTTCAGGCAAAGAGTTCCATAAATTGATAGTCCTAAGTGAGAAGAAGCGAGCTCTGACATCAGTATTGTGAGGAGGGACAAAGATTTTTTTTTACTGTGATCTCTAGTTCGATCAAGACCTCTGCAGTTGAATAGGCCAACCAATTGGGTGCAATGACCATTTAGAATCTTCTAAACCATTATTAAGTCAGTACGAATAAGACGAACTTTGATTGCGAACAAACTCAATCTTGATCATCTTTCAGCATATGGGAGATCCTCCACTAACTTTTTTAGTCCACTTTCTTTGAACTGATTCAAGAAGGTCCTGGTCACCAATAAAACCGGTATTCCATACAACACAGGCAAAGTCAATAATTGGATGAATATGCATAACAAACACCTGACACATAAACTGAATTGATCTACAAATGGTACCTCGGAGAATATTATTAGCAACACCATTAGCTTTAACAAAGACTTCTCTAACATGAAGATGGAATTTTAGAGTTGCATCTACCAAAATGCAAATGTCCTTAAAGGAAGATTTAGATGGAATAGGACCAACGCCCAAGTTTACACAACCATAGAGGCAGCGGGTGAACAACAAAAGCGGATGTGGGCACATTTATTTACACAAAAGGAAAGGTCCAGGATTTACTTTTATTGTAAATAGAGAAACGTCATTTTGTAGAGAAACACAAGCACCATTATTATTAAACTTGCTCAGATCAACATGTGGCAGAGCCAAATACAATTTCAAATCATCTTCAAACAAGACGATTTTTCTGCTGAGACCAGCACAAATCTGCTTTATATAAATTCAAAAAAAGATCAGGACCCGCTACAGAACCCTGTGAAACCCCACTAGTAATATCAACTGAGTAGCTGAAAGAACCCTGCACTACAACCTTTAAACTTCTGTGTGTTAAGAAATCGCTGAACCATCCAAGCAATGGGTTACAAATACCACGTTGAGAAAGTTTGATGATAAGCAATCTATGATCAAAGGCTTTACTATAATCGAAATAAAGTACATCACCTAATGCTCCAAGATCCACATTTTTGCTAATATAGTCATAAGTCAGTAGTAATTGATCAGGCACAGATAGGTTAGCACGGAAGCCAAATTGAGAGCGCGAAAGTAAAGAGTTTGACTCTAGATAATTAAACATTTTTAAAACAATGACTCTTTCCAATGTTTTAAAACAATTAGACGTCATACTAATAGGCCTATAATTAGATGGATTGTAGTGAATCCCACTCTTGAATAAAGGAAGCACATGAGCAACCTTCCACTGCGAAAGAACAGTCATTGAAGAGACGCTTTTACTAAAGAAAAGAAATCAGGTGATAGCATAAAACAGTAGCACAGTTTTTCAGAACAATGAGAGGAATATTGTCAGGGTCACAGCTTAGAGAATTTTTTAACATTTTTAATGCTAATAGAATCGCGAATTGTGAGTAAATATAATTGTAACTAACTAAACTCACGATGGTTAAAAGGGAAATGTATGAGAGTCTTGAAAGGAAAGATAAGGAATTATCCAGTGTTTTTGTTTGTAAAACCTGAGGATTAAATGGAGAAAGAATTCAACTGACCTTCTTGATTTGGTGATGGCTAGACAACGAGTGAAAATTTTTGTCTCCCATGCGGAATATTTGAAAGCGTTAGTACGTGCGTGTAAATGTTGCCAAAAGGGTGGCCTTTTTGAATCCGACTTTTTTTTTACAAATATAAATAAATTTAGAAAAATTAGATAAATTTATATATATATATATATATATATATATATATATATATATATATATATATATATATATATATATATATACATATATATATATATATATATATATATATATATATATATATATATATATATATTTGTAGCTGCAGAGCTGCTACAAATACCCCCCCCCCCCCAGAGAGTTAGTCACCCATCCAAAAGAATTCTAAACATAGAATACCGACGAGGTCTCCTAACAACGCGGCCAGAACGTGTCACGGTGCCATGCGGCTGATTTCGATCATAGGAGCACAATTAACTGGCAGTGCCAATCAGTTGCGGCGAAACACTGTCGTGAGCGGGGGCACGTGGGGCGAAGGACATCCATTTTATTCCCCCAAAACTGGCGTCTGACGGGGACTGGCCGTTGTGAGACTGGCTCTCCGCTGCTAACGAGGGCTCCTGCAACAAATGGGGAGGCGGCAGCAATCGAGAAGGAGAATTGGGCGTTGGAGAATGGTTTGTAGGAGGGTTTTGAAGAAAAGTATGAGAAACCACTGGATCACTAACAGTCATAGTGGGAGGAGAAAACAGTGGCTCTTCAAGGCGGACCAATTCTGTAAAGGCGGATTTCAAGCTATCGATGGAGACAGTATCCTGCTTAGTGCCAAACTGTAGTACAAAGAATTTCGGCTTCCTGGAGATGACGAGAAATGGTCCGTCATAGACTGGTTGCAAGGAAGAGCGAGCTGAGTCGCGGCGGACAAAAACGTGAGAACAGGTTACCATCTCCTTTGGCACGAAAGGTTTCTGATGAACAGGAACTCTTGGGGCGGTCGGCGGAACTACAGAGATCACCCGTACTAAATTACGTACGTATGCAGCAGGATGAACATAAGATGGTAGAGGACGGTCAGAAGAAGAAAAGGATTGACCAGGAAGACGAAGTTGAGTACCATAGACAAGTTCCACCACAGAGCAAGCCAAATCCTCTTTCAAGGATGTACGAATATCCAGGAGAATCAAGGGTATCTTGTCCACCCAAGTGATGTTGGGATCAGTAGAGCGTAAGCTTGCCTTTAGAGTCCTGTGCAAACGTTCGACCTCGGCGTTGCTTTGGAGATGATAACTAGTGGTGCGAAGACGAAAAGAGCCAAGCACTGACATTAATGCATCCCATTGGTGGGATTCAAATTGGCTACCTCGATCAGTCATGATCGTTGAAGAAACACCAAAACGAGCAACCCATGCTGAGACGAAAGCTCGAGTTACAGTGGAAGCTCTGATGTCCAAGATAGGAACTGCCTCTGGCCAACGAGTAAAATGATCGATCATGGTGAGAAGATAGATGCAACGACGTGAAAAGGGCAGAAGGCCTACCAGATCGATGTAAACGGCGTCAAAACGTGCCGATAGAAGAGGAAAAGCAGCTAAAGGGGTCTTTGTGTGACGTTAAACCTTTGCGCGTTGACAAAGCAAACATGTGTGGGTCCATTTGGCCACGTCGGCCTTCATACCTGGCCACATATAACGTTGTGTAATGAGCTTGCGAGTTTCTCGAATGCCAGGATGGGAAAGGCCGTGAGTTTGGTCAAAAATGTGTCGACAGTAAGCGAGGAATGAGTGGACGAGGACAGTCAGGCAATGAATAGTCAACCAGGATGCGCCTGGAAGGACTGTCCGGCAAGTCGATTTCGCAAACGACGAGTTGAGAAGAGTGACACAGTGTTTGTGTGTTTTCATCTTGTTCCTGGGCGAGCCCTATTGTCGCATGATCGATGGGTGCAGTGTGTGGGAGGGCTGCATCCCCGAAATCGATGAAATGCGAGAGAGAGCGTCGGAACGACGTTTGATAAACCAGGAGCGTAGCGAATATCGTTTGTCATCTGTAGGATGAAGTCAAAATGAGGGGAATCAACGGCAGAGTGCACAGCAGAGGTACTACTAGCGGCAAGCGCACCCACCAACGGCTTATGGTCGGTAAAGAAAGTAAATTCACGCCCTTCCAAGTATTGTCGTAAATGGCGGAGGGCGAGGTAAACACTGAGGAGTTCGCGGGAAAACGTACTGTACCTCTATTGAGAAGGAATACGTGCTTTGGAGAAGAAAGCGAGCGGCTGCCAAGAGTCACCAACCTTCTGCTGCAACTTCGCACCGGCATGGGTAGCAGATGCGTCAAAAGCAACGCTTATGGAAGCTCCTGGGCAAGAATGGGCCAAGGAAACAGCGGAAGCCATAGCCTCTTTCGTGCGAGAGAAAGCCTCGCAAGCTACGGAAGACCAGGATAGAGGTAGGTTCCTTTTGGATTTTGAAAACAGATCGTAGAGAGGTTGCATGATGTTAGAAATGTTGAGAATGAATCTGTGGAAAAAGTTTACCATACCACAAATCTAAGAAGTTGCTTGAATGAAGAAGGTGGAAGGGGTGGGGGGGGATCCCGATTAATTGCAACTTTATCCTCGAGAGGACGAATTCTGTCAGGGGAAATGTGGTGTCCCAAAAAGAGAGCTGCGTGACACCAAAAAGACACTTAGAAGTGTTGAATACGATATCATACTCTTCTAAACGAGCTAAAACCTGACGAAGGTGAGAGAGATGTTCCTCTAAAGATGAAGATGCTATCAGGAGGTTGTCTATGTAGCAAAATACGAAGGGGAGACCTCTCAGAACCTGATCCATAAAACGTTGGAAGGTCTGACCACTGTTACGAAGACCGTAAGTCATTCGCTTTATGACGAAGGAGCCGAATGGCGTGGTGATAGCCGTCTTTGGGGCGTCATCTGGGTGAATAGGGATTTGGTTGAAAGCACGGCCCAAATGGAGCCAAGAAAAGACTGAACAACCGAAAAGAGTAGAATTAAAATCAGACAGGTAAGGAAGAGGATATCTATCTGGAATGGTACAAGCATTAAGTCGCCTGTAATCACCCACAACCCTCAACTCACCCGGCGTAGACTATGGCACTACGGGAAGCGGTGAAGCCCAGAGAGAGGTAGATGGAAAAGCTATTCCGGCCTCCACCATAAACTTGAACTCTTGCTTCATTAGAGCAAGTCTATCCGGGGCCAGTCGACGGGGGCGTGAGAATACAGGCCCTCCTGTCGTCTCTATTCTATGATAGGCCTGTGCTTGATAGGCCTGTCCTTTGAAGTGGCAGAATAAGGCTATGAGCTTCCCGCAGGAGTTGTTGGAAGTGTGGGGCAGTTGTAGGGAGACGAGCAAACTGTAGTCTTCCAGTTCGAGGAGGATAGGATCTCCCGTTGGACCTGAAGCAGAGCAGTTGTTTAATAATGCTATTACCTTAACCGCACCAATTTGTCTTAGATATTTTTCCATCATTCGAGCGTTTTGGCTAAGTCAACGCTGTTGATATATTAATAATAACACATTTCTGTAACAGTAAGAGAGGCGACAAAAAGGGATGACTTTGGAACCAGTTGTTTTGAACTGGTGGATGAGCTATCCTATAAATGTAGTCTTACAGTTCGAGGAGGATAGGATCTCCCACTTGACCTGAAGCAGAGCAGTTGTCAAATAATGCCATTACCTTAACCGCACCAATTTGTCTTCGATATTTTTCCATATACGAGGGGAGGTCAATAAGTTTTGCGAATCGCAAGGGAAAAACAGAGGAAGGGAGATGGCTGCTTGTGGGGGTGTTAGGACAAGTTATGACAAGTCAGGACCTGCAGCCGCACGCTCCTGCCTCCTCTATTTAAGAAGCAGTAGCTGATCGCAGATCAGCAACTATTGCTCGTTGGAATATGGAGTTCCGCCAAGGTCGTGAGTTCCTTGAAGATGACCCCTGTCCAGGACGCCCGTCAGACGTGACCAACGAGGACAATGTGGCCCGTGTGGAGAGGATGATCCTCGAAAATCGACGGCTGAATGTCGAAAAAATTGAGCGACAACTTGGAATATCACATGGAAGTATCAACATCATCTACGACAATTTGGCCATGACCAAGGTCTCAGCCCGTTGGGTCCCTAGAAACCTCACGCCCCATGATCAAATTCAACGTCGTCAAAGTCCACAAGGCCAGACTTGCACAAGCTACTCTGTAAGAGTGCTGATTCAAGGAGCTCAACCATCCTCCCTACAGTCCAGATCTGGCCCCTATCGACTACTTTTTATTCCTCCAGCTCAAGGCTGCACTGCGTGGACGCCGGTTTGGGCGAAATTAAGATGCCCAGCTCACCGTCCAGGAGTGGATTGAACAGCAGTCGGGAGATTTTTGGTTGTCGGGAATTCGAAGCCTCAGGGACAAGTGGCGCAAGTGCATTGAAGTCGATGGTAGTTATATTGAAAAATAATAAAACACTTTTCCTCATATCACGTTTCCTTATATCCCAATTGCAAAACTTATTGACCAACCCTCGTACATTCATGTAGTTTCCTTATGATGAATTAATAAATAACCCTTCGAGATCATCTTACAGCTTCTCCTATATCAAATTCCTACAAGATTGTTTTTCATTATAGCGAGACTCGGCCTATGAAATGGTGTTTAATCGTGGCCTTCATGAATGAGAAGGCCGCGTCACTCGGTCCGTGACGTTACACCTGGAGGCCATAGCTGCGCTGCCGTCCACTGCAGTTTCCCCCTTATTTGCCTTCATTTTGTGCATATACACCTCTTGGTATGTCTGTTATCGTCATACATAACATCTTTTAACATTAGAAAACGATCATGAACTTAGAAAATACTGAAATCACATTTTTATAATCAAACTGATCATAACACAATTAAAGATAAATAAAAAGATAATAGCTATGTATTCCTACTTTTATTGACAAATATGGGCATCCTAAATACTACTAAAATCAAGGCGGACAGTTCACATATAGGCCTATTCTATAGTCTACAGCTTCTTTTTTTTCCCCTGATGTCTTGCTTTCCCAATAAAATCATTTTCCTGACCACCGAAGTTGTTGAGGAAAGTATTGGTTGAGGCCCACAGCAGCATTTTTTTTTAATTTTCTCTATGCCATGACCATTATTACAATTATTCATTAGGAGAATCCATCATTATCTGTTAGTACATTGAGTGTTACTTCTGTAGCAATAGTCTTTGAGTGAAGTGATTTTATGAATTGAGGATCTTTTGAAAGTTTATTATAACTAAATAGTTATACATAATAATATATATGTCGTGGTATGACATTGCATTAAATCAATACCATATTATATCTATGAGGGAGGGACCAATAACTTGAAAGCGAACCGACAAAAGGGACGGAAAACCACGAGTTCAGACGGGCTGAGTAGCGAGAGAGTGCAACGAGGTCAGGTAAATTATGGACAATGGCAAAGTTCAAGGTTATTTAAAGAGGCATGTATAAAAATAGAATTTTATTTACACAAAAATAATGAGACAATTGATGCGTAAAATTACCTCAGAGAATTAACGGGCAAAATCCCATCAATAAACGAAGGGGGGAAGATTAATTCAATTGGGTTACTGAAGGGGGGAAGGGAGGTTGGCTTACGGATGTCTTCTGCACGTGAGGTGAGGCCGCTCGGACTTCAGAGCGGGAGGTTGGAGTGATGATGGTTCTCCAAAAGCAAGGGGGGAGGGGGTAACTTCCGGTCCAGGGGAGAGTATTTCGGCTACCCGAAATGAGGAGAGTTTCGACAGGAGTTGATGAAAGAAGTTGGGGAAAATCACTCGGGGCAATCATTAAGTGGAATTACTTCCTGGCTGGGGCTAATTCCAAATACACAAAATATTCCAACTGTCACTTTGCTTTGTTGCTAGCACTTGACTTGGAACCATGCGGAATCTTCTGGGTTCTGGGCGAGACTTCTCAACTCTGTGTCTCTTCCGGGGAGTCGAGCGTTATTTATGTCCGAGGCTCTTCCCGGAGTTGGGGGTTAGCGGGAAACAGCTTTACTCTCGAAGGGCCTCGAATCTTCTTGCAGAGCTATTTTAGCCCGCATAAAGGTGAATCGTGGGAGATTCGATTCGAGGCTACCGCTTGTGGAAGGGGAAGGGGGGGGATAGGCTTACCCCTTTAGGCCTAGCCGGGCCTTCTGCTGCACATGGGAATTCCTTTCTGCTAAAGATCTTCCACGTGGGGATTCCCTCACCATTTACTACAGCGTCGTCAGGATATAAAAGTGAGCCTCTGCTAATACCACGTATATAATCATGGTTGTGTGGTAAACTTTCTTTGCAACGCTAAAACAACAATATCCAGATATGTATGTAAAAACTTGTTGATACCCCATACAATCTTCAATATCATTTTCAGCGATGTCTATATCATACTTCTTCAAATTTAGAAACTCTACACTTTTGTTGCAGAAAGTAATTTCAGCACAGACATCATTCTCAGTTTTTTTCTCACACTCGAACCCTTGCCGAACTTATATGTTATAATTGCCACACGCAAGCTGGCGATATGTGTCAAACCTTCCCTCCAAATGATCTGCCTGGAATTCCCAAGATAAAATACACTTCTAGTTAAGTTCACGTATGCAGTAATCGGTTATTTGCAAAAAAAACAGTGGTTGTGTGTTTGAGAGCATTAAAGGTTTCACGAGTAAGTTTTCCCGTCACCTCCGTCATGGAATCCCAGAGATTTAACCAGTTGAGAAAATAATGCAAGAAAAAATATCCTTCATTATTCTCGTCATTCGTCAGAGGGGTAGCATATTTAGTTGAAGTTGAAGTTGATGTAAGAAGTAGGAAAAATATGTAGTAGGTATATAAAGATAAAAAAGAGTATTAGTTTTGCCCTGGTGTAGAGGGCTCCTCACAGGTTTTTCTTGCTTTTGTCTCTTATTTTTCTTCTCTTTGTTTGTTATTATTATTTCTATTTATCAATTTATATATATATATATATATATATATATATATATATATATATATATATATATATATATATATATATATTATTTTATTTTATTATATTTGTTTTTATTGTTTTTTTGTTTTGTTTTTGTTTTTTTAACTAACATTAAGTAAATAAATAAATATATTTGATATTTCCTCCATCGTGGCTTTCAAGCCTTTCATTTTCTTACTTGCTATATATTTCTTATTTTATATTTCTATCTTATTAGTTACTATATCTTTTGCCGGGATTTAGGATTTAATTTTTGATTGTCTTGGTAGGTTTTATATTGGGCACTACGCCTCTTTCACTCTTCGCTATAGTCTCTTCATTCTTTGGACATATTTATTTTTAAGACGAAGACCTTTAGATGGGTTTTTTACATCCATTATTTCCACCAAACATGAATTATTTCTATGTACTTTGCAACATCTTCAAAGCAAGGTAACTTATGCACTTTCCCAAGAGTTAGTAATGCTTGGACAATATACTCATTGAAAATATGAGTAACTAAATTGACATTTTGCCCCGCCATAGTTGAGGGTGGCAGAGCCTTTAGCGTAAGCTTATAAGCATATTTTAGGAGAGAATCTGCTAATACGGAGTGAAGTTTCTTCAAGAGTTGTAAAAGGAGCCTTGCAAATTCTAGTTACTGAGTCATATACATTTTCTAAAGAAAAGTGGGGAAATTCCATACATTTGTCACCATTTTTCTAGTTAGGCCAATTGTTTCTAATACTTTTGAATATATGTACAAAATCAAACAAGAAAAACAAAGGTCTAGAATTTTGTGCTGGGTGGCGATATACAGTGGAACATGGCTTTCTTGTTGATGGCATTGTTGTCTGTTACAACACATATGACTCGGAAGCCTATTTGCTCTAATCCAGTGAGGATTAGCTTTATTATTGTATGCAACGTTTCTGCTTTCAACGTTTTAACTGGCAAAATGTGAACAACGTCCTTAAACTTTGAGAGCAAACTACTTATCATAAATACAAAAACAACGTTTGCTGCCTCTGTGCTGTTGAAACCCGAACCAACAACATTGCCTCCTTTGCAATCAAAATACTGTTTAATATGAATTTCATCAACCATCAGTATGACAGTTATGTCACTTTGTGATAAAAATTTAAATTTATTTTTAATATAGATTAAAAAGTTACTATTATGTTGTTCAAATGCTGGATTCAAATGCAATGACAGCGTAAGGCTTCTAATAGTAGAGTTGCTTGGCAATATTAAGTACCCTGTGTATTTACGTACCTTGGTGTATTTCGTAGGCACAAAATCCTCTCGTCGCATTGATCTCACCCACTGAGTAGACAATACCTCGTCTTTAGGGAAAGAAAACACACACACTTTGTTCCCATTTCCATAATTGCCTCGGCATAATGGAAGACAACACTTGTTTGACATATTGCACCAGGCTTGTATTGAAAAACCACCATTAAAATTATTTAAATATCCAGGTTCAGTTCACTTGACCCTTGTCCTCTTGTGACCCACAGCAAACTGAAATTGGATCAGTTGTCGATTAGTCCGGAGGTTAAGTTGCCAAATAGCCTTCCAGCAGGAGGCCGCCGCTTGGTGATGATGTAGGAGCCGCTCACGGACCGAGTGACGAGACCTTCTCATTCACAAAGGCCACAGTTTAATCCCGTTGATATATGCTTCCCTTTATCATAAGAATAATAATGATAATATAATAATTATGTTTGGCTTGGTGAAATAATAAGAAAAAATAGGGTAAAAACGTATAGCCATATAATGAAAATTTGTGAAAACTCAATTTATGAAATGCTGTCCTACCTTCCTTTGATTGAAACTGCTTACCGTCTTTCCACTTGGACTCGAGATAATTTGCAATGTTCTCACGTTGGCCGTGTGTCGTCTTCTGCTAGAGATGCTGACAAAATTGGTCGCGAGTTCGGTTAAATCGAACTCCTGACCCATTTGTATTCGCCCCGCTCTCTGCCCCTGATATTCGTCTCTTGACACTTAGTTAGGTCTCTTTGGTTAAGTAATCTCGAGGTTTATAATCTCTGCCGTTGTGCCGGATTTCTTCGCCGTCTTTCTTCCTCCGTGCGTGTGTTGCACTCAGTCCTTTGGTCATGTGCTTATTTAGCGCATAACATTAGAAACATGGTTAGTAAGATCACAAATTGCTGAGTTTAAAACAAAAGTGTAAAAGGCGACCCGAAAGCATCACTTTCTTCTATTCTACACAGTGATATTATTGTTTGTACTTAATGCACTTTAGTTCCAATAATTACCACTTTGAAGTATAATGGTAGAAAATGTGCTAGATCATGCAGGGTTGCCACAAGTAAATTTTAAAAAGAACCAAAATTCGGAGCTAAAAGGTACCAGAAAGAACCAAATGTAAATTTTACGAGGGATAATACAAGAATTCTCAAGAATTTGGTTTAAATTTGTGCAATAGAAGCATTTATGTTTTAAATAACGAGACTCTCATCATACTTAACAATTATTTAATTAAATGAATACATGATAAAATTGGCTCTTTTTGTAGTAATTTGGTACTTTTGCTGTTTTAGACGCCCTAAAAGAACCAAATCTAGTACTTTAGTAACAGTTGTGGCAACCCTGGCTAGATGGCAATTCAAAATGGGAGAGGAGATCGTGAGGTGACGAATCAAACTTTGGTCCCTGAAAACCACAGCTCTAACAGATTAATTTTCTAATCCTCCTTTTAATTAAATGCCCCATTTTTTATAGCTCTAAATTCAACAAATTATATAAATTGATTTATAATAAAATTCTATCGGGTGCTGTTAGTTTATTTTTCGCTTTAATTAGGTGACAGACTAGTTACTTAATTATTTGATAGTGATACTTTTTCAGAAATAATTAAACGGGAATAAAATATACTAGTATAAAGGAAAATAGCTATGGCTGGCAATAATAAAGTTTTATAGGTGTTAAAACATCCTTTCAAAATAACATTTGTTTAATAGATCCAACAGGGCACTCATTTGTGAGGTCCCTAGTTGAGCCTACTTTCCTTGCAACTTGAATACTTAATAGGCTTTGATCAATCATTAAATCATTTTTTGATTTTAAAAGTCAAAATAACAAAAAAAAATTTCAGGATATAAACTTATATACATAAAAAAATTGATAAAATTCTAAAAACATTTCTTTTTCAGATAAATGAAATATTAATGGGTAACAAAAAACATTCTCTATTAGTTTAGAAATGCATTAAAAGTGAAAAATAATCTCCTTGGGAAGATAAGAATGAAACGGCATCACCAGTTAAACCTAAAGTTCCATACAACACGAGATTCCGAGCTCGCGTTCCTATAATATTTCGTCCATTTCCCAATATGTTTCACCTATTACTACTTCAGTTTTACCTAATGTTTTATTGGGTTTGGTTACTGGAAGCCGATTTCGAGTCGTACTATTGGCTCACTACGCTCGCCCTCCGGAACAAAAATAAAACGACAGTTAATGAGACAGTTAGGTGAAACATATTGGGAAATGAACGAAATATTTTGGGAACGCGACCGGGGAAGCTCGCGGGTATGGATCTTCAATTCTACCCGTTCTTTATTATAAAAATACGTAAAATGGTATATATCATTTTTATTAATTAGTGCACGAAAATTTGTGCTTATGCTGTTAAAAAAATATATTGCTGCCATCTTATCATTGATAGCTTGTTTTGAATCAAAAAATAATTCCTAGGTTAGGCAGGGTTTGGGTTTGTTATTTTTTCTTTTTTTAGTTTTATTTAAGATAGGCTAATTTTTTGTGGCTTCGCTTAGTTTGTTTTTAGTAAGTTTTGCCAGGTTTTGCGTGTTGATCTTCCCGCCTAAAAGCAACCAAACAGGAAGCCTATTCTAGGGATAGTTGCCTTAGGCTGCAGTCCAGAATAGGTTATCGTTATTATTGTTGTGATATAATGGTGCGCGCATTCTCACGTGGGCATTACTGTTGTTCTCTTATATTTACCACCTTTTTAAAATTTTCTTCGTTATTCCTTGAGAATGAACTGAACAAGTTCGAAAGAACTTGGAGTCCGCCTTTCATTTTCTTGTGGTATTTTTTGCATTTATTGCTCTACTCACGCGCTACTTTGTGAGTTTCTCATATATATATATATATATATATATATATATATATATATATATATATATATATATATATATATATATATATATATATATATATATATATATATATATATATATATATATATATTCTTATATTCGAAGAAATAATAATCCTAAATACAAGTAAACCGAAAATTAGACCAATCATAAACTCTAAGAAGAATTGAAAATCACATTCGTCAAACTTATCAACGTCCTCAATGAATGGATCGTTCTTTGCCACAATTATGGTGACATAGGAAATGCACAAGTGTTCAGCACATCATATAAAGATTAGAATCGCCACAATCCCCTAGATAAAGATGGCCGAGCATACGAATTGGAAGCATTGCTGTTGTATCTTACGTATAAAGCATTTTTCATTTGCTTAGTAACGGACTTTAAGCACCGCTAACGAAGAAAAACAACCTACTCTGGAAGTCTTTAGATGAATTTAGCTTCACCTTTTAGAAAGAGATCAATAATACTTTTAGTCATCGGAGATTCAAAATTCAATGCCGGCTTAAGCACCTCACTGCTTCCGTCCATCGTTCTGCTTGGGAACCTGCCTCGGATGTCTGCCATTCATTGATTTCGTCTTAACTATGTCGGCCACTTGGATTGTCATAATTAAAGGCTTATGTGAAAACTAGTTTGAGGGAGGGAGAGCTCACAGTGGAAGCATAAGTCAGAAATTTTCCCGAAAATGGAACTTTACTGCAAGTCCCGGGGGAGGGAAAGATCCACATCGCCCGGGGATCCGGCCAGAATATTAGATCGAATTAGCAGCCGTCTCTATGTAGTTGGATGCAGTTCAGGCGTAAGTACCCAGAATGGGGTAGCACCAAGTAGCGGGAGTTGATTCGACCGCTACTTCCATCAAGTCTACCATAAGTCATCCCTTCTGAGGTTTCCACTCGGGACCCATCCCATCCATCCATCATCACCCGTCATCCTGGTAGCATCTGAGCGGGGGACCAACTGGAAAATGGACGGGAGCATTCTCACTTACATTTCGGAACTAACCTACCTACACGACTACCGCCTTTACCACCAATCTCACATTCTTTTCATTCACAAAATAGAAAAATCATTACACTTTGGTTTCAGAGAAGAAAATAATCAAGTGGTCACAGTGAAAAGAAAAGGAAGACCCTGGAGAATCTTACGAAGAGGATTCCCTTGAGGATCATCCCTGGCCAGAGCGCGCTCGAGAAAAGCAAGCTCTGTGAAACTCTCTTCGCACAAATCAATTTGGTGCTTGTGAAGCTCATTGAAGGACAGTCAGGCTTCATTGCACTGTGTGCAGAGACCCAGGATTTGGACAAGCTCATATCGGTAGAAGGAGCAAACCTACTAAAGACACTAAACTTGGACCCAAAGACCCCTCCTCAGGTGACAGCAAGCAGCAGCAGCATCTACCGCAAAGTAGAGAGCTGGGTCGGGGGACACTCAACAGAGGAAATAAAAACTGAAATTGAGTCACAACATGAGTGAGCGAAAGTCCAGCAGGCCATTACATTCTGCGAGCACACGCATGTGTTGAAAGTGAACTTCACCTCTCCGGAAATGGCGAGAAAGGCTGCCACAGAAAGACTTTTGATTCTCTCCATGCGGATACCGGGAGTAAATGTTGAACAAGAAATGTTCCACAGTATACAGATGTGTTTCGTGTGAAACAAGATGGAACAGCACACAACCGCGACATGCACGGAAAAGGAAAATTTGTGGTGCATCGAATGTGCCACCTCAGGACATCACTTTGATAAATGCGAAAGTCCAAATAAAAAATGCCTCAACTGCAAGGGAGCCATAGAAGGTGCCCAGAGTCAGGCTACACAACCTAAAATGGGAACGGGAGGAGCCTCAAAACTTTCCTGGACAGGAACATCGTCAAGCGAATCGCCCCCGATTTTCCTACCTTTGTTAGAGGAAGGAGTGCCACGAAACCAGATATATGTCTGGCTAATCGTCAGCTGTCATTTAATTATCATGTAATGACCATATAGGGAGCCTACTTACCATCTATAGGAACCCTATACAAGTCCGAGGAATATCATCTGCTAAACCTGGATGAGGAAATTCTCGAAGAGATCGACGAGGCACTCTTCGAGAATCATCAAATAAATGCGGATAGAGCTTGTATCCCCAAATATGATTATGGGACCATCTCAACCTACAAATGGACCGAATACATGAACGATTTGTACCGTGAGCTGAGAATATTATACGAGATCAATGTAAGAAATGTATCAACTGACTCAATACAAAGAAACCGAGAAATAAAAGAAGAGCTCAGTCAGTTGATCCTGGCACAGTAATGGAGAGGCTGAGAAGATCAAGAGGCATCTCCTAAAGATTTTTGGCAAAATATTAAGCGTCTCAAAGGATCGTCTGAAAAAAAGAAGAAAATAGAAATAAGGAAAGAAGATGGAACCATTGAGACAGAAGAAAGAAACATCGAGGAAATTTTCCACAGTTATTGGGAATCGACATCAAAATATTTGGAAGAGATGAATTAGAAGAAATTAGAACGGAAGAACTAATTCTACTGAGTGAAGAGCTCACAGACGAAGACTTGGCAGATGAGGGTACTTTGAACACAATCAGTAAAATGACAGCAAAGAGGGTCGCTATAAGTCACGGGAGTTCAATCTAAACCAGTACCATAGCAAGACCACCTGCTACAGAAGCGGTGAAAACTAAAATACGGGAACTAAGTATTAATGATGGGAAAATAACTTTACTAACACGAATGATTCTGGTGACCTGGTCTCTTCCGAAGACTGCATCAATATTAAAATGGAGATAATAGAGAACCCCCAAAAGAAATGCAATAAGAAGTTACAGACACTAACAAAAGAGAAAGTTGAAAAATAAAAAAAATTGGAATTACCGACAATGAATAAATATCTAAAAGTTAAAAATTGTTTAAATTAAAAAAATAAATAAAAGAAGAGCTCTGACAACCAATAAATTAGAGAACCTAAATAATCTCCACTTCTCGCCCTAGAGGTTAATTTTCCGTTCTGACGCTGTTCATTGAGTATCGCTAAAAGAACTTTGGCTTGGTTTTATTTTAAAGTTCAGAAAATAAACCTATTAAGCTCCGTCGTGCCACCATTTACGCAATTATGTTCTTGAGCTACAAGTATTCCTATATTTTAGGCACGGTTACGCCGACGACATCGCTGACTTCTGTAATATTATGGGTTAGTTGTTCAATTCTGTTCTTTTTGCCCGTCGGAAGCAAAAATGCGGCAAAATCGAAGTTGAATCGGATTCAAATTCTGTGTTACCGTCCCCTTCTCCCTACCCCCCTCCCCCGACCGCAAGAAAGAACACATGTGGACAAAGCTCAGAAAATACTACAAAAGCTGATTACGGTTAATTAAATAACCTTTTTTTCATGCGTACATAAATTAGGAGTCTCTTTTTATGTGTAATATTTTTTTCAAAGTCCTTGAATGAATAAAGAGGAACGCGAAGCAAAATACGAAATTTGGTAGAAAGATGTAATCGGACGGGATTTGAAAATGAAGAAGCAAGTTCAGGAGGAAGATAATTTACAGAAGAAAAACATTCATTTGCAAATTTTAAAGGATTTATATGAGGAGGATTTTCCTTGGCGAAGCACTGTGTGTGCTGATCTCGTAGAGCAAATCTGGGATAATAATTATCCCAATTGACATTGCATCAAACATCATCATCATCATCATTTCACTAACTCTATAATTTAAGAAGGGGATTTTTTGAGTATTTGAATAATAATTTAATCTTAGTTTGGTTATGACTTATGTTTTTATCAAAGTTATTTCTAATAATTCTTTTATAATATCAAAAAACAAAATGGTGAAGTTCAGAAATAAATATAAGTATCGAATTTTTGTAATTTTTTTAAAACCCAAAGAATTACAAATGGTGAAGTTCAGAAAATGTATTTTTATATATCTTCTATTCTATAACTATATTTTAGCAACGTGATATTTTGAAAGGGGGAAAATCAAGTTTCGAGTTCCTTTTTAAAATTATTATAATTGGCGAAGTTCAGAAAAGTTAAAAAAATTTAATCATGGCTGTTTTTTATAAGATTTTAATCTTAGTACCAAGCGCAAGCTCCCCCCGTAGGGAAGAGTGGTGAAGCCATTGCCTGGTCTATACATAAAATTACATTAAGAAATGTTATTCTAATATTTGTAGTCGACAAAAAGTTCAATTTTCTTAGACAGTGATTATTATTAACCCTTCAACATTTGTCAACAATTATTGGGTTGGTTTAGCTTTGTCATCATTCAGTATTATCTAACAATCCACGGTTTCTTCTATGAGTTTGGTTGAATTAATTAAGAAAAGATAAAAAGTTGATTAAAGCAATACAGTTCCCAAACAGAGAGGAATGTGAATTAACTATTTAACAGATCACCGAACTGAGTCTCTTATTCATACTTTGCATTGTTTATAAATGTAAACAACAAATATTTTTAACAACAATAACAATATCTTGTTGTCTTTTGTTATCTTAGTTTGTTATATATATATATATATATATATATATATATATATATATATATATATATATATAACCCTATATTTTAAGAACGAGATATTTTCAAGGTTTGAATAAGATTTTTTCATTTAGTTCGGTTGTCACCTAAGTATATTTAATTTTTTTATTGAAGTTATTTCTAATAATTCCTTTATAGGAAGAAGAAGAAGAACTACAGAACTACAGAATCTAGGACCAGCAAAGACCCTAAGGTCCGCTCGAGGCTAGTCCGCTACACTAAATCAAAAACTACGATACACCCTTATCTACGAGTGTATCTCTAACATGCTATTTTTTTTTTTTTTTTTAATACTATCTACTGTACACACTTATCTACATGTGTACATTATCGTGCAATTTTAACTAATCAAACTAGGGGTCGGGGGAGATAGAAAGTTTTTCTTCTCATCTTCCGCAGCCACTCGACTGCTAGTGGTGAAAAACTAATTTAGGGATAGAGACTACTTATAGGATAGGCGGAAAAGAAATGGGACATCTAAGCTACACATGCAGACAATCGCCGGCATCATTTTTAGTCATCATAATTTCATATCCTTAAACCTCCGCTCCAAACTCTCTCTCTCTGCAAGGACGTCCAAATTCACAGTGCTCAACTACGTTATATTTAAACTATTCAAATGCACGTCGAGACGATTTTTGAACATATTAACCGAAGTGCTATCTACTACGTGGGTGGGCAGCCGATTCCAATTTTGAGTAACTTTAAATGTAAAATAGTTTTGGGCTATACTAGTGTTAAAACGCTTGTTCACTAATTTTAACCCGTGCTGACGAGTATTTCCCCTATGATCCAGTTCGAACAGATTGCGAAAGTCCACGTTTGAGAAACCCTTTAGTATTTTAAATACTTCTATTAGCTGGCCACGTAATCTTCTGCTTTCTAGCGATGGCAAATCTAAAGCCCTGAGCCTTTCCTCGTACGATCTATTCCTCAGCTCTGGAATTAATTTCGTAGCCCTACGCTGCACTCTTTCTAATTGCGCAATATCTTTCATTAAATATGGAGCCCAAAATTGAACAGCGTATTCGAGAAGTGGCCGCACAAGGGATTTATATAAAGGTAAAATTACATCCTTAGATTTGAAGATGAAATTGCGCGCGATATAACCCAAAACGCGATTTGCTTTTTTACACGCATCCGCGCATTGCTTCGAGAATTTAAAATCGTCTGAGACTAATACTCCCAAGTCTTTTTCTAATTTAACCGCGTCGAGGACTTGGCCTTTCATGGTATAATCTACTCTTAAATTATGGCAACCCAAGTGCATTACCTTGCATTTGCTTAAATTAAATTCCATTTGCCACTTGTCCGCCCAATTGGCAATCGAGTTTAGGTCCCCCTGCAATTTATCGACATCCGATCTTACATAGGCACGATTACCCAGCTTCGTGTCGTCCGCAAATTTCGAAATCCGACTAAGTATGCCTTTATCTAAATCGTTAATATAAATTAAAAACAATAAAGGGCCTAAAACAGAGCCCTGCGGTACCCCACTACTAACGCTGGCCCAATCTGAACATTCCCCATTTATTACTACCCGCTGCGAGCGATCTTTCAGCCAATTTCTAATCCAGTTTAAAATCTTACCAGTCACCCCAATCGCTTTAACTTTCATTAATAACCTTTGGTGGGGGACGGTGTCGAACGCCTTTTTAAAGTCTAAATATATTACGTCTACAGCTTTGCTTTCATCGTACACGCAAATCATTTTGTGGAAGAATTCGAGCAAGTTAGTCAAGCACGATCTCGCACGCCTAAATCCATGCTGGGTATCGTTAATCAGCTTATTTGCCTCGAGGTGGCTCACTATTCTATCTTTAATTACAGATTCTAAAAGCTTCCCAACTACCGAAGTTAGACTAATAGGCCGAAAATTCGTTGCTTCAAATCTATTCCCCTTCTTAAATATAGGTGTAACGTTTGCTCGCTTGAAATCCAACGGAACTACGCCATCCTCTAATGAGCGATTGAAAATTTCACGCAATGGCTTAACGAGTTCATTTTGAAGCTCCTTTAAATGAATTGGATATACCCCATCGGGGCCCGGAGATTTCGAAGAAGAAGAAGAAGAAGAAGAAGAAGAAGAAGAAGAAGAAGAAGAAGAAGAAGAAGAAAAAGAAGAAGAAGAAAAAGAAAAGGGTGTTAAAATAAAGAGTCTATAGAGGGGATTAAAAAGGCGGTTAAGATTAGCAAATAAGGCCGTAGGCCACACCCCGCAGGAGTGCCTGTGTAACCAAGCTCTTCCTGTTAGAGAACAGCGGCTTATATATATATATATATATATATATATATATATATATATATATATATATATATATATATATATATATATATATATATATATATATATGCGTTTAAGAAGGCAATATTATGGGGTAACTCATCAAGCGCTCGGAAGGATCTCCGCTTGCAATAACGAGAGGAGAACGTATAATCCAGCTTTTCTAAGCAATCTAAAAAGATTGCTAGAAATCAGCCTTTTTAAATTGTTAGTTAGTTAGTCGACGCCAATCCATCTTTTATCCAGAAGGATCCCCGACCGGATAATGAAATCTATATAAAGGTCAGTATGACAATCACTGGTCCGAGGTGCCCTCGGGCCGGTCCTCTTTGGGGAGAGGTGCCAAAGGGCGTTCAGTTGGAACCTTCGTCGCCCCGGGGCAGAATGATCTGTCTCAGAGGTATGTGGATATAAATACCCATCGGCAGGATTCCTCGGACCGGAGAGTGTGTATCTGTGTTGTGATGTGAAGACGGGAGAGGAAAGAAAACAGTGTTGTAATCGGTTATTGTGTGTGATGAGAAGTACAGGGTGAGCACAGCGCGTCCACCAATCGGTAGCCAGATCTCTACGTGCGCTGACGTTTGGGTCCGCTCATGGGTTCCATCCCGGTACCGCGACGTTGGGAGACCAACGCCGTATCCACTCGACTAGCAAAAGCTTGACCCATTCTAGCCGGACGGTGCTAGAAATAAAAAAACTAGCACCGAGGAATAGGCTCAAGAAGCGACAGCAACAAGAAGAAAAGCACCGAAACCTCGAAAATGTAAATTAAGAAGGAGCCCCGAGAGAACAAACACCGGCTCTATCTATCTATCTTCACCCTCCGGAAACAGGAAGGTATAATAAATGTGTAGACGAGAACAGAACGAGTTTAGGCAACCCCGCACCTTCAGTTCAATTACATCATAGAGAAAGGCCTTCCATCAACTAGCGACCACGAAATGGTGGTCATGACTTTATCTATGGATCCCATTCAAGTTAAGTGCTCACCGAGGAAATCATATAGACAGGCCCATTGGACCAGCTACGAAGAAGAGCTCACCAATTATGGTCAGAGAGACCTAACTGAGGCTTCACTAGAAGAAATCAACCAAGAGATTGACGACATCATGGAGACGCTTGTCAGGGCATATAAAATACATGTTCCTACTACAACGTACATAACTTTACCGCACCCAATCAGGTCAGCCCAAATAGGAAATCTCGAAAGGGAATATAAAGACATAAGAAATTCAATCGAACGATATGGCCTTCAGAGAGCCGACCGTGCAAAGCTGCGGCGCGTGAAAGACCAATTAATAGAGGAAATAACACTAAAAAGAAACAGAAAGTGGGACCTTTTCGTGGAAGCCATAGACGATGAATTAAATCCTACCAAAATATGGCAGAAAATTAACATCGCCAGGGGAAAAAGAAAGCAGAGGCCAAAAATCAAACTTCGGAACGAAGATGGAAAGGAAAAGGAGCCCCAAGAAATTGAGGAAGCGTTCCGAGAGCACTGGAGGAGGGTTTTTGATATCTCCCCCAACGAAAACGAGGATTTCGACGGCGACCACAAAGCAAGAGTGGTAGAATACTTGGAGAAAAACCGCCAAGAAATAGTCCCCAACATAGCTGCTTCACCAACACTACTAATAAAGCAAGGGATTGAACCAATCACCTTACAAGAAATACAAAGAACGCTCAAGTCTACAAAACGGAAGGCACCTGGGGCATCGGGGAAAACAAGAGAAAACCTAATACGCGCACCAGTCACCTTTTTGCCACAAATAACAGCAGTATGTAACGCCTCTCTAACCGCAGGATACTTCCCAGATGCACTAAAAAGGGGGAAGATTATCTTTCTACCAAAACCTGGTAAGCCACCAAATAACCCAGGAAACTTCAGGCCAATATCACTACTGCAGACAATCGTAAAATTAATGGAGAGAGTCATAAATGATAGACCAGTCAAGTACATTGAAGAGAGAACACCGATTCCAAGCCATCAGCACGGATTCAAAAAGAACAGAAATACCGATACGGCCCTGGCCATTCTGGTCGAATCACTTGCAAAGGCCAAATATGATAAAAACTACACAGACATCGTACTCAGAGACGTCTAAAAGGTGTTTGATAAAGTTTGGAGAATTGGCCTGAAATATAAAATCAAGAGACTAGGGATACCCTCCGCCCTAACCAAATACCTCTGCTACTATGTAACAGACAGGTCGGCGTTCATCTCAATAGCAGGCTTCGATGGCCCGGACTTCGAAATCCTCCAAGGTGTCCTCCAAGGTGTTCCCCAAGGAAGCTGTATAAGCCCAACACTTTATAGCATATATACAATGGATTTACCAAGGCCGGTCCACGATACAACAACATATATTCAATTCGCCGACGACATTATGATAGTGGCGAAGAGCACATACAGACATCCCCCAACCATGGCCAGAATCACAGGGGCCGAAATTGTCAATATTAACGAGTTTGAACGAAAATGGAAAATTCGCACCAATCCAGAAAAAGTTTTCCATTATTCCAGTAGGGAGGCGCTTGACGTCAAGAGTAGAGATTGCAGAGAAGAGATACCGCTATGTAAATGAAGGAAACGTACTCGGACTAAAGATCACCCGAAGTGGCTATTGTAAACACATTGCTGATAGAATCAATCAGGCGAAAGCACATTTAGCAAAACTGTTCCAACTCAGAAACCTAAAGAGAAAAAACCTAAAGAAAATTCACAGCGCCCTCTGCAAAGCCACGTTACTCTACCCAGCTATCCCAATGAACCGTCTCTGGAAAACAAGCGCAATGAAGCTTCAGAAAGTGCAAAATTCAGCGGTATATAAAATCACTAACACAAGAAGGAGAGAACGTAAAAGAATAAGAGATCTTCACAACGAGATAGAACTTCCAACTACGAACGTGTCCTTACACAGAAGAGTAGTGAAGGTGTGGAACAAACTGAATCGTATAATGAACGAAAACGAAAAAAGAGCGATCGAAATCCCGCACAACCACAGAATAAATAACCGCGGCAACTTCAGAAGCGGTAGACCCGATTCGAGTGAAGAACCGCCCCTAAGATACACTGCAAGGTGAGATTGCGGACTCAAAGCAGAAACCATATTAAGGAAATCCGCAACAAAAAAACAAAACAAAAGATGCGAAATATTGAAGAACTACAGAGGCGCGAGAGCCCCATTAAGAATACAGAAGACTAGTAAAGAAAAATAAGAACCAAAGAGATGGTTGGTCACCCAGCAACTAACTCTTACTCATTCCTCTTCACCACTTTATCCTAAACAACCCTATCCACTATACTATGGCTATATACTTTTAATTCTACCTTTTTCAAGACGTAGGATGCGCATGCAATGAGGCAACTCCCAAAGGAACTCATAGAACCATCCATAACTTCAGATGTTCACCTGAATTCAGAGTGATATCAGAATAGATACGTAGCGATAGACCACTCAGAGAACTAATCAATGATTTAAGAATAAAAAAGAGAGAGCTCACGATAATGATTATTGAAAAACAAGATAAACAGTGGAACGGACTAATCCGCAAGATAGAATAAGAAAGATCGTCAAAAGAGTTTTGGAAATGGGTGAACAGGATGAAAGACAAAGTAGCCAAGAAAATATAAGAATTAAGGATGAAAGGGGAAACAAACTGAAAGACGAAGCCGATTTTGAAAGACCATTTAGAGACTACTGGAAGAACGTTTTTACGATTAGTGAAGAAGAAAACTTCCAAACTAACTTTGAAAACGAGATTATAGAAAATCTTCATCAAATAATAGAAAGAGGCCGCCCCTACCCATTTCCCGACCTAAATAGGACGACTAACGAAAGAAGTGATGCCATCATCACGATCAAAGACCTTATAAGAACAATGGACAGCTTTAAACAGAAAGCACGAATGGCATCAGGATCCACGAGGAAGAGTTACGCAGAAGCGCCTAACATCTTGGAAGGATTACAAAATGTCTTTAATACTGGGTAGAAAACTACCGCCCTATTTCGTTACTGGATTTAATCGGGAAGGTTTGTTGGGGATAACTAATTGAGATAACTTATAGATGGAAACCGAACTATGACTTAGGGATTAATACCAAAACGAAGAAAATGACTTGGAAAGAAAAGGAACAAGAAGATTTAATGAAAGAAAAACGCCATCAAAACCTTCATAGTAGAAAAAGTTAAAGAGCTAAACCACAACGAATACATACAGAGTAAAACCAGAACACGCATAGACACTAACAACAGTTGAACGCCAAACAACAATTAACACAATACAATGACACGAATAGCACTAACCTGAAACTCAGCAGGTACTCACTCTCTACTAAAATTCCAACTATCTAACAGCTGCCAGAGATTAGCTTGATCTCCAATCAAACTTGAAACTCTCCAACTTCCTCCCTTTTATCTCTAATATTTACTAGTCATTTTCAACAGGTTCCACATACAAAGGTGGGGCATGTATGACGTAATACACACCTTGGTATTAGTTAGGACCACTTTTGGATTTAAGGCCAAAACAACCTACCTCAACTGACGAAAAGAAGATCTATACTGCACTAGTAAGATCAACGTTGCTATACCCCGCTTCCGCCCTCTCCTGTGTCTCAAAGACACAGAAGAGGAGACTACAAGTGGTGCAGAATAAATGCGTGTACCTAATCACAGGTACACGCAGAATGGAAAGAAGATCCCAAGAAGAGCTGCACCGGGAAGTGGGGTTAACCCCCATTGACGTTGTCATCGAAGAACGGACAAGGAATATGCTGGAAAAGGTAAATCGAGAATTGGACGAGGATATCGTACAAATGATTGACCAAAACAGAAGAGCAGTATGTCGCGCCAGATTTCCAAGCTCCGCTGGGATTTTAGCTGGCGGAGCAGAAGTACCGTTCTACGCTAGATGAGTCAAATTTACCCCAGAACAAGACTAGAAACACCAACTATGAAACCAACCGAATTCGACAAAACTCACCGATATTGACAAACCAAACCAACTATGAAAAAAATACCGAAGAAGGATACACACTCAAGAAGATGATACTCACCGTACAAGACAACAGGAAGAAACATTATACACGAAATACACACACGACAAAAGTACAAAGAAACAAAGATACTAATACAAACACAGTAAGTTTTATTAACGACTTACAAAAACAACAGCTAACGCGCACAGCATAACCAAAAATATTAGCAATGAAGACAAATGGCTTGAACGCCAAATTATATGTAATATATATAACTGTATATATATATATATATATAAATATATATATATATATATATATATATATATATATATATATATATATATATATATATATATATATATATATATAAACAAACAAAAAAACAACAACGGAACCACAAATCATAAAAATTTGAAAGCGATAAGCCTGATCACCAGGCTCTAGCATCACTTTGCACCCTACCACACTTCTTTCTCTTTTCACCACTGGTCTACTTTCCGCTGTCTATTCACACACCCTTTCTATCCCCCTCACCTGCATACTCTCACATACACGGCCAACTGGCTAATCTCCTACTAGTTTCTCACTATAATATCTCTCCTCCCCCCACTTCATGCCGCCTTTGCCAGAAAGCGAACGTGGAAGCGGGGCAGTGCGAGATTACGTGAACAGTCGCCTTCCAAATCGATGGAATCGACGTGAAGGAGCTAGACCTTGGCCTCAGCGTTCCCCAGATTTAACTCCCCTGGATTTTTTGGCGTGGGGTTTTATCTAAGCAAAAGAGTAATTGAACTGAACGCATACTTTCGGCAGTGCTGAACATAACTTTCGTGATGCACCACAATGTTTTTCGCAATGCTAAAGATCGATATGAAATTTGCAGAGATACGGACGGAGCATATGTTGATTAATTTAAATAAAGTTTGTCTTTTCTATTAACATATGATGAATCTTTTTTGTTTGTTATTTTTTGTGATCATAATTGAGCCGGAAAAGCAAACATCTTTTATTTCTTTCGAATATCCATTAAGAAGTGATTATGAAAAGGATTTGAAAAACAAATTAAAATTTGGGGACCCCCTGTAAATGGAACACTACAATTTTGTGCAGGGCCCAATTTGAACGTGAACATATTTCGGTAATACTTCAGATTCGAGACGCACGGTAGGTGGCGCTGTTAGTAGGCTACAATTTTGGGCTACAATATATCTCTTATGACGTCAGACGGTAGCTTCCGATGTGACCAATCACGGCGCTATATTTTTTTGTTGTTTTGGGGGATTTGTAACTTTTAGTCGGAATTATTTACTAAATATCTGCGCCTCTGCTCGTTTATAGTTTTTTCTAAGTTAGGTAAGGTTTCTTGATGTATTCTATTGTTTGTTTGCTTTTCGTATTTTTTGTTTCACAGTGAACGATAACAGCTTCTTACTGGCAACGTCGTAGCTATAAATAGAACCCGCTTAGCATTTGTTTCTGTTTCGTTAGGGCTTTTTCGTGCTCTAGTTTTACTTCTTCGTTATTCAAATTCGGGTTTAGTTTGTATAATCGCGAAAAACTTTTAGATTATTTCGAGGCGCAGAAACTAATCAAGAAACCTCTAAAAGTAAGAATTGTTTGTCATTAGGTTAGGTTTTTTCTGCCAGTAAAAAGCCGTGTGGGAAAAAACCCAGTAAATTCAAGGGGACTGATCGTGGGGGATATATTGTAGCCCAAAATTGTAGCCTATAAACAGCGCCACCTACCATGCGCCCCGAAACTGAAGTGTTACCCATAATTCAACAGGAAAGTTTCATAAAAGTTTTCAATTTCATCAAAATACGTACTCAATTTCGGTATATCTTTTCAGTGTTTTTAAAAACTAATAGATGATATTATTATTATCCATTAAAATTTTAATTAAACTAACAAAATAGAAATCTTATAGATATTTTGTTAATAAAATAAAATATGTTGTTTTTTTAAAATATATAAAAAACTTAAACCTTAAAAACTAAAAATTAATTTACTAATCGAGCCCAACATATACAGTACTTAATTGCTGTAAAATTCGTACTAACATGTAGACTTATTTTGCAAGATGTTATGTTCATCTGTTAATAATGAATTTGAAATATCCAAGCTAATTTCTCTATCTTTTGCAGTTTATTTAACCATTAGATTTTAAGGGGAAATGATGGCCTTACTTTTGTTCCCTTAGTTTTAAGCTAAAAGGTTGAGCTAAGCTTTCAACATATAGATTATGACAACATCAGGAAATTTGTTTTTACATATTTTCCTTACTTTTAGCTACTTGCAACCAAGTAGCTAAAGTATCATTGGTCTTGTATTTGACCGACGCCTCACCTGGGAGGCTCATAATCGCAGCCTTAGGGTCTTTTGTACCCGCACCATGGTTATTCTTCGATCCGTGACGTTCAGCGCCTGAGGTTTTGATAGGGCTACTGCGTTACTTTTTATCGATCCTTTTTTCGTTCGAAGCTCAACTACGGATGCGAGTTTTATGCATCCGCAACCGAGCGTGTATTGCGGAAGGTGGACTTGATCCACCACACTGGTCTTCTGGTGACCGGTTCCTTGCGCACGTCTCTCACCAAGAGCCTACTTGTTGATGCTAGGGAGATGCCACTCGCTCTGAGCCGTGCACAGAGCGAGCCCGGCGCCCCCCTCAGTCGCCAACAGCTCTCACTGCACCCGACACTGATATCGACGGTCCCTATGCAGACGAGAGAGACCAGTCATACCCTTAGCTAGGAAACTCCTTCTAGAGCCTGCTATAGCTATCAGGCCGGTGGTGCCCCTAGTTATGCCCAGGACGCCTCTCTGGAGGGTACAACCTTTGACTATTTGTCGCCACGCCTCTGTTCCCAAAGCTTCCACAGCGCCAGTAGTATTGCGTTTGGCCTTTTTGGAGCACACTTCGTATCACGCTGGAACCGTGCCAGTAAATTCGGATGGCTCCAAGTCCCAAGATGAAGTCGGTTTCCACGCCGTATCCCCTCTGTTTGAAGTCACCGGGGTTCTACCAGGCTCTCCGCCTGTCTCCACTGCCGAGCTGGATCCAATACGCCGTTCGGTAGGGGAAATGACGTGACGTGCCCGGTTCGGAGCCTGGATTGTGATTTATAGCAACTCCGTGACGCCACGGTTTTGGCGAGCCGGGTGGATGTCGAAATTATCTACTGTTGAATTCGTAGACATGTAGGAATTGCGGGTAATGAGGGCGCCAAAGAGTCTGCTAAGACTAGGCGAAAAGACCAGCGTTTCGCTCTTCCTCACACCGACTACATGGCAGGAATACGGGCTTCCCTCCTTGCGGTTTGGCAATTAAGATGGGAGACGGTCATGGGGAACTTAAAGTTACGTGTCATTGTGCCGCGAATGTTCCTATGGACCTACTCCACAATGTCGCGTCGTCTTCAGGTTGCTTTCTTTCGTCTCTGAATTGGACACACTCACGGGACGCACCACCATTTCATGGAGTGCTTACCTGCGACATATTACAACGACTGCGTTGTCCCCCAGACTGTTAGGCACATTCTTGTCTAATGTCCTAGTCTGGGTAATCTTCCCGCACGTCCCTTGTCCTGGTACCGAGACGAGCGGGGTCGCTACCGCCTGTCCCTTGTACTCGGGACTGGTTTGTGCACACGGACTTGCAGACTATACGACTTTCCTCCACTTTATTTGACTTTTTAGGTTGCATGTTTCTGCGCTGGGGGTAGGCGGGCCTACTTCCGACTCCGTAGCGCACTTTCTTCTTCCCTTTATTCTTTTTTGGTTTCATTTCTTTAGCCTTTCTCCTTTTTATCGATATTATATATTATTTACATATTGTTATTTTTTTGTTATTTGCTCTTTAATATAGCCTAGTAGTAGGCTGTGTCGAATACGGCGACTTATGCCCAAGTAGGTAGTCGCCAGATGGGCTCCTAAAATAATAATAAACAAACCCCTCAACCCAGCCTCTTCCGATGCCTTCAATTCTGCCGCAGCAAATGCACGGCAGAGTTGAGGCGAACCATGAATGGGGTTTCTCTTTCCCATCGGAAGGGGGTTTACGCGGTGAGGTTGGGCCTGAGGTTTAAGCAGTTATCTGCCAAGGCGGAGCCCGTAAAAAGCATGATGAGGATTATATTAGTGAGTGGTGTGTAATGAATGGTATAACAAGAAGTATAGCCCTGATTTGGGGTAATTTTTCAAATAAATGATTAACAAATCGCACTTATACATTAGGTATAACTTTCATTTTTTCCAACTATGTGGCCTTATATTGCGCTCCGTGAAAACTGCATCTTGCCATTTTCATGTTGCAATTTACAAGAACTGTTACACGTAAACGTTTAAGGATGAAGGATTTACGCGAGGGTTGAAAAATGGCTCAATCTCTTTGGAATCGTATCGCTAATATGGCGAATGACGTCTTCAAAATCCATAAAGTAAACAAATAAAATAAGAATGCAAAAAAATGCGTGAATTATGTGTGATGTAAGAGGTAAAAGATACCAATTTGTTTACAAAAAAACATTTTTTGTGATATGTAAAGTAAAGCCAATTTCCAAAGGAAATAAAACCTAGCTAGAGAGAGATATGAGAGTATAATACTTCTTTCCGACTAGAATCAACAAACATGTAAAGGAGGCAAGTCAAGTGGACGAGACTCCCTCACCATGAAAGGATTTCGACGCCTTACGAACGCACTATGATACCCAGCGATATAGCTACATCCTAGAGCTCCTGTACAAAGCCCTTCCCTTATGCCTCCCATCGGGTCACCTGCCTCGACAAATCACTTCTCGCGAATCTTTTTCATCCGGCTTCGCTGTGTACCCGTAAGACCTGCCATATTCCTCCCCTGCAAAGCCCCTGCCCTCGACATCAACCAAGCGATCCCACTCCCTACAAGACCCGAACACGGCTGCACCACCGACGATGCCAAGTGAATCTTAAGCCAGTTTCCACCACCACACGGACCTGTAAACTCGCTGAAGGAGACTGGGGAGGCCTTGGCGCCACTTCTGCCACCACCTACTGAGCGGCAGACTGCTTGGAGATTCCTCCTATTTCTGTCGCTAGTAACAGAAGCATTAGCAAGCACTTGCGGACTGATAGATATTCTTCATGTTTGGAAGATGAAAGTTACAAGAGAAAATGGAGCTGGGACACTGTCCCGCTGGGTGAGACTGCCCAGCCATGAACGACGCAGGGGAGTCGCTGGACTTTATGGTTCCACTGAGGCTCAGTGGTAAGGAAGCCCCAAACAAAACAACTCTTCGGGTCAACTCCGAAGGCTGATCGAAGTAGCAAGAGGCTACACAGACATCTGCCGCACACAAGATGACTTACTTATATTAAGGTCACCAGCGGCCATTCAGGAACTGGGCAGAATTGGGTTTGAACCCAAGTGATCACCAACAATTAAGCCAGTAATGCCATAATCTGCAGAAGTGTCTACCTTCGGGTTGGTGAAACGGCCGCAGAAGAGATCAAGTTGGAAATAGAGAGCAAACAACAATGGGCAAAGGTGGCAGAGGTTATCAAATTCTATAGCATGATTGATGTGTTCAAAATCCTGTTTGAAAAGATCAAAATCACAGCCAAAATCAAATAAACAGGACTGAAACTATTTTACATGAAGATCTCATCAGAACAGATCGACAGGGAAAGATTATTCAAGCTCTTAACCTTCTTCTACTGCCACAAAATTGAGGACCACCCGACGACTGCCTACCCAAATAAAAATTAACCAAAAATGTGTTAAGAGTGCACCTAGACAGGTCACGATTGGATGAACTGTGCAAATGGGATAAATTGTGTATTAATTGTGCGGGTTCACATTGAACCCTAAGCATGCAGTACCCGGTGAAAAAGGAGCAGCAGATAGACCATGCTCCTTCTACGCAGCGGCGGCCAAGTCCACACCGGTTCAACAACCCATCCCAAAGCCCGTCAAACCCCAAATTATTATCTGTCCTGACCTGGTACATTCATCGCAGAACTGAACAAGATGCTAAGTGAGAATGGAATGGAACCCATAAAGCTCCCGAACAACTCGCAGTCGGCGAAGGCTTCTCAGCAACCAAGGCCCACGAACTACTAGCTGAATCAACCTAACCAGAAAAACAGGAAGAAGCTCAGGAGACGGCGCCCACCCCAACCAAAACCAACCAGCAGAGATTAATGAAGAAGAGCCGAAGAGACGTCAAGGGGACGATACTATCGTGTCCTCTAGGTCAGTTGCAACGAGAAAGTATAAATACGATGGTAAGGA
Organism: Ceratothoa steindachneri; assembly: GCA_963969495.1. Taxonomy (NCBI): domain Eukaryota; kingdom Metazoa; phylum Arthropoda; class Malacostraca; order Isopoda; family Cymothoidae; genus Ceratothoa; species Ceratothoa steindachneri. The sequence goes on from OZ018333.1 coordinate 56,880,226, forward strand.
GATCAACATCACCATCGCACTAAATACGAAAACAAAACAACTAAAAGTAATCTCTCTTGAGGACGTGGCTACAGGAGTGGGCAGAGGCTATTTCAAATAGGACTTCGAATAATCTGTATAAGAGGAGTCGGTCAAGACATCCTCGATGGAGAAGATCATGCTGCACAACAACTGCCTCAAATTCTACGAACCAGCATTGCATAAAAAACTTCGTTAAGGCTGGCCCTACAGCCCCCACACTACCAAAAGCCCACCAGCCGAACAAAGAGGCAAGATGGTTGCTAGGAATAGCGTCATTATTTTAGCACATAATGTGCAGGGATGGCAGTTGCACAAGCATAATATGTGCGATATAAAGAACTGGACCCAAATATTCTTCTGCTGTCAGAAACTGGTTCAGTGACGACGACAAAAAGAATACTTGGGATACAACGTTCTCCAAAAGAACGTTACAGGAGACAGATATGCCGGAGCTATGATAACAGTCAAGAAATATTTGCAGTACACACCAGGAAGCCCAATGAGAGGATCGTTCCTGTCGATCATTCTGACGTGCTCTCTAGATGACATAGAGATGAAGCGGGATATCAACAGCCCCACCGTCCTAATTTGTCGATCCATGATATGCTCACCCTATTCAAGAAGGAGCACCTAGTACTATTCTCCGGTGACATAAACCCGAGGAAAAGGATAGTAGTCTACGCAAGACCAGCCACTAGAGGGAGAATTCTTGACCTTTTGTTGAAAGGGGTTATCGTGGGACGCATTGGGCTGGACTTCTCTACATTCTTGTATCCAGGGACAGCCACTAAGGTGGATGTCGTTCTCGTGAGCCCTCACTTTCCATTTCATCAACTATTCGTCCAGGATCGCTAACGCCTATTGACAACATTACATTGCTGATCACCGTAACAGCTGCTCCTATATATATATATATATCTTCCCGTTCCGCCCAGGAAAGACTTCCCAAGGGAAGACTGGGATGCATACAGGAGAGCGTTTCCGTTGGAGCTCCCTGATCTGGACAGCGCATCTGAAAAAAATCTACTATTCTCCGGTGACATAAACCCGAGGAAAAGGATAGTAGTCTACGCAAGACCAGCCACTAGAGGGAGAATTCTTGACCTTTTGTTGAAAGGGGTTATCGTGGGACGCATTGGGCTGGACTTCTCTACATTCTTGTATCCAGGGACAGCCACTAAGGTGGATGTCGTTCTCGTGAGCCCTCACTTTCCATTTCATCAACTATTCGTCCAGGATCGCTAACGCCTATTGACAACATTACATTGCTGATCACCGTAACAGCTGCTCCTATATATATATCTTCCCGTTCCGCCCAGGAAAGACTTCCCAAGGGAAGACTGGGATGCATACAGGAGAGCGTTTCCGTTGGAGCTCCCTGATCTGGACAGCGCATCTGAAAAAAATCTAGGCGATGAACTTACTGCTGTCAACGTCTGCATTTCCAACGCACGCGAATTTACCATTCAGGTCGTCTCTCAAAATTCTACGGCCAACCGCCCCTACACAAGAGAGAGAGTGGTGCTTCAAAAGCGGTTCACTGCTTCCTACAACTGGATTCTCGACATAGCCTATCGTTCACCAACTCAGGAGATGGCTGAACACCAAACTGGCTCACGAATCGAGGGAGAAATGGAACCGTCTAATCAAAAGATTAGACGTCGATGAGAATCCGAGGTCCTATTGGGCGCCCATCAGCAGGCTAAATGGGACAACTAGAACGCATGGCCATACCTCAATACCGCACGACGGAACTATGGAGACTACTACTATTAGAAAATAGAGGCTTTTCCGCGGAGTCTGGAAATATGTCTTCAAGATCTTCGAAAAGAGGAGGAAAACTTCGATCCAGGCTTCGAGGACCAGGTTCTTGAATACATGGAGAGGAGGCAGGACAGGTTTAATCCTTACAGAACGGTGAACCTCATTCGACTCCATAGCAACTCACATGAGGGAAACGTCACCAGTGCAGAATTGTGAGAAGCGATTTCATCGGTCCGACCCAAAGCCCCAGCATTTAACCTAACCACCATCAGGCACCTGAAAGAGTTGTCCGAGATACTTCAGACTAGACTGCTGCACTTGTTCAATGCATCCCTGGCAATAGGAGACTTACGTTACGGCCTAAAGACTTCGAAGACGATTTTCATTCCGAAGCCTAGAAAGCCGACAAATGAGGTGATGAATTACAGACCTATCTCATTGCTAGAGAAGATTGCGAAGGTTTTTGACATAGTCCTCAACAGCAGAGTAACGACCCACCTGTCAGAACATTCTCTACTGAGCGAGGAACAACATGGATCAGGAAACACCGGGGTATGGAGACAGCCTTAGCCCTTATGCTACAACACGCCGTGTCAAGGCGGTCTAACGGGTGTTTGATCGACGACGTATGTAGAGACGTAAAGAAGGCCTTCGACAAAGTTTGGATTGCCGGCCTGAAATATAAAATCTCGCGACTGAGACTCAGGTCCCATTACAAAAAAATCATCTGTAGCTATTTAACAAACAAGCAAGTTGTCATCGCCTTCGAAAAGCATACAGGGAAGGACTTCAAGCTCCTATCCGGTGTCCCTCAGGAAAAATGCCTTAGCCCCAATCTCTTTACTATCTTTTATGAGAGACATCCCAAAGCCACTGGACCAAAGAACACTAAATGTTCAATACGTGGACGATGTCACCCAGGTCGTGGTTCGAAAAATGAACTCGACAGGGATGATGGCCAGGGCTACGCCTGATGAAGCTGAAACTATCTCGAGATTAAAGAGAAGCTGGAAGATCCAAACAAACGTGTGGAAATTCACAGCAGTTGTATTCGGGAGACATAAGACCGTTTTTCTCAACATATACGAAACCAATTACTCACCGAATATGTCTGTCCTCGGTTTCAAACTTGCTAGAAGTGGCACGAGCGGACACATTGGCATAAGGATTTGTTATGCAAGAACCGAACTCGACAAGTTACATGATTCAGAAACCTAACCGAAGCAAACAAGAAGAAACTACATGGGTTTAGTTTCGTTTCGTCTAAACTGGTGTGCCCAGATATACCACTCAATGTGGCTTCAAAAATAAATTTGACTAGACTTCAGAGGGTACAGAATCGAGGACTCCGTCTTATCACAAATACAAGGTGGCAAGATTACCAGACCTTGAAAAAAACTCCGTAAAGAGTCTGAAATTGAACCGGTCAACGTTTTTCTCCGCAAACGAAGTCGGGACATCTGGGCCAAGCTAGAGTAAATTCTCCCAAGTGAGACTTTGGCAGCTCTTGACCCAGAGGCAGACGGAGGTAGAAGCAAATGCTATCTCCTTAACAACAGAAGCTGTGAACCCGAACCAACATTCAAGTAGAGAAAAGAAATATACAAAAGATCCCGTAGTGGGCCATTAAGATCAACTAGAAACATAAAACAACGGAGAAAACCCAATCACCGGGCGGCCTCTATTACTACTTCTTCTTTCATCGCTATCTCTCACCCCCTCTCTTCACTACTCATCCCCCTCTTACTCTATCTTTTTACTAATCATTGATCAAAGAATAAAATAACTATTTTCTTAGGTAACGAAAACAGCTTTTCGAGTGAGTTCAAGACCAAGAACATTATCCGACGTGACATTTATATAAACCTAATTTAAATAGAGCAGAAAATTCTAATCAAATGTGCAGTAAAATTTGCGAAATGGAAACTAATGGAAACTAATGGATACTTTCTTTTCGATCTTCATAATATAACCTCTCAACCCCATTGTCTTCTAGCGAATTTATTACTATTTTTTCATTCGATATTTGCTAATTTAATTAATTTCGATAGTTTAGCCACTTTGCTTTCTTCCCTCGATTAAATAAATCTCCAAGAATAAAAATGTCTTTCCTGAATTATTGTTTCCAATACATAAAACCAGGATTAATCATCCACTCTTTTAGACCAAAGCCCCTAACCCAAAATGGAAACATCCTCTTTTATCCATAGTGTATCCATTTTGTGGCAACTCTTGATTGGGTCTTCCTCACCCTCATACACACACATACACACAAACACACACACACACGCCCACGGTCTTAAAATTCAATAAAACCACTTTACTACTGTTGAGGAGAAGTTTGAGTTCTCTGTTCTGCATCGGAGCTTTCATCAAGCTTCGATTTGACTACGAGATTCGTAGCTACGTCGCACAAACACTCGAACAGCACGACTTTCAAAACACCTCTAAATGAAAATATTTTTCATTATTTTTTGCTCGTATCTTTTACAGCTCCTAAATAGGCTGCAATATATATTGTGAAGATACACGGACCTTTTGAGTTTGTTGACGGTGTCCGATTTTTTTTATATAAATTTTGTCAATCATGCAGTTTCACACGCTGATTTCAAAAATCAAATTATTGTTATGGAGAAATAGATGGTTGCAAAGTTATAGATGGATTGAGTTGGGCTGGATTTGATTAAGTTGTTATTTTAAGTTAACAAGTTAAATTAGGTTATTTAAAGTAAATGTTGTAATTTGAACATATCTATTAAATATTCAACATATATAGAAATTAAATTAACGTTTAAACTCCGAAATACACAGCAATATCTTCCTAAATATGCCCGTATTTTCGTATCTCTTACGTCACAAAAAGCACACAAAATACGAATCCAACATCGAGCGGGGAGTCCCACAACGACGTTTGTTTGAGTTTTTCAGTAAATCCCATTTTCTTTCGATTTGCTGAATGTGTGTTACTCACTCCGCCACGAACTCGACACTGTGATTGACTGATTTGTTTAAAACTGATGGAGAAGGCATGCCGTAAAGTAGAGAGCTGGGTTGGCGAAAACTCACCCGCTGACTTAAAAATGGAAATCGAGAGGAACCACAGTTGGGCGAAAATTAGGGAAGTGATCAAATTCAGAGATCACACCCACGTTTTCAAAATCACCTTTAACACGACAGAAATGGCCCACAAGGCGGCAACCGAGGGACTCCTCATTTTTAATATGAGGATCCCTGGATCGAACATCGAGCACGAAAAATATGTCAATATTCAGATGTGCTTCGTTTGTTATGCCCTCGAAGAGCATACAACCGCAAATTGTCCCCAAAAAGGAACAACCTGGTGCAGTGAATGTGCCACGCAGGGTCATCGCTATGACGCCTGCAAAGCCACCGAAAAGAAATGCATGAACTGTAAGGGGCCCCATCGAACGATGGCCCTGAACTGCCCAAGGAGAAAGGAGATATTTAAAAGAAAAGAAGAGGAAGAGAAAAAGAAAAAGACTCAAACCTACGCGAGCACCGTAAAGAAAAGTGAAGGGATGGCTCAACATTGGCAACCCCCTCACCCGTGATCTTCACAAGTGACCTTAGTGCGAAGATCTTAATTTGCATTACCCATGCAAATGTGGCAAATGCGGTCAAACCCGGATGCTACAACCGGGTACTGAACGCACTGCTAAAGGCAAACAACCTCCCTTCTATCATTGTTCCTGATGACCCGGAATGCTCTAAGGCATTCAAGGATAGTGTCATCGGAAACAATAGCACCGAAGCAAAAGCCACGGGACTTAAAGACATAATTGAATCTCCCCCGTCGGATGATTCAGAAGATGAAGCGAATGAAGAAGATGATACCACTTCTTCGGATAGTGACGAGGGCCCATGCACTCGCACTAGGGCAACAAAGAGTCAGTCCAAGACTCCCAGCCCTCCCCCGAAGAAGGTAAAGCCTGGGCACCCCAGACCCGCCCCACAGGCCCCCAAGAGTAAGAAAAAGAAGAAACACAGGTAACTCATCTTACCATGGAGCGGAACTCACTAAGAATTCTGGAAATAAACACCAATGGCTGGACAAACAAAAGAACTCTCTACGGGAATGTGTTCAGGGAAATAGATGCAGATGTCATCTTGATTTCTGAGCATGGGGTTGACACTCGTAGTTCTGAAATTAAGATCTGGAACTACGACGTGTTAATCACGAATTACTCTCAAGAGCGGTACGACGGTGCCGCCATCGCCATCAAAAGAGGGATCAAGTATAAACCCATAAGAAACTTGGAGGAATCCTATCTTGCAATAGAGGTCGAACTCGATATAGGAAAGCTGGTCATCGCCACCGGGTACCAGCCGCCGAGACGAGAATATTTGCCAATCCATTCTCTCTCTGGCCTATTTGGCAGAAGGACCCCCACCATATTAATGGGGGACCTTAATGCCAGATGTCGGGATTCTGGGTACAGGACCTTCAATGGCAATGGAAGGTGCCTGGATACTATGATGGACCGGAACATGGTCCATAGAATAGGCCCGGACTTCCCAACCTATACTCGAGGAAGAAGTGCCACAAAACCAGACATTTGTCTGGCTAATCGTCAGCTGCCGTTCAATTACTACATGGAACCAGTCCAGGTGCCATGTAGTGATCATATAGGGATCCTACTCACCATCAATAGGAACCCTATACAAGTCCCAGCTCCAGTCAGAAAAGACTACAGGAGAACCGACTGGGCACGGTACGCTGGTTTCCTCGAGGCCTATCGCCCACCAGATCTGGACGAGGCAATTCTCGAGGAGATAGACGAGGCACTCGACGACCTCAACGAACATCTCATTATTGCAGATAGGGCTTGCATCCCCAAAACCCAGTTTAAAACCATCTCCTCATACAGGTGGACTGGGTATATGAAAGAACTCTATAGAGAATTGAGAGTTATGTACGAGTTAAATATAACAAATGCAACATTTGACTCGCTACAACGAAGTAGAGAGATCAAGGAAGAGCTCAACCAGCTGATCCTCGAACAACAACAGAGACAATGGGACGATGCGATCGAGAGCCTCGATCAAGATGCATCCCCCAAGGACTTTTGGAAGAAAGTCAAAAGTCTCAGAGGATCATCTGGAAAAAAGAAGAAAATGGAAATCCAAAAAGAAGATGGATCCATTGAAACTGCAGATAATATCATCGAAGAGATATTCCGGCGTTATTAGGAAAAAATCTTCAGCATATCGGAAGATGAAAACGAAGATTTCGATATAGAGTTCGAAAATAACATCGTAGACGAGCTTAACACGGTAATACATCGAACGCATCCTCATCACCAGGTGGATAGACTGCGTGACGGAGACGCCGAGATCACGGAAGAAGAGATCCTTGGCGCACTCCGCTCATTCCGACAGAAAGCCCCAGGCCAATCGGGGCTTACGAAGCTTAACTTCGAAAAGGCACCAGCCAACGTCATCGAAGGAATGAGACGAATTTTTAACGCATGTCTGAATACAGGGTACTTTCCAGATGCTTACAAAACGGCAAAAATGATCTTTTTGCCCGAGCATGGAAAGGACCCTACGTTGAGAGAGAGCTACCGCCCAATTTCACTCCTGGAATTTGGCGGGAAACTCTTTGAGAAGATCCTCAACGGAAGACTGGTGTCTCACCTGGAAGAAAACTCCCTCTACAACCCTTGCCAATTCGGGTTTAGAAAGAAGCGAAGTACGGAAATGGCAATTAATGTCATAACGGAAAAGCTTTCCCAAGCCAAACGGGACAGGAGTTATGTGGATATCGTTTGTCGGGATGTGTCAAAGGCGTTTGATAAGGTGTGGCAGCGGGGCATGCAGTATGCAGTATAAGATCTTAAGGCTGGGTCTAAGTGAAAACTTAGAAAGAACTCTCTGTGACTATGTCATGGAGAGAGCGGGGTATGTCAGTCTAGGGTGCACGGACGGACCAAAGTTTCCGCTCACTGCGGGCCTCCCGCAGGGGGGGTGTCTGTCCCCCACCCTTTACTCGATATACACCGCGGACGTCCCAGACCCTGTGTACCCCAATTCCCTCAATATTCAATACGCCGATGATTTCAACTAGATAATCGTATCTCCATGGAGGCATGCGCCGTGGCAAGCTCGCATGACAGCGATGGAAATCGCGAACCTGAACAACTACGAGGCTCAGTGGAAAATAAGAACAAACCAGGAGAAATTCAAGGTGGTCCCCATTGGACGCACCTCAAGGGCAGACGTGCGTGTGGGGGATACGCGATACCCCTACACCAACGAATGCAATGTACTCGGTATGAAAATCACCTCTACCGGGTACAAAAAGCACGTCGAAGAAAGAATTTCTCGAGCCTCGTCCGCTGTCAGAACTCTATACCGCTTCAGAAATCTACGTGAAAGCAACAAGAAGAAGATCTACAATGCCCTTGTAAGATCTACGTTGCTTTACCTCGCCTCCACCCTCTCATGTGTCTCAAAAACACAAAAGAGGCGTCTTCAAGTAGTGCAAAATAAATGCATGTACCTAATAACGGGTACACGCAGGCATGAAAGAAGACGGCAAGAAGACCTGCACAGAGAGGCGGGGATAATTCCCATTAACAAGGTCATAGAAGAACGGACCCGGAAAATGCAGGATCTGGTTAATCGTGAACTGAGTGATGAAATCACCCAGATGATTAACCAGAACAGAAGAGCTGAATGTCCCCCCAGATTCCCCAGTTCCGCCAACCGAGTGGCTGGCGGAGATGAAGTGCCGTTCTATGCGTGAAATGAGATAAAGGAATACCTGTGAAAACAACATCAATCACAAGAATAAAGAAATTACTCGAAACCCTACTATGACAAGATACCAATAATGACAACTTTACCAAGAAAATGAAAATGAAAATCCAACGATTACGAAGAGAACTTCGAAAGAAGTAATCTACAAAAGAAGAGAGAAGAAAGAAGAAAGAAGAAACAATTATACTACTAAAATACACATACAATAAAACAATACAAATGCACGCACTTAAATATACTAAAAACATGTACAAAACAGGCAATGCACAACACAAACCATGAAAATACTAAAGCTGCTGAGACAAATGGCTTGAACGCCATAATAGTTATAATTTTATAAACTTATAATTATTACCAAAAACCCAAAACAACAAAAATGAACTCACACAAGCAAGAAAATAATAAAAGTGATAAGTCTGATCACCAGACCCTAGGCATCTCTTTGCACCTCTTCCACACTTTTTTTTCTCTCTTCTCCACTTGTCTATTTTCTCTGTCCCCCCCCCCCACACCCTATCGTCTCCCCTCACGTGCTCTCGCACTTACACACAAAGTCAAAGTCAAAGTACGGCCTCCGACTGCTAAGAATTCAGTACATAGAATACGTTTCTCTCGGTACGTAACATTCAGCAAAGGAGGAAACCGTCGAGGAAATTTCGCCTGACGCCTCCTTAGTTTTTTCGTGCAAAGTGAAATTCCAATGTTTTGCCTTAACCTTTCAAAATACGATTAAGTGAATGTGGTACACAACAAGTACACACTCAGTGCCAGTGCCACGATAAATTACGCGGATTACGGCAAGTTCCGGACCTTCAAACGACCCTTCGAAAGGTAAAGTGCTAAAACTGATTTTGGACTTTCGTTCTTCTATCCTTCTCACTTACCCTCTCCCTCCATAAATCTTGGACATGACTATTATGACTTTAACATGACCGACGACGTTCTCAGGATTAGCCTGAGGACTCTCCCTGAAAGGACGAAACCTGAGCGGGGAGATGTCTTCTCCATTGTCTACGGGGAGCTGGATGTGGCCCTCGTTAGACTTATTGACACCCCTTTTGGGTATACGGCCATCTGCCAAAAAGAGTCCGATGCTGAGCTACTAGCATCAGACAAGGGAACCCAAGTTTTCGGCTCCATTAATTTAACCCCCAAAATCCCCCCTCAAATTCAGGCGCACCGCAGTGTCGTCTGTCGCCGGCTCGACTCCTGGGTGGGTAGCCACTCCAGTACGGAGATTTCGGAGGAAATAGAGAGGAATCACTCCTGGGCCAAGGTCTCGGAGGTAATAAAATTTAAAGAATACACGCACGTTTTTAAAGTCGTGTTTACCGAGACCGGTATGGCCCAAAAGGCAAAAGAGGTGGGCCTCCTCCTGTTCCACGTCAGGGTCTGCCCTGAGCAAGTGGAAAGGGAGGAATTTACGCAGGTACAAACCTGCTTCAAGTGCTACAAACTAAATGAGCACACGACCAAATCCTGCACAAAAACGGAAGCCATCTGCTCCATCTGCAGTGCGACAGGTCACATCTGGCGGGACTGTAAGAGCTCCGTCAAACGTTGTATAAATTGCAACGGCGACCACGCCGCCATGGCTATGTCATGCCCGGCAAAAAAGAATGCAATCAGGAAACAACAAATGGCCAAAAAGAACGAGGAAGAGGCTAAGGCTAATTTAACATATGCAAAAGTGGCGAAGGCCGCTGTAGGAGAGGTAGCATCGCAGCGCACCTACCTTAAGGTAGAAAGCGAGCAATCTACCAAGATTATTTGCTGTATTTATTACGCGCATATAGCCAACCTCACCAAGCCCGGAACCTTCAAGCAGGAGTTAAATCAAATGCTGAAGAATAACGGTATGGACGAGATGTGGTTCCCAGAGAACCCATGCTCGGAAGAAGTACTACGCATTCAGATGCAACCCCCCACATCAATTCCTGCAGTGAAAAAATCCAAAAATTCTCCCGCCACCCCCAACCCAGCACAAGTAGTTCCTCAAAATAACGCCCCTTCAAGCGCTCCCACCAATACTGCTCCTGAGGTGGACTCACCAAAAGGAGCTAAACCAAAACATAGGCAGTGTAGCCGATCGATAAAATCACCTCTCCGCCAGAGGGGCAGATCCACTTCCTCATCTAAGGAGAGCAAGCATGCCTACCTTGGGAAGAAGATGAATCTGAAGATCTTCGCTACATCTGACGTCCCATTCCCCCTTCATAGAACTAACAAAGACGTTAGTGATGGTATCACCACCGGGAGATACAAATGGGAATTCTCCGATGACCTTCCAGAGAAGGTCGTCGAAGAGGCCCTCATCCTCGGAATGGTGCGACTGGACCTGGACGCCTTTGTAACGATCTCGAACGCCGAATTAAAAAAAAAGAGATCCGGCAAGTGCCGATCTCCTCCTGTTAGCCCCTCCTCCCCCCAAAAAACAAACTCTTAAAGAACGTTAGACTGACTAACAACATGGACAGACTAAAAAAAGACTTGACTGTGCTTCAAATGAACTCTGACGGATGGACTGACAAGCAAGCAACTTATGGTAATATCATAAGGAATTGTGATCCTGATATCGTTCTGATATCAGAACACGGTTTAGACACTACACAACAGACAATTAAAATATCCAATTACTCCGTGACGACAATAAACCACAGCCAGGGGCGTTTTGATGGCGCCGCCATCGCAGTCAAAAAAGGCATCCTCTTCAAGCTACTCCCCTCCTTAGACGAATCATATCTGGCTATCGAGGTCCAAACCACCCTGGGACCACTTGTGGTCTCCACAGGGTACCAACCCCCAAGAAGAGACTATATCCCCATGCACAACTTCCTCCAGCTGTGTGCACATGGGAGAACAGTTTTGTTTGGGGGGGACCTCAACGCCAGATGCAAGGAATCTGGTTATACCGGAAACCTAAATAAGAAGGGAAAGAACTTGAAGAACCTTATTGACAGAGGTATCGTTGCCGCATCGGGCCCGACTTCCCCACCTACGTCACCAACTCCTTCGCAACCAAACCAGACATCGCCATAACCAGCCCTCAATTCCCCTATAACTACTACATCCAGCCCGGACCCTTAATCCCCAGCGACCACGTCGCAACACTTATCAGAATCTCTTCAAGCCCAATACAAATACCCGTCAGGGAGCGTAAATGTTACTCTCGAGCGAACTGGGAAGAATACCGTACTCTTCTCGGTGAAGACAGAGCGCAGCCCCTGGAAGAAGCCACCCTGGAGGAAATAGATCAGGAACTGGAAAGGTTGACGAAGGCTGTGGTGGAGGCGGACCGTGCAGCGGTCCCAAAAACCTCATATAAAACCCTACCGGCACCAAGATGGACACAAGACCTCTATGACTTATCTGACGAATACAAGAGACTTTTCGAAGATATAAGACTGAATAACACTGACAGAATAAAAAACAGACGCCTGCGAGAACTCAGGACTGAGATGAAGACTCTCATTACAGAGCAACAACAAGTGCTCTGGAATGAACTAGTCGATAAACTTGACGGAGAGACGGACCCCCGAACATTCTGGAACTCGCTTGCCAGACTGAAGGGTAGGCCGCCACAAAAGACCATTCTCCTAAGTAAAGATGACGGGACAAAAATGGACGCGACAGAGACGGAAGAGGAGTTCAGAAGCTACTGGAAGCTTGTGTTTTCCATCACTCCAGAAGAAAACGAACTCTTCGACCTGGACTTCGAAGAAGAGATACACTAAGAACTAAGACCCATAATCCACAGGACGTTCTTCTTCAATAACACGACAGCTGACAGAGAAATGACTGGTTACGGAAGAAGAGTAACCATACTGGAACTTATGACTACACTACGCTCCTTCAGGCAAAGAGCACCGGGAAAAACAGGTCTGACAAAGCTCAACTGGCTGAACGCCCCTCGTAACATCATAGAGGGGCTGGTCAACCTGATGAATGCGTGTCTGAATGTCGGCTACTTCCCGGATGAATGGAAGATCGCCAAAATGATCTTCATTCCGAAAGCCGGGAAGCCGCCCAACAGACCAGAAAACTTCAGACCCATCTCCCTCCTCGAAGTGGCTGGCAAGGTCTTCGAAAAGATCCTTGGTAGCCGCATCCAAAATTTTATGGAGGAAAACAACCTCCATAATGAACAACAACATGGATTTAGGAGAGGGAGAGGGACCGACACAGCACTAGCAGTCATCACCGAAAAACTGGCGAAGACTGCTAGCCAAAAAAGGTACGCAGACCTGGTGCTCAGAGACGTAAAGAAGGCGTTTGACAAGGTATGGAGAACTGGTCTCCAGTTCAAAATACTTAGACTCGGACTAAACCCCAGACTAGAAAAAATTACATGTGACTACGTGACAGACAGAAAAGCTTATTTACAAATCTACGACCGTACTGGACCAGACTTTGAACTGACTGCAGGTGTGCCGCTAGGCGGGTGCCTAAGCCCCCTCCTTTACAACATATACACCCTTGACCTACCAAACCCGGTCAGGGAGGACACCCTGTATGTCCAGTTCGCAGACGACGTCTCCCAGATTGTGACTGCCCCGTTCAAAAATCCCGAGCTCATGGCGGAAATTACCGCCAGAGAAATCGACCATTTGAACAGGTTCGAAAGAAGATGGAAGATTGCCACGAACTCCCAAAAGTTCAAGGTGATTCCATTCTTCCGTAAGAGACGGGCGCATATCGAGACCGAGAACGCCCGGATCCCTTACAGCAACGACGGGATGGTACTTGGACTGAAGATAAGTTATAGGGGATACGGTGGCCACGTTGCTCGGGCAGCAACGCGTGCGCGAGTAGAGCTTTCTAAGCTGTACAGGTTCAAGACCCTGAACACAGCTAACAAAAAGAAAATCTACTTCGCGCTCGTAAGGTCAACACTATTGTATCCACCTATACCTGTCAATGTTAGTTCCAAGAACCAAATACGACTCCTTCAAAGAGTACAAAACAAAGCTGTGCTCTTAATAACGAACACCAGAAGGAGAGAACGGAAGAGGCAGAGGGACCTTCACCAAGGCATCCAGTTGACACCAATCAACTTGGAGCTGCAAGGAAGGGCCCAAAAAATCTGGGAGAAAATCCCGAGACTTATGACGGACGAGTCTAGACAAAGACACATCGACAGAAGAAAGTTAGACTTTGTCAGCAGTAAAGCACAGACAGAAAGACATATAGACGCAACCTACAAATAAAACAAATCACTTCACACAAAGACACGCACAAGGCTGAACAGAAGAAGAACACTTATGACATCTTAGATACACCAAGAGAAACATGAATACCATAGTACAAGCTTACAAAGGCTTGAATGCTATACCACTCACAATAAAATACAAATTACGTTACAACCTAATATAAAACACTACACACTACAAGTTAAATGACGATTGACATCAAAAAAACAAACAACAAACAACAAAAAGAAGAATACGAGCAAACATCAAAACAAAAAGCTATGCAAATAGCAATACAACGACGTAGATCGAATAAAAAGCAGAGATAACAGTACGAAGAAGAACACCAATATTAGAGTAAAAAAAAAGACTAATTAACATCAACATCAACCCTAACAAATGCCTGCGATTCCCTATCACCAGGGAATATCCTCTCCCCCCCCCCTCTATCACTATTCTTTAATCAGGGTGATCTATCCCTACCTATTTACCTACCACTATAACATACATATATGCATACATGAGGGCAATGGCTGTCGTATGTGTGTGTATGTATTTTTCTTTTCACTACTTTTTACATCCGAAGTCCGAAGTCCGAAGTACGGCCTCCCCCACCCCCGTCCCTTCTGGGCTTGGGAAAGGTAGGTTGGGGCTGACCCAGACCGACCTCTCCGCAGGATCTCCTTCATCCCCTCACATCGGCTATATTTTTTCGATTGAGAGCAGGGTACAGGTGGGAAATGGGAGAGATTTAAGAGGGGAAATAGATAAAGAATCGGTGAAATGTGATTTTTTTTAATGTGCTTTAGGTTTATAGTTGACCCTAGTTGGTCTGCCTAAAGAATGGGTGGGGAAGAGTGGGTTGGGAAGGAGGGGGCAAAGCCCGATTTCTCTGGGTGATCTGATGTACAGTTTTTTTATCTTTTATCTGAGCTATGTGCTGACATCACTCAAAGAACGGCTAAGAGGAGATCCTAGCCGTTCTTTGAGTGATGTTCGGCTGCATTTGGGCTGGTGACCTTAAATGCTCTGTATGCTAACCGTGTGTGTCTTTTCCTCTTGATCCTTACCGCAACTAGGGAAACTTGCGTCCCGACTGAGTCCGCATTTGTTGGTTTTCAAATCGTTTTTTTCTTAAGTTTTATCTTTAGTTGCTTGTTTCATCTCATTATCTTTTCTTCATTCTGTTATGTATATATGGGTCTATCGTCAGTTAGCAGTTTATTTCTATTGATTGGGAATCTAAGATTTATCGTGTCTTTTATCCAATATTTAGCTTTATTTTGAATTGTTTGTATTTTTTGTAACCTTGACTTCGAAAGTGTGTAAGCTGGGATCGGCAGATAAGTCAGGACCGATTTCTTAGCGCGTTATATATATTTTTCTTGCTTTTCTTTCCAAGTCTTCTCATTTTTTGCCCAGAAGTGATATAACGTTTGCTGATCTTTGTTTCTTTCCTCTATTTTGGGGCGAATATCCTCTGGGTGTTTGAAATTATTGCTCGGAATTCCTGTTTCTGGCTGTAGGACTTCCATATGTCGCTTATGATTGTGGTTCCGGGTTCGAATGGCAGCCTTAATACATTCCTCTAATGTCTGACCATTTCTTGATTTAACAACGCTGAGAAAAACCTCACGAGTTTTCCGATACACCCCGCCGAATAGTGTGGAAGAATTCTCTCCCTGCTCTACTTTTTCCGTGAATACATCGTTTCATCGTTCTCTACTGTTTTACCCACTGAGATCGCCAATGTGAGAAAGAAGGCTTACTAACAATATCGTTCGCGCATTTTCAAACATCTCCAGTTCTTCTTTACAAAATCTAACCGTAGTCATCTCCTTCGCCATACATAGATAAATGCATCTACAATGGATAACGGAAGAGTGCCGCCCTCAAACCATGTTTCTTTCCTAACACAGTTTTGCTCGCTATAGCCGCTTTTACAACAGTGCCACTCCACCGCATTCTTACGCTGACATAACTTCGATTTTGGCAGAATGTTTTGCTCCTGAAAAAAAGGTGGTTGCATCTTCTTCACTTTTCAAGCGAGAGCACAAACTTTTCAGGTTCACACTGATTCTGCATCATCCATAAGGAGTAAATCTGTAAAAACAACATATGTTCTATATATGAACATAGTTAACCTAACCTAACTCAACCCAGCCATTTTTTTTAACCGTCCATTTCTCAAAAAAATTTATTTCACATTTGAAATCAGCCTGCAAAACTACATCATTGACAAAATGTCTTTAAAAAATTGGACATCGTCCAACAAACCCCAAAGGTCCGATTTTTTAAATGCTGATTCTTCTTTGAAATCTTTTCCTCTTTATATAAAACAAGGTCTGCTGACCAAAGTCGCGTGTTCTCTCACTTATTCTGTTTATGAACTTACAACCTTCAAAACTTTCAATAATTCCCAAACTAACCTTGGGGGGACCTTGACAATTACATCATTCGAAGGAAAATGTAAAACAACATAAGGGTTTCAAATTTCTTTAGAATCGGCCGAGTATTTATGATTTTAATTCCAAATAATTCTCCGGCTAACCTTGGTAGGACTTTGGCAATTATATCATTCGAAAGAAAATCTAAAACATAAAGGTTTCAAATTTCGTTAGAATCGGCCGAATAGTTATTACCAAAACAAAAGAAAAGCAAAACGGGGACCGACTGACCGACATAGTGAGATATAGAGTCACACGCGACTAAAATTGTGGTATGAATTTTTCGTTAGGAATGAAATTAAAATAATATGCTAATGTACAGACAGCAGCTGCATGCATCATTATAGGCAACATCAGACACGCTGTCTAATGCAGGGCCCCATTTGTATATTCGTAAGTTTGAATCCGTTTTTCGTGCTTATATTATTGTAGCAGGAACATTCTGTTCCTTACACAGTACATTTAATTAATTTAAAACAGAATGTAGTAAATAAATGCTGGTTTCGTATATGATTCAATATTATGCGAGTGCAAACGTGGAGCAACATTGATAGCTTTGTGTTTTAATGATTACATAGGAATTTTCTTATATAAACCGACACTGGAAGTTTTTAAAACGTTTACGAAACTATTCTAGGATAAATTTGAACGTTCGAGGAGAGGTTGTCTGCTAATTTATGTGAGAGCTTTGACATTCGTTGTCACGGGTTCCAATAGCGCAATGGTGAAAACCACTGAGCATTCAGAATCTACACGAAACAATAGTGTTAAACTGTACAAGGCCGGTCATGGGTATAGAAGAATTTCCTCCATTGTAAATATTCCAATTTCTTCTGTAAGGAACATTATTGTGAAGTATAAATCTAATGGCACCAGAGTAAATCGTCTGCGTGAAGGTCAATCAAGGAAGCTGAGACCTAGAGATGTTCGATATATAATGAAGAGAGTTAGAAACAATCCCTAAAACTTCATTAAATGAGTTACAAACAGCAAGCGACGTAGATGTACGAAGTTCAACAGTACAATGTCATTTACATCGGGAAGGATTTCATGAGTGTCCCTAGAATGAGATAGCCAAGTTTAATTAGATAAAGTAGTATGTATGATGAGATGAGAAAAAAAAGAAGAGTTTTTTGATAAAAACGACGAATGGTACGGTTGGCAGAGATCTAGCGAATCCCTCATAGAAAAGAACACCGTCCGTACGGTCAAATAGGGAGAAGTCACAGTTATTATATGGAGGTGTTTCGTTGCTGCTGGCACTGGAGTATTAAAAGTGATAGATCGGGCTATGAATTTTAAACACTATCAGCGCATACGTAACGAAAACGTGAAGCAATCGTCAAGGTAACTGGGATTTGGAATGCATTTCATCTTTCAGCAAGCCAAAGATCCCAAACATACCAGCCAATCTACTCAAAAATACCTAGTTCACCGCGACATTACTGTACCCAAATGGCCTCCTTATCAAAGCCCAGATTTGAAATCCATCGAACATCTGTGGAAGGAGCTAAAAAGCGTGTATACAAGAGAGCCTTTGCACCATTATTGGATCGGAAAAGTTTGCTCAAGAAGAGTACAGAAACGAGCACAAATCTTGTACAATCTTTATGAAATGCCTTATAGCTGTTAATGAAGATAAAGGAGGTCATACCAGATATTAATTACATGTTGCCATTATTTATGCTTTTCCTATATACATAAATCTTCGCCATCGTTATATTCGTTTTTTTATTTTACTACTTTGTATTTATTGATATGTAGTCGCAAATTAAGGCAATAAGATTTATTATGAAAGAGAAACATAGGCTCACTATTATGCACTCAGCTGCATATTTGAAATCACCGTTTGCGGTGAGATCGCCTACAAAAGAGAGTTACGAGACCTAAGTAGATATTGAATGATGGAATCATCCGCCAAAATGGTAAGCTAGTAAATATTTTGAATCTTACATTTAACAAATCGGTAAATTTTTGGATTATTAAAAAAAGAAGATTTGCCGCCATCTCGGGAGGCTTATTATGTCTCGGGTCAAGCAACGTGGTAGAAAAACTAGAGGCCTAAGACATTTAGCAATCGCCTTTTGAATTTGAATCTAAGGTTAGGCTTTCGAATTAGGAACATTACGAGTTTATTTAAAAATTAGTGGGGGGGGTGCAACTCCCCCCATATGATGCGATTGCAATAGCCTAACAAAAACGAGCACTTCTTGGAAAAAACTGACACATTACAAAACAATTGTTTTTAAACGCACATTTATATATAAATTATCCAAAAATTAGAGGTCGGGCATACTTCCATAATTAACCAATAAATCAATGAACACAAAGCAATTTCCCCAAAAAGAAATATAAAAGTATTTGAATTTTTGGAAAAAATTATAATACTGAAAAAAGCAAAAAAAATCTAACATTTTTTTACAATATAAAGTTAAAAGGTAAATATGTAGATTAGCGGCCCGGCCGAAAAAAAATTTGTGTGTAAATGTTATCGTTCACTCGTGTCGGAATATTCATGCGCGTTTGAGTCCTTTTCGAATTATTATTCTATAAACAATTAGGATTATATACTGGGGGGCTGTTCCCCCCAGACCCCCCCCCCAATTTAATGAAACTCAGGATCATCGTAGTGTAGTCCCTCCATTGTGTTTACCCCCACACGAGCCGTCAACTTAAATGTACTCCAAAAACATGAAACATTTTGGAACATGGACGAAATTATACGTCCAATCGTTCGCGCCGATAATCTACATATTTACCGTTAAAAATTGAAAAAAAGAAATATGAGGGGTAACTTAATATTAATTTTGCGCAAATATTCGAGATTAAAAAGCTAGAGTTTTGTTCATGTAAGTGTAGTCTTGTAGTTCTTTTTCCGGGGGGGAGGGGCATTAAGTGAAATTTAATTTCAATCCTAATGTCTATTTTAACTGTCTGCTACTATTTATTAGGCGCGGAAAACTCTATTTTCCAAGTAATTAGCACTTGGAAGTAGTATTTTCAAAGGCATAAAGTTATTATAGGCCGTTGTTAACCCTGTCGCTATGACGCCATAAACCTCGTGGAAAAAGAGAAATTCATTGCACCGATACACAAAATACACGTTCCCCACAATGCAATGATGCTAAGTGAATTACAATTGCAGAAGGGTAGAAGGTTATTTAAAAAGGTGTAGTTTAAATCTAATTCAACCTTACTACAGCACGTACACAAATCTGTTCTTTTCGGATTAGGCCGTGTATTTGATAAAAATCAATTAGAGCTTCAAAACGGCCATAATTTTCAGGTGAGATCGTAAGCACCGTAGTTTCACAACTCACAAAGATCAGGCATTTTAAACTAAATGCTATGTCGCGGCGTGTCGCTATAATAAGATTATTGTTTGGTTTCTTTCAGGTGGGAAAAATAGCACACAAACCTTACAGAATCTCCTAAAAACAAACTAAATGAACTGACAAAAATTATTCTAGCCTAAACATAAACTAAAAAACAAACTAACAACCCTAGAAAATATATATATATATATATATATATATATATATATATATATATATATATATATATATATATATATATATATATATATGTATATATATATATATATATATATATATATATATATATATATATATATATATATTAGTGAAACTACTGTATAGGAGCCAAAAGTTTAATTTACGAGACTAGTTTCAGTATGTAGTTTAGCATACCCTCTTCAGTCGTATACTGAGAATGTGATTGTTACAAAGTCTATAAATAGCGTACAGATCAGGAAAAAAGAAAAGAAAAAACGACAAAGAAACACAAAACACGAAAAAAAGGTCATTAATCAGGGGGTGTATCGTGGGTTAGCCGATACACTTCAACCAAAATAGGCCTTTACTGTACATTAATCAAATCAAACAAAATTAATATATACACGTACAAAATACAACTTAAAAAATGGTTCTTAAGTCCCATAACCGACCCTCGGTTTCTGGTTTCTATAAGGGAGAACAATTTACTTTAAAAAGAATTCGTCTTTAAGATATACAAAACAATCTACGTTAAACGCACGGGGAAATAAATATAGAATTGATTACTCACATAAGGTAGTAGTGTTTACCCAGAGAATCCAAACGAAATACCTTCCCTCGAATCTTGTCCTGAGAGGCGTCGTGCGTGTAGTTTATTTGCTTCTCAATAGAGGGCGTTACTTCGAACGAGGAGTGGACGAGTGAAGTCACACGGAATTTCGAGGCGACGGAGGAGAAAAGGAATCAAAACAAAAACGCCGATTGAGGAGGCGATGCGTCGTGCGTTTATGACCTTGAAAAGGTTTTATCAGACGAGGTTTGAAGATATCTGAATAATTTCCTAGCGATTTGGTTTTTCTTGTAGAGCTTCACTTATATATATATATATATATATATATATATATATATATATATATATATATATATATATATATATATATATATATATATATATATATTTATTGCTTCTAGAAAGCCTAAATTTAATGTTTAACGGAAATCCCAAGAGAGGAATATAGCTGGCTTCTTTTTATTTACCGGCGAGGTTTCGACCATAATATGGTCATCTTCTTAGGTCTACAATACAAATGAAAGAACAAAATAAATATTATGTAATGTTCAGAGAAAATAATTCTAAAGGTATAACTGGAACTTTGATAGCTAGTTTTAGATTTGAATCGGAGACTGGGAAGATTTTAAATTATTTAAATTAGTTAGAGAGTGTATAATTGCTAAAAGTTAAGGGCGCTATGCTTTATGAGTTTAATAATTATATAAAATTGTTAAAAAATTAATTTTAAACGGAGAATTAAAGCAAATTACCAAAACCTAATGTACAAATTCACAAATGTACAAATCCGCACAGGTTACAGAAGGCTCCAGGATGGCTCGACAAACACCAAACTGCACCCCGCAACCTACATTCAAAACAATTCAGGCAAGTAGGATGGAAACCGGCGACAAATCACTTAACTTTGGAGGGAGCTGTTTTATGTATACTATTTCCAAGATTTGAAGGGTAATGGGTCATTGATGTAGATTTAAATTTTCAAAATTTTCTTTGGATATATCGATTTTACATTCTATTTCGTGATCTCTTATCGCTGAATTATCTTTGATTTGTTCTATTACTTATGCCCATATGGGAAGAGAATCTTGCCTTCAGAGTTCTCACGGAGCTTCCAATGAATTTGCCTTAGGAACACCCAAACATTTAAATAAGTGCATATATAATGTAACTCCTGAAACTGGAAGTATATCTTCTATTGCAAAGAAAGATTTGATATTAATTTTGCAAACGAAAGCAATTTAAAATTTTATTTGACAAAAGTATTTATTTAACAATATATGTAATTTTCGGCAAAGTGGAGTGTATCAATCGAACTACCCTGAGATAACAGTGGCAAAAGACAGACATTATTAAATAATGCCAGAGCTTAATATATATAATGTTGGGTTTATGACCTCCCTCGAATTTTGTGAGCACTTTGTTATAAATATCTATTTTTTTTCAAAAATATGCAATTCTTCAATACTTAATGTGGGTAAATTTCTAATTAGGATGTTATAGCTAAAAATAGATTGGCCGCCATCTTGGGAGATACATTGTGAATTTTGAATCACATTATAGTGTATTATATATCATTTTGAAGTGATTTTTTTTTTCTGAATTGAAATATGATATGGAAATTTCATATTAATCAATTTTAAAGAAAATATGATTGATTTAAATAGAATTTGGGGGTGAGACTTATATGTCTGAAATTAGGAACGCGGTAGAAAAACTAGAGGCCTAACGACATTTAGCAATCGCCCTTTCAATTCGAATCTAAGGTTAGGTTTTCGAATTAGGAATTTACGTATCTTTTGCGGGGAGGGGGGGGCTTTCACAATTAAGTGCGGGGTATGGGGGACTTCGCCCTGATTTCGAAATTACCTTATCATATATAATACAATATGATACGATTGCAATTACCTCACCAAAAAAACAAACAAACAAAAGCACTTGTTTTTTTTAATTTGCCCATGATTAGAAAAGATTATTTTATCCATTATCTTCTCGTGTATGTGAGAAGAGCTCCACCCGAGTGCTTCGATGAATAGCGAGTTAGCCAAAAATATTGCCTTCTTAACTGAAAGTACTTGGAATCCGCCTTTCATTTTCCTGTTATATCTAAGGTATTAGATAATCAAAAATTAAACCTCCCTTTAGGCAAAAATAAAATTATAAAGTTTGTTAAACTTTGTGTTACTGACAATGTATTTATCAGCGATTTGGGTTTTTTCCGTCAAAAATATGGTCTTAGCATGGGTAATCCTTTATCGCCTATATTATGTAACCTTTTTATGGACCATTTCGAAGTATCATTACTCCCTTCTGTAATTCCCCATCATAATTTGTATGGTATAGGTATGTAGATGATGTCATATCGATTTGACCTATAAATAGTTTAGACTTATTTGACAATTTCCTTAAAAATCTTAACGACCTCCATCCCAATATTAATTTTAAAGTAGAGTCGGAAAAAGATCCTTTCTTGATGTAAAAAATGTTAGAGTCTTCGACAAAATTAGCTTCACTGTGCACCGAAAACCAACCCATTCTAACTCTTATATCCATTTCTTTTCTCATCATGATATTAACATTAAGCGAGCCATTGCATCAGGTATGTTTTTGAGAGCGCTTAGGATATGTGACCCTTGCTTTCTAGAAGACGAGATTACATAATATATAACCTGCAGTTTCATTAAATTAAATTATCCCCTCCACGTGATCAATGAAAGTTTATCTAGAGCAAAATCTACTCATTACCGCCCCAAGGATAAAAACAAATTTAGTAATACGAAGTGTCTATCCCTCCCTTTTTCTCCCCTCCTCGAAGGAGTGAACAAGGTTATTTCCCCAAGCCTAACCACACTTAAATACCCTTTTTCTACTCTTAAATCTTTCCCTTCGACCAAACCCGTGGATCAGCCAAATGAAGCAGGTGTATATTTAATCCCGTGTGGCTCTACAAACTGTCCCTCATTCTATATAGGAGAGACCGGAAGAACCTTAACAAAACGAATTTATGAACATAAAGGTAATGTCAGACGAGGCAGTACCAGCTCCAGTATTTTTAATCATATTAGCAATTTCAACCACCAAATTGACTATTTAAAGGCACAAATCATATATAATTGTAAATATTTCGTAAAAGAAAAATAATAGAATCTATATTAATAGGAAAAATTCGCAATTTTAATTTGTCAGATGGGCAATTGAAATGCAGCCCCCATTCACGTAACCACATCGTAAACAGCTTAGTCAAACCCTCCTGATATATATATATATATATATATATATATATATATATATATATATATATATATATATATATATATATATATTATATATATATATATGGGAATCGACCCTCTCCCTTCTCCCCTAGTTGAGACACGGGACGTTGACCGCAAAACATCCGGGCCAGGCACCTTGGGTCAATCTCGTAACCACAACCCCTCGCCACTCGTCCCTATGAAAAAGCAGAATGGTTTAAACTGCAAGATCTCCCCTACGAGTGTATATTCAATTTCACTTCAAGTATGAAATTGGAGACGCGTTTATCTCAAGATCGAAGGGCCAGCTGGACCAGAGGTAAGACTTGCTGAGAAAAACCGTTGGAGTAAGAACTCTCCTGCGGCCCGTCCACAAGCCAACCCCATCCTACCCCTACCGCAGTGAGGTGACGAGGTATAAATATCAAACACTTGGGAAAAACGTGGTAGAATCCGTGAGTCAACCAGGCTACGAAGTCCACTGCAGGAGAGGCCGTGCTACCAAGGGGACTAAGAAGCAGCGCATCCTCGAGCTAGTCCCTGGTTATCAAACCGAACTTTAAGTTAACTCGATCAAGTTCAACTTATTCTCATCAGAGACCCCCCGCCCACACACACACTATCCTCGCCCTTGATAAAGAACCCCCGAGTACAGTCCTTGCCCTTGAAGAAGACCCCACTGCCAAATACACTCCTCGCCTTTGACGAATTCCGAAACTAGAAGAAAAAGCTCCTCCTCGAGCCCGTTACCCGGTGGTCATACCGAACTCTAAGTTACTTGGTTTAAGAACCAAGTTCAACTTACTCTAGTCAGAGATACTCCTCCTATCCCGGTGCATCCTAAAGCACAGGGATTGTCCTCGCCCTTGAAGAAGACCCCCCTCCTAGAGTACTCTCCTCGCCCTTGAAAAAAACCCACTATCCTGGTGTAGCACAAAGCACCATGATAGTCCTCGCCCTTGAGGACTTCCGAAACGAAGAAGAAAAAGCTCCTCCTCGAGCCCGTTACCTGGTGGTCACACCGAACTCTAAGTTAACTTGGTTTAAGAACCAAATTCAACTTACTCTCGTCAGAGAGACCCCACCTATCCTGGTGCATCCTAAAGCACCGTGATAGTTCTCGCACTTGAAGAAGATTCACCCCTCCGAATACCGTGTGGACCCTCATTTGCCACACCCGCTAAAGTCCCTTGTGACTGTTTAGTTATTCCGTCCGCCGTCAACCAACTAGCCGAAGCACGTGTCAAAGAACCCACAGGATTCCTGAGGTGTCTGTGCTCATTGAGTTCAAGGTCAGACTCAAACCCGTCGCCAGGGGCACCAAGGTATTTAAACTCCAGTAAAGACAGTTAGTATATTTTTATATTGAAGTGAGTAGTGGGTTAACCATCACTATAATGTCAAGTAGGTCAAGTTAAAAAGCCTTACTTAAAAACTTATTGAAGTCCTTATTGTGTATTTAAATTCGTAATATTTATGTGGTTCAGGTTTATTTTGTTTTTGTGTTTTAATTAAACTTTTAATTTGTGTTAACAAATTATTTTATTCTATCCTCGAATCGCTACGTATGATAGAAGGAACCTTTAAAGTTTAAAGAAGTCAAGAATGAATATAATAATAATCAAAAATATATAGCACTCTTAGAGAAGTATAACGTTAATCACGAAGTAGTACTTAAACAACCCGCAAGTACCAACTCCTTCCATCACTCGGTCCTACCTATACCACGACATAAATATTTTGGTGTCAAGGTGTGGGGTGCTTCCTATACCACATTAAAATTTGGTCTCAGGTGTGTGGGGTCCTTCCGATACTACGACATAAATACTTGGTGGAAGGCTTTATAGGTATTGGAAGAACTCACTAGAATTTGTCTTGTATTCCCTTCAAGAAGAGTAAAGGTGTGCCAACATTCGAGGAAAAATTATAACATAACAAGATCGTTAGATAAATTTCCCGTGATTAGCCTGTCAAGCCTATTAATTAATTTGTTGTTGGAGTGGTATTCCAATCAGCCAAGTATTGGGATTAAGGGAAGTTAGGCAGCGCGCTACCTAGTTAGTGGTTGCATAAGTACCTGAGCGTACAGCGGTGAAAAGTGTGACAGACATACACAAAGTACATTCGTTCGAAAAATTCTTCCAAGAAGGCCAAATTCTGGGATTAGAAGGCAAAGATATGTCTGACTACGTCCGTGAAGAACAGAGAATAGAATTAGAAGAATAAAGAATACAGTGGGATAGAGAAGAAGAAGAAGAAGAAGAAGAAGAAGAAGAAGAAGAAAGAATACAGTTTGATAGAAAAAGGGAAGAAAGAAGAATTCAGTGGAAAATAGAAAAAGAAGAAGAAAGAATAACGAGGGGAAGTAAAACAAACGAAAGACTAATACAGTTGAAAAGACAAGCAGAAGAAATAAGAATACAGCGGGAAAGAGAACTAGCGAAAGCGGAAATAGAAGCCGAGGAAAGAAGAATAAAGAGGGAAAAAGAGTCAGAAGAAAGAAAAATAAAGATAAAAGAGAAGTAGAAGAAAGAAGAGTAAAGATAAAAATTCAAGTAGAAGAAAGAAGAATACAGAGGGAAAGAGAAGTTGCCCAAGCTGAAAGAGGAGAGAGAGGAGAAAAAGAAAGATTACTCGCACATGTAAGGGCATCTATCGACCATCATATTGAGGTCGAGGCCGTTTTAGCCCGGCCTGGACCTAGGAAAGTACCATCGATGGAAACCCAGCCAAATAGGGTAACGATGGAGGAAGTAGTAACTAGGGCCGAGGTATGTCGTAGAATAGGCTCCCGACGATATACTATATATAACTATTCGTTGAGGGGATTATTCTATATTTCGAGTGCGTGGTAATCAGATGCCGAGAATGGTTCAAAAGGGAGGGGGGGCCTGGAGAGGGCTTATTTATCTTTAATATACTTAAGAAGTGAAACGGAGCCCAAGGATAAATAATATGGCAAAGATTAATAAAATAGAGTTCTATTAATTAATCTATCAAAACAACATACGGAAAATGTTTACATAACCGGGGATTAAAATGGGAGAAACACAGGAAATGAAAAAGGTCATGGGAATATTTGACTAAGCTGAGGATTAAGATTTGGAGGGATTTAAAACAACAAAACAAACAAAAAGGAGGAATGGTGGCTATAATCGTTTAAAGCACAGAGTTGCGTTGATAAAAGGTTAAATGGTTAAATGTAATGCGCAGCTTACGTAATTACAAGGTTGTCGTGCGGAGGAAGGCGATGGGAAGGAATCTTCGGTCTAACTGGCGATTCTTTTCCAGGAGAAGGGGTTCTTCGGGGGGTTGTCCTTAACGAGGTGGAAGGACTGTCTTCGAGGAATGAGAGCGAAGTGAGGCTCGGAAGTACGAGCGATCCTTGAGCTAGGATATCGGAGATGTTCTAGATGAACAATGGAGTTTATTGTTGTAACCAATCGTTCTCTTGAAGAACGTTAAAAAAGGGGGAATTAAATTACCTTGACGTGATGTCTTGGAAACGAGAACCGTTTCTTGACGAACGGGCTTGAAAAACAATGGTTTTCTAATGTTGCTCTCTTTCTGAACAGCAGGCGGGGGGGGGGGGGGTGAGAACCGTTTCTTGTCGAACGGGCTTGAAGAACAATGGCTGCTCCAAAGTTGTTCTCTTCCTGAACAACAGGGGGGCCCTGTTGACTTGGCGTCTCGAGGGGTACGAACCTTGGCACTCAAGGGATATTGTTCTCTTCTGCACAATAAAGATTTTTCGGGGTAGAGTTCCTAGGTGCACAAGGGAGACCGGATCGGCGTGATGCCTCGTGAAGATGATCGGGACCTGGTTCAAATGTGAAATGCTATTGCATAAATAGCCGGAGCCAGCCCCTTGTCGTAGGGGGCAATGGAGAGGGGGGGGGGGAACTTCGATGGAATGTCCCGGTGGCGCTTGGGAAAATATCTTAGCTGCCTGTAAGCCTAATTCAATCTGGTGAGATCGACGCATGGAGGCGAACGGGGGATTGAACCTCCTTGATTAAACTTGGGGATGGAGGGGGGGCGATAATGCGCCTTCTACTTCCTCTCGCAGCATACACGTGGGGAAGCATGTGTTTCGACATGTGATAGGGGCTGAAGCATGGCGGCCTCAGACCGTTCTGTCACAAGGTACAAGCCGGTGTACCTAAGAAAGTATCTACAAGTAGAACCCAGCCAAATGGGGTAACAATGAAGGAAAATAGAAGTGTCAAGGTGGTACACCCATGTAAACCGATTAAGAGGTTAGACGAGGATAATGAGTATCCCTTAACCTCAGTAGTCTTCCCCCAGAACGAAGCATCCACGGAGTTACCACTAAAAGTCCAAGTCGTAGTGAGCTCCACGCCCATTAACGATCCGGTAAGGAAAATAGATTCCAAACCGATTAGATCGAACACAGACTCGATCTCCCAAGATTCCTTGATAAAGGAGGACTATGGGACCCACACTCCCATCAATTATGCCCCACTCCAACAGGCCGCTCTAGCCATGAGGGTTAGTTTGAAATTAACCAAGTACCATAATACGGGTAGTTCGCATAAGTTGGAGTACCACTGCCATTTTGTGACTTACTTTGGTGGACCCCATAATTCAAACGGCCGACTCAGGTGCGGTAAGGTAATGGTCATAGAGCACCACTTTAATATTAGCTATATCGAAGGGGCCGATAAACTAAAGCCGTTCTAGAATCTGAGTCAAAACCCCATTGGGGGTTATTTCAGCACCTAGTAATCGCGAAACCATGTTTTCATTTTTTTGTGTGTGTTAAGAGTTATCGTTAGGATTTAAAGCTTAAATGTTTAGAAATGTAAGGAAGTAGCTAGTTTTATTTTTGCTTTTGTTGCGTGTAATCGATGAATTAGGTTTTTGTTTTGTTTGAAAGTTAAATTGTGTTGCGAGTATGTTAAATTATGCTGTGCAGCATACACCCCCAGTAGGCTCACGAGGTCTACTTCGACCCCATGCCTGTACACGCGCGCGCGTGTGCGCTCAAGTTTAAGGCAACTTAAAGTAAGAGAAGGATCAAAGACATGCAGCTTTGCTGTACTCGACTAGGTTGAGTTAGTTGTTTTGAGTTCCCTGAAGTCCCCCCCCCCTCTAATAAGTTATTTGAAGGGGGTTTGTAAGGAAATCGACCCTCTCCCTGCTTTCCTAGTTGAGGCACGGGACGTTGACCGCAAAACATCCGGGCCAGGCACCTTGGGTCAATCTCTGAACCACAGCCCTTCGCCACTCGTCCCTGTGAAAAGCAGAACGGTTTAAACTGCAAGATCTCCCCTATGAGTGTATATTCAATTTAACCTCAAGTACGAAGTTGGAGACGCGTTTCTCTCAAGCTCGAAGGGCCAGCTGGACCAGAGGTAAGACTTGCTGAAAAAAACCATTGGAGTAAGAACCCTCCTGCGGCCCTTCCACAAGCCACCCCCCATCCTACCCCTACCACAGTGGGGTGATACTAACTGGTCGAAGATGAAATCGGGGTAATAATTAGTATCCAAATTTCTCTCCAAAATATACTATCCTTGACCCTTACTTACTACTGTTTCTAAACAGAAGGTTTTCATTAAACTACCCTATCTCGAGCATTTGACATCAGAGTTTAAAAACTCCTTCTCTCTACCCTCAACAACCATTTCCCTCAATGCCAATTCATTTGTATAAACTCCAACCCTGTATCGTTGAATTCCTTTTTCTCCATAAGGAGCAAATCCCTTTGGGCTTGCGATCCTGTATAATTTACAATTATACATGTACGACCTGCTACAGTCGTTATGTAGGCCAAAGTAGCTTACAACTCAAATGCAGGATCGTGAAACACTTGGGTTTGTCTCATAGGACTGGTATTCCCATTTCTAAACCTGAAGCCTCTTCCATCAGGCAACATTCAGAGTATCACCATCATCCTCTTAATTCTAATTCATTTACTATATTATATTCAGCCTTAACTTCTCTCGATTTGAAAATCTTAGAGTCACTGTATATCAATAAAATAAATCCAAACCTAAATAATTAATCCTCCTCAATTAAACTATTCACAATATAACCAACCAACACTTCAAGAGATTAACTAGCCAACCGACCAACCGAACAAATTTCGTTAGTAGTTTTATATGTTTAGTTAGTTGATTTCTCAACTCTCACGATAAAGGTTAGTCACTTTGTTCATTCCGATTTGTTTTCGTTTTTTGTTTTTTTTTAAATTTAATATAATAGGTTATTTTTGTTTACTTCGATAACTTTTAATATGTGATATTCAAGTCAGTTTATGTTATAATTTCACTTTCTATTATTTTTTTTTTTAAATCACACTGGGTAGTATTATTTAATTCTATATATTGTTATTAGTGTTTTTACTTTAATTTTAATAATTGTCAATTTTATTATTTTAACCTGCCTTCTTCCGCTTTTTTAGCTATTATTTAATGCATTCTTTTAACTGTTATCAATTAATGTTCCTTTCCCTTCTCATTAGTCGACATACTTGCTGAAGATAGTCCTAGTAAAGGTCCGAAACGTCTGGCTAATAAATGATTAGTGTAATCGCCTGAGTCTTCATATTCCTGCTATATATATATATATATATATATATATATATATATATATATATATATATATATATATATATATATATATATATATATATATATATATATGAGGAATTAAACCACATTCTCCGAAGACAATTTAATTCAGAACAGTTTCAGTGTATCTCACACCCTTTTTCAACTGACACTGGATAGAAAATATAAGAGAAGTGCATATAAGCATAACACAAGGTCAGGTCGTGAAAGATCCCCTCTTTTTCCCCCGATCCCCTACTTGTGGCTAATCTGATGCGGGAGAAGGGGAGGCCTAAATATATTGAAGGGCTGACATTTTACTATTTTGTTTATTTGCTTTCTTATTACAGGATTAAAAGAAAATTGACCCTCAGATAGATTTAAATTAGAAACTGACGAT
The DNA here is from genome assembly GCA_963969495.1 of Ceratothoa steindachneri. Classification (NCBI taxonomy): domain Eukaryota; kingdom Metazoa; phylum Arthropoda; class Malacostraca; order Isopoda; family Cymothoidae; genus Ceratothoa; species Ceratothoa steindachneri. Next base: position 56,910,745 of record OZ018333.1, read on the forward strand.
ATCAAGCTCGATTCTACGATTCTTTTCTTAACATAGCCGATTTAAATACCATTTTACTTCCATTGAAATCGATCGTATGATTCTTGTCTCTAACATGGCAAAATATTCCACTGCTTTTGCTGGCAACTCTAATATCTCTTTTGTGTTCATACAATCTCTTGTCTAGATTTCTCCTCGTTTCCCCTATATAAACTTTATGGCAATCGTTGCATGGTATTGCATATACTCCTATGTTAATATGTTCTTTGGGTTTCCTGGCAATTATCCTTCCTATTTAGATGAAGAAATTGTCATTGTCAGGACCATTTTTTTCTAATTTGTATTACCCCGATTGGTTCATATCGTCTGCCCATTTTGCAGCTAAGGAAAACATTCTATGGTAATAAGCCTTCCCGCACTAATGACTTAAACAAATGTATAACATTGCCATTTAATAATAAATTAAATAGTTTAAAGGACATATTTGGAAAAGCGGGTATTAATCTAGCCTTTAAATATAATAATTCCTTACACCAATTGATGATGGCCAGGAAACCCAAAGAACATCATAACATAGGAGTATATGCAATACCATGCAACGATTGCCATAAAGTTTATTTAGGGGAAACGGGGAGAAATCTAGACAAGAGATTGTACGAACACAAAAGAGATATTAGAGTGGGCAGCGAAAGCAGTGGAATATTTTGCCATGTTAGAGACAAGAATCATACGATCGATTTCAATGGAAGTAAAATGGTATTTAAATCGGCTATGTTAAGAAAAGAATCGTAGAATCGAGCTTGATATCGTCAGTTTCTAATTTAAATCTATCTGAGGGTCAATTTTCTTTTAATCCTGTAATAAGAAAGCAAATAAACAAAATAGTAAAATGTCAGCCCTTCAATATATTTAGGCCTCCCCTTCTCCCGCATCAGATTAGCCACAAGTAGGGGATCGGGGGAAAAAAGAGGGGATCTTTCACGACCTGACCTTGTGTTATGCTTATATGCACTTCTCTTATATTTTCTATCCAGTGTCAGTTGAAAAAGGGTGTGAGATACACTGAAACTGTTCTGAATTAAATTGTCTTCGGAGAATGTGGTTTAATTCCTCATCTTTTATTTGCGATATTGCATTAATTTTCATATATATATATATATATATATATATATATATATATATATATATATATATATATATATATATATATATATATATATATATATATATATATATTATTGAAGGCGACTGCGAATTCAGCATTAATAATTTTCTTTTCGAGTCTCTCGATTTCTCTAATATTCCGCTTTTGGTCGTAGGTTAACCCGTGTATAAGCTCGCCAAAATTCATTACAAAAGCACTGATGAACGAGGGCAGTAAAATAATTCACTGGGTAAAACGAAACATTTATTGGCCTAACGCGTTTCGATACACTCCTATATCATTATCAAACGAAGGTAGAAATAATATAAGGAAATAAAAACATGGCTATATATATCGGGGTTTGAAGGTTAACAATTATACGAACATATTTATAGGGAATGGAAATTCTTAAAAACAAAAGATTAAGACGGGTTAAAGAGGCTATTTAAAATGGGCACAAGATTAAGATAGGCGGGGATTTTTACTTGGCGCACGAGGAGGCGAGGAAGGCAGGGTGAACTGTATGTTTGTTTGTGTATTTAATTTGGGCTGTTTTTCTTTTATATAGAGAGCTTCTAATATGAATAATTGTTGGCGATTTGGAGCTTATGCAAGAATTTCGGTGTTATCTTCGAGTGACTTCCGGTCCAATCGTCTTCCTTGTTTTTCAAATGTATGTGTTTTGGGTGCACCGTTGTTTAAATGGTAGCTCATTCTTTGTGTTAATTTTGTTTCTGTCATTTCGATATAGGAATGAGGTAGGAGCTCACAGTCTCCCATTTTGCAAGTGTATTCATATATTAAATGACTTCTTGGTTTAGGTCTTAGGGTGGGTGTATGGTTATTTTTTAGTATAAGGTTGGATGTCCGTTTATTATTGTAATAGATTGTGAGTGATTCGTTATTTTCGTTTGGGGTTGGTTTCACTCCTCTGTTTATGATTTCCTTGATTACTCTTTCGTCCGTTTTGTACGCTGTACTCATAATATTCTTATAAAATAGTCTAATAGTATTTCCTTTTGCTTCCTGATTGGGGCTGACTGTAGGTGACGTGTACCATTTTTCCATCTTCTTCCGTATAGCAGTTTGGGGGGATGGGAATGGATGAGATCGATGAAATCTGTAGAAGATTTCAGATTAAATTTGCTGGGCACGAAAGAGGTGAGGATCTTATATAAGAACTTACCGAGTTCAGAGGTTGGTGTAGGGATTTTTACTGTACCGTAGGCGTATCCGGGGGCAAAGTCTCCGATTATTTTCTTGAATTTTAAGTTTCCTGGTTGGCGGTTTATGCGTTCGATGGTTTTGTTTAACTTTTTCTTGTTATTTTCTTAAACTTGGTTCGCTCGTTTAATAAAGTGTCCATTTTGGTAAGATATTCTTCTTTTGGTATGATGACGAAGGTTGAGGCTTTATCGGCTTTTCTAACGGTGATGTTTGGGTTGTTACTAAGCTCTTTAGGCAAGTGCAGAGGTAACTTTAAAACTAAGATTCTTTCCCAAAAACTTATTACGGCTGCCAAAGAGTTCAGTAACAACCCAAACGTCACCGTTAGAAAAGCCGATAAAGTCTCAACAGATAATGAGTTCTTATTTAGACTGGTTTGAAGTTTTGTAATATAAATTGACTCTAGCAGGTGAAGGTCTGAGATGTTTCTTACCGCATAAGTATCGTGAAGTTCTCGAGTGTAGCCCTAGAACCACATTGTGACAGATGGTTTCGAATTGGGGATGGATCAGGTTTTGAAAGGTGTAGTCCAGTTCTTTCAGATCTACCCATATGCTGCATGAAGCGGGAGTAAAGCGTACGCATTGTTGCCCCCACATATGATACAGTGCTACTGCACGTACAACGAAAAACGTATATAATTTTAGATTGCATATTGGTGACTGGTTGATCTTTGAACTTAAATATTGATCTCAGTCTGAAGTCATTAATGAGAATAATAGATGGTAATAATTGAGGATAGGCTGAATTTAACAGTTTTAACAACTGTTTTTTTTAAGTTTTTCGGATTGGTAACCAAAGTATGGTAAGGAAAAGAAGAGCATATAACTTGTCTACAACTTTTCCTGCCCTACATTTAGAATTCGAATTCTTAACAAAATTCTTTAGCTCCAATGTCTATCCCAAATCACTATTTCTGAGACAAATTAGTCTGTTTCTCAATAAAAAAAAATACTCAACTCTGCCTCCACAACAAACTGTCAATAAATTAAAGATCTTCTTTTCCTGACCATACTTTGGTTCAAGAGGACTTTTTTTATTTCTTTCTAAAAGTTGGTGGTTGCAGTTTAGGGATGTTCAGAGTGATGTGGTCAACGAAATGGTATGGCAGCCAAGACTGGGTTCTCCTGCTTGTGTGGCATGGGGAGGACTCCTGTTGTCACACATATAGCCTTCCAGTTGCCACTTCTTGGATCCAGAGAAACCAAACCCGTCCAGGTACTTAATGTAGCCATCGGAAACAAAAGTTGGCCTTTCTCCACTTGTATGGGCTGTAGCAGATGTCCCAATGCGTGAGACTCCGGTACTCACTTACCCCTGGCTATGGACATCATTGACTTGCTGGGCTCGTTGGCAATGATGAGCTGGATCTCCGTGACGATTTCGGGGTTTCTTTTCGCATAAAAAAACGCTTAGAGCGAGGTTTTCGAGCCTTGCAATCACAGGCTCATTAGAGCTCTCAGCGTAAATAGCAAAATAGCAAAGCTCATTTTTTTCCAATATGTGAAGGATTGAATTTAGCCATGGTATTTCTTCCTTCACAGACGATGCGCAACTGATTCTACTATGATAGTAAGAAGGGATAACTGACGCCAGACAAAACGCATTCGTGGAATTCAGAGTTGCCAACGACGAAAAAAATAACTACCACACCCTGTATGCATATATATGAAGGACTCACAAAAGTATTACGTGAGGTTAGCAATGGATTTAATATCCCTCATCAAAAAGGAAACACGATTTCCGACTTTTTTCCTTTTCCTTCTCAAGGAAAACTAAAAGAAAAAAATATAACAAGAGATGATAATAAATAAAACAAAATTTGTAGACCCCTCTTAAACAAGAAATCACCATTGGAGAAGGGGAAAGAGGGAGTAGGCGAGAGAAAGACACAACCAAAGTTATTAGTAGCAGGTAGTTAGGTTAAACTAAAAAGTAGCAGAGGGAAAGAACATCGACAGGCGCAATAAAGAGATTAACGCACACAGGATAGCCTAAGAGAGAATGGTATAGTGTAAAATTGGAAGAGTCAAAGAAAGAGAAAAAGTAAAAATAAAACGATAAAGATGAAATCATCAATAAACCAGACACATATGACTCAAAATAACGAAAACAAATCTGTGAATTGCAGTACAAAATAATTTCTTTAGAAATGACATCATCTTCATCATCATCACTTCGCACTAACTATAATTTAAAAAGGGGATTGTTCTGAGTATTTGAATAATAATTTCATCTTAGTTTGGTTATGGCTTATGTTTTGTTTTTTTGTTTTTTATCATTAAAGTTATTTCTAATAATTCTTTTATAATATCAAAAAAACAAAATGGTGAAGTTCAGAAATAAATATGTCTCGAAATTTTGTGAATTTTTAAAACTCAAAGAATTACAAATGGTGAAGTTCAGAAGTTCACTCACCGGGCATCACGAAGAAAATCACGCTTACTACGCCCTGTCGAAGGACTTGCCCACTGCACTTGAGCTTAAACCAGCTACACCTTTGCTGCTCCGTTTGTCTCGTAAGGGCAGCCACGGTCTGATTGGAGATTCCTCCTGTTTTGTGGCTCTCAAAAGAGGCAGTAGCAAACGTGTACGGGCTGATTGGAGATACATCCTGTTACTGTCCTGCTTGTAAGGAGGGCATCGGTCTTTTCTCCCCATTGGACTCTCTGGTGCTGATGGGAGAAGAATGACGCCACTGTGCAAGAGTCGGCGCTCATAGCCACCTCGGTAAGATCTGCGAAGCGGACGCGGAATGGATCGGATTCAGCGTCGCCGACGGAGACCTCCACACCGAAGAGGACCGCCCGCAGCCTGGAGGAGGAGTTCTCAGACAGAGAGGAGCCTGAAGAGGCCCCCAGCGATGAAAGTGGTCGCTTCATTATCGACGAGAGCCTCCAGACCGAAGGGGCACAGCAGGAGGACGAGGGAGGCAAGGTAACAGTCTCGAAATCCCGACGAGGCCCCCGTCCCAAGTTCAAACTGGTGCACCAGGAGAGCACCGCCAGTGCCTACCAGACTGTGACGGAGTTGGAGAGCGCGCCCCCTGGCCTGCGAATTAACGTACGACCCACTCTCACCAGTGAATACGTTCTCACCCCGAAGGACGATGGGTCGGAGGCCCTGCTGCGCTGCCTTGCCGAGGAGGGGGACCGAGTGATCCTGATCGACCCCAGCGTGAGGAGGCACAAGGTGGTGCTTGAGCGCTATCCCACCACTTTCCCACTTTAGGCTGTCGAGGCCCACCCCTACGTGCTCTCGGCAACACGGCACCTCGCACCAGGCAGATACTGGTAGTGTACGAGGGGCCGCCACCACCCAAGTTGGACCTGGACAGCTGGGGCTGCTACGCCCTGCGCCCCTACCAGGGTGAGCCTGTGAGATGATATAAGTGCCACCGCCTCGGGCATATCCAAGCCATGTGCCAACACCCCGTCAGGTGCGGCGTGTGCAGCCAAGCGCACCCGACGGAGGAGTGCATCGGTCGCCTCAAGGCCAGTGAGACCACCAAGGCATGGTGCCACAACTGCACCAAGGGGCACCACGCTTGGAATACGAAGTGCCCCGAGTGAATGAGGAGGATGCCACAGGGTCACCGGCAGCAGCAGAAGAAGGAACCACGTGCCCCCCCCCCCCCACCAGTAACAAAGAAACCGTCTCTTTATTGCTGCGCTACCACCATTCAGGTCAGCATGGGTTACCCATCCACTCACGACTTCTGGCCTGCCCGGCACACGTCCGGGCGGTCCACAGGAAGGGGAGCGCCAGGTAGCGAGCGGGCAACAGCAACAGCAAGAGAAACCACGTGGGCCCTCCCAACAACAAGGCAGCCGACGCCTTGTTCCAGCGCCACCACCAAACAGGCTGGCGTGCCCCCCCCCCCTCAACAGCCCGGCACAAATCAAGTCGAGATAGGGGAAGGGGACAGGCAGGCAGCGAGAGGGGGAACCAGCAGCTGCACAACCAGCAACTCCGCTCACACCTCTACCCAGCCACCCACCTCCTGAGTCCCCAAGCCACAGAGGATGGGGGATACAGGCGTCGGGCCCACCGCGCCCGCCCAGCCGAGGAGCCGCCCACGGCGCTTCCCAATGCACAACCTCTGACAGTCTCCACGTGGACCCCAGGTTACGGCGAGGCACTCGACGAAGAGAGCAGAGCCATTGTACACGTCATCCTCGTTTGTGTGGTGCGCCTTGTGAAGAGGCTGCTCGACCGGCGGCAGGGCCCCGCAGCTCCCAAAGAGAAAGATCTCAACGCACTCCTCCGCGAAGAGGTGCTCACCGCCGTCACAGGGGTGCCCTCCAGCCCCCACAATCATCTTCAACGCTGAGGGGGTCCACCCATTACACTACCACAACCAAGATGAAGGCGCAGGCTGAAGGGGCTGCAGTGGAATGTGCAGGGCCTCTGCCCCAAGAAACACCAGATGTTGCAAGCCGTCTTCCAGGAACACCTGGACCTGGTTCTCCGAAAGGAGACGCTCTCGCCCGCCGACTTTGAGTGGCGAATCGAAGGCTACACCCTCCACTCACTTCCGGCTGCTGACGGAAATGGGCGTGGCTGTGCAGCCCTCATACGGATAACCATCCCGCACAAGAGGATCACCGCACCCGTGTACTGTAGTGACGGCGTGGAAGTTCTGGCACTGGAGCTGCAGCTGGGGCCCCTCCCTCTCACGGTATACGATATATACAGGAGCCAGCGATACCTGTTGGATGCAGGGGAGCTGCTCTCCCTCGCATCCCACTCCAGCATCTTTGTGGCGGGCGACCACCCCGTGCTGCACTCTGTGTCACCCACCAACGTGACTGGGCGCCACCTGACCGACCTACTCGAATGAGTCTCTCACGTCCGCCTACTCAACACCAGGGAGGCCACGCACGTCCATGGGGGTGGCTCGACCTTACGCTGGTGTCGGGCGACCTACAGCCCAGTGCCACCTGGCAGGTCCACCCTACCCTCACCAGCGACCACTACGAGACCATCACCACCCTAACTGTGGCCCCACCAGCTCCTCCTTTCCCGCCCCCCCAGTGGAACGTCAGGAGGTCGATTGGGCAAAGTTCCATGCCGCCCTGGACGAATGGTGGTCCACGTATGTGCCACCCGCGGACCTGCACCAGCAGGAGAGGGACCTCACGGCGGCCATAGAGAGTGCAGCAGACATGGCCATGCCCAGGACAGCCTCTAACCGACGCCGGCACCCGCACTGGGGTTTTATAACGAGGAAGTCCGGGAGCACAATCACCGCGTCAACGTCCACAAGCGGCTGTACGAGAAGGGCCTGACCGCCACCAACCTGCAGCTCCTGCAGGACGTGGTAGCCCGCACGCGACAGGTGTCCCTGTGCGCTAGGGAGGCAAAGTGACTGGAGTGGTGTGACTCTTTCAGCCAACACACCTCCCTCGGCCAGCTGTAGGGGTGCTTCAAGAAGGCCTCAGGAGTTTCCCCGATTCACCCAGCTGCTCACCCACGACCACAGCAAGAGGCTGATCGGCTGGCGAACTGTTTCACAGCGAGGAGTTCCAGCGAGCAGCTCCCTCCCCACACTCACCACCTCCAGAAGCAGCTACACCCACAGCGCAACGAAGAGGTCAGGGAGGCGCGGGGCCAGCCGCACGTGACGGACCAGCCCTTCACACTCGATGAGCTAGCCAGGGCAAAACGTGGGCGTGACGCAGCAGCGGGGACCGACGGAGTACGGTACTCTATGCTGGCACACGCTGAGCTCGACGGGGACGCCGCGCTGCTGGCACTTGTCAACGCGTCGTGGCTGGCAGGCCGCCTGCCGCCCTTCTGGAAAGGTGTGGAGATCCAGCCCATCCCCAAGCCGAAGGATCACACCACCTCCTGGCCAATCTCCCTCCTGAGCTGTAGTGGGGAAACAGCGGAGAGGATGGTGCTGAGTCGCCTACAGTGGTGCGTGGGGAGCCTTCACCCCACGTTTTCGGCTAAACCATGGGGGTGAGCACGGCTGACTGCCTCATCACCCTCCTGGCTCACGCCAACAACCAGCCCACCATCGTAGTCTTCCTCGACCTCGAGAAGGCTTTCGAGCTGGCCAGCCCACCCCCGCCATACTCGCCACCTTTGTGAGGAAAAGCATCCGAGGGAGACTGCTGGGCTGGCACCATGGCCTACCTTCAGCAGCGCCGGACCTGTGTGGAGTTCCAGGGTCACAAGTCTCCCTACCTGACTTTCGAGAATGGGACGCCCGAAGGTGACATCTTCAGCCCGTTCCTCTTCAACGTGCTGATGGAGTAGCTGGTAGCGCTCCCCTATCAAGCAGGAACCATCCTGCTCAGCTACGCAGACGACCTGGCCCTCGTCGTTACCGAGCGCGGCGACAAGCTCGCGCGGGCTCAAGAGGCGCTGCACCTCATCACTGCAAAGTGCGAAGAACTGGGGCTCAAGATCTCGGCAGAGAAATCCCGTGCCATGGCCATCAAAACTACCAAGCCAGCTGACCAGCAGCTGCGTGTCCAGGGAGTCGGGCTGGCCTGGACCGACTCCTACCAGTACCTCGGGGTGTGGGTGGACAGGCAGCTGTTCTTCACGCAGCAAGTCACGCACCTGAAGGAACGGACACAGGCCCGGCTAAACGTGATGAGGGCCATGACGTGGCCGAGTGCTGGCGCAACTTTCCCCGTCCTCTGCCTCTACTACCTGCAGGCAATGCGCTCCTTGGTGGACTACAGTGCACCGATACTTGTAGCGCTGCCCCGGCAGCAGCAACAGCGCCTGGAGGTGGTTCAGAACAACGCCATGAGGACCATGTTAGGGGCACCGGTGTGGGGCAGTGCTTGTGTCATGCAGAGCGAGACCCGTCTGGTGCCCCTCACCACCAGGGTGGACTGCATTGTAGCCTGTCGGGTGGCCAGAGTGTTCCAGCGCGACGTGGAGGGTTTGGAGCAGAGGAGACTCCGGGTGGCTGTGGCGCAGGGCATCGAGTGCCGGCGTACAACAGGTGGCTCATAAACGTCACCTTAACAACCTCCACCCTCAGCTAGGTAGGGAACTCGTTGTGGCGCGACCCCGACACCCCCCACCACGCCTACACTCCACCACCACCATGGGAACCCCTCGCCGCCGACTTCACAGCAACGCAGCTGCCCGCCAGCAAAGCTCACTGCCTCACCGAGGAGTTGCGCCAGCACGCCCTTAGAGCCATGTCTGAGGTCACGGATCCGGGCAGCGCAGTTTACTTCACTGACGGATCCGTCGACCCCGACAGCGGGAGGTCCGGCGCCGCTTTCGTAATGAGCGGTGCTGACGCGGGCATGGAGGACGTCAGACCACTGCTCCACTCTCCAGACAGAGCTGGTAGCAATCCTGCACGCTCTGCTCCGCCGGGAGCCCACTTCAGTGATACACACGGACTCCCGGTCGGGTTGCAGGCGCTGCAGCACGCCTACGCCCATACCAGGGACAACATTCGTCTCACCACCACTATCCTGAGCACCCTGCAGGACCTGGCAGCGCAAGGCAGGCGGGTCCGGCTGCACTGGATTCCCAGCCACGTGGGCGTGCGCGGCAACGAGGCTGCCGACGAGGCCGCCAGGTGAGCCTTCCACGGCTCCACCATCACCTGGACCGTGCGCCCCAGCCTGCAGCAACTCAAGGCGCCGGCCAAACGTGGGGCCGCCCACAACGCCCACCAGCAGCACCAAAAATGGGAAGCAACCAAGAGGCAAGCGGCGTGGTATGCTGCAGCCACAGCCTATCGCACACTGGACGCAGTCTACCAGCAGCCCAGAGCGAACGGCGTGCTGCTGCAGCGTGTCAGGCTGGGCTACTCCACGCAGAAAGAGCTACACACCAACTTTGTGGCAATGAGGTGCGAACACTGCGGTGGCCGCTCCCGGCGCCCACTGGTGAGCTACCTCCTCTCCTGCCCAGCCAGCACCAGCCCCTCACCCTGTAAGAGGCGCCCTACTGAGGGCGCGAGAGGCAAGAGCCGTCCAGTTGATCTGCCACACACCGACAATCGAACTGCTGAGAACAGCACCCCCGCCACGCTGATCGCCACCCACGCCCAGCCGGGCGACGGGTGGTGAGGACCGCCGCCAAACACTAGTAGCAGACTAGCCACGCGTGGGACACTCCGCCGCGTCTTGCTGCACGCCAACACTGGCGGGCTCCCCGCTTTGTGCAATATATTTAGGCGTATCTGTAAATTCTTTTATATATTATATTATATTTACATACTATGTATAAATGTATTGCACAATAAACCTATACAAACAAACAAAGTTCAGAAAATTTATTTTTATATATCTTCTTCTATAACTATCTTTTAGCAACATGATATTTTGAAAGGGGGGTAAATTTAGTTTAGAGTTACTTTTTAAAATTATTATAATTGGCGAAGTTCAGAAAATATATAAAAATTTAACCATGGCTCCTTTTTTTTAGATTTTAAATTTTAATCTTAGTAGCGAAGCGCAAGCATCCCCCGTAGGCGGGGAGTGGCGAAGCCATTGTCTGGTTTTCTTTATAATAGGGTCAAGTTAAAAGTCCGTGCAAAATATTAAAATTCTAAAAGTGGCTGAAGAAGGAACATTCAACAATATTAAAATTTAATTAAATTCCAATTGATTAAGTGGTCATTATTAGACATATGAAAAAGGGCTCTGGTATATTCTGTTCGTCTTACATTGTATTGATGTCGTTTAAGACGCAAAGAAAGTTGCCTAGATTTTAACATTAAAAGAGAGAAATCCGTACTTTTAGGTGTTTTTTTGTTTTTTTGCAGAGTTGAGACAGTTTAAAAGAAAGTGATAAAGGTAACACAATTTATGACCAATATCAGAGATATGAGAGAATTCAAGCTGCATCCATATATTCCGGGCTCACGTCATGTAAAACACATAGACACATAGAAGAAAAACCAAGCGCTTAATTTTATGATGCAGTGAATGACGGCAACAATGATGCAGTAATGGATAGTAATAATGCAGTATGTACAAACAGCTAAAGTTGTCTGTCATTAAGGATACTAGCGAAGAAGAGTGTTGCTCGATTAAAGGTGAAGAGTAATATTTTATTCTATTTTAAAAATAGTTATTGATACAAACGTGATTCTTTTTTGTAGGGATTGCATGATGTATGAAAAAAGTAGTGAAATCCAGTGTGATATTATTCACTTCTTTTAATATAAACAAGAACTTAAACACAATTACAACTAATACCGTTATTGTATCTCATTATACAAGTTATTATCCTTTAAACTATCCAAAATCATTCCTATAACGTATTGTATTATGGCGGGGATCTGTTAACTAGGCCGCACATACACTGGTCCCAGCAACTCGGGGAAAGTGTTCGCAACTCACCGCACGAATCGTCCTTCATCTTACTCTCCTATATAATCAGTACTACCACGACCAGTGGCGATTTCGGCAGGTATGGCGCCCCCCTTGAACTGTTTCTTCCCTTTAAAAATAGTCGGGAGCAACTATTATTTTATTATTACTATTTTTATCTATTTGGAACAATAAAATAAATTAACATTGCTTAGACGTGGAACAACAAAAATATATTCATAAATACTAAATAAGTATACAAACTATATGCAGTAACAACCAAAAATATATAAAGTTACAAAGGTAAAAAAGTATGTAAATAAAAATAAAATAGTGATTGATTGTGCTAAATTACACAACTTCATTTTAGGAATAGAATAAAAGATACAAGAGCCGATCGAGCCCGGTACCCAGTCCTCATCTCTTTCTACCCGGTAATTCCTGCCGCCCCCTGGCAAGATCACGCCCGGTACCCAGTCCTCATATCTTTCTACCCGGGAAATCATGCCGCCCCCTGGCAAGATCACGCCCGGTACCCAGTCCTCATCTCTTTCTACCCGGTAATTCATGCCGCCCCTGGCAAGATCACGCCCAGTGGCTGCCAATATATCGCATACCAAAATCCACCCCTAACCACAAGTATGGCTTACAACTGCTCTATATATTATAGAGCAGTTGTTCCCTGGTTCACTTTGGGTGCCGATGACTACCGACTGTTTAAAGCACCCTCTGCAAACCACAAAATTAAGGACAAACTGGTCTTGTCTTAGGCTCGCTCACGCGCCATCTTGAATGGATGGCTCAGAATTACAGTCTCTATTAATATCGCATCAGCCGCGACTCACGAGCCTATTTTTTAAGGGATTCACAAATATTATAATGAAAATTATGTTTTATTAGTATTCTTGAGAGTGGCACTGTGGCCGGGGCGGATCCAGGATAAAAATGAGGGGGGGGGGCTAACCTGAATTCCTCCCTCTGAGTAGTCTGAGAATAGGACATTGATCATTAATAATAGTTATTTTAAACCGCATTGATAATAACTAGCAATATTTCACACAATAATGAGCACTAACCCTCTCAGGTCCGAATTTTCTTCCACAGTTCCGAAAATTATGAATTGTTGTTTATTGTAGTTTTTCGACGCCAGTTATATTATTTTTTGATTTACCTACATTTTAGACATGTATCATATAACGTACATCGATCGTAACGTTTTACAAAACTGCTTATATATACACACACACACATATATATATATATATATAGATATAAATATATATATATATATATATATATATATATATATATATATATATATATATATATATATATATATATATATATATATATATATATCTATATATAATCGATGGGGTTGCTGATAGTCAGACGAATCTTTAATTTCTCCTAACTTTACAAGAGACAAATTCAAACAATTTTTACAAATGGTGTTTAAAGAGGGTATATTTTCGTTCGATGGGAAAATTTATCAACAGATAGATGGTGTAGCAATGGGTTCGCCCATTGCACCCATTACTGCAGATATCTTTATGAAAGATTTTGAAAAGACCCTATTTCAAGCTTGCCCTTCGTCACTCAAGCCATTATTCTACAGAAGATTTGTAGACGACTACTGTGCCCTATTTGATAGCCAGGACCAGGAGTACCAGTTTTTTAATTATCTCAATTCCATTCATCCTAACATTAAATACACTATGGAAACTGAAAAAGAAAATAGTCTCCCATTTTTAGACCTTTGAATCAAAAAACGTGAAGTCAAGGCTTAACAACATCCATATATAGAAAACCTACATTCAATAATATAGGTACAAATTTCTATAGTTTCTGCGACTTATCATACAAACTGAGCTCCATCAGGGCACTCATCTGTCGTGGCTTTCACCTGTCATCTTCATTCTCTCTAATTCATAAAGAATTTGAATTCCTAAGATCCTATTTCAAGAATAATTACTATCCCCTGTCAGTACTAAATACCCTTATTTGTAAATTTTTAAATTCCCAATATTTACCTCCCAATCCTTCCTTCGATGTTCCTAAAGACTCAAAATATTTTATTCTTCCCAAAATGGGTCCCCTTAATAGAGAATTCAGAAGAAAGTTTTCTAAATTATTTAAACGCTATTTTTACGATACAAATTTCAAATTAGTATTTGTTAACAAACTCAATATTGGTAGTTGGTTCAGTCAAAAGGAAAAAGCTCCTCTAGGGATGCGCAGTCGTGTTGTTTACGAATTCACTTGTCCTCGGTGTCTCCAAAGAAGATACATAGGCAGCACGATTCGCTCCCTGAGAGCAGGTTCTCCTCACACATGGGCATCAGTGCCCGTACTGGAAAACCACTTAATCGTAAAGAACCATCCCCTATCAGAACACATGCAATCAAATGCAACGCGGATATAACTTTAGATAATTTTACAATAATAGATCAAGATAACAATGAGCAAAGCTTAAGAATACTAGAATCCCTTTATATTAAATCCCGTGCCCCAAGTCTTAATTGTGACTCGTCCGCTGCTTCGCTACTTATGTCATAACTCTACTACCAATACAATCTTACTTATGTGTACTTCAATCCCCCATCCCCATTTCTCTCTGGTCATACCAAGGATGGTGAGTGTTCTGATGGTTCTCCCTTGTATTCCTCTAGGATTTGTAATATCCTAACTCATTATAAATTATGTATTTTCTTAGGTTTTTGTATTATAGGGAAAAAAGTCTCTTTTTGTAGATATTTTTCAACACTTTGAATATTCTAATTTCTAGACAATTTTTTTAATATTATAATTCACTGTACATTATGTATTCCTTTATATCATAAAACCCGAAGATGAGCGGACAGCTCGAAACGTTGTTTATCCCCAATAAATGAAGATGAAATTCTCCGCATTCTATGTACTCTCATTCCTGGTGAAATTTTATATATATATATATATATATATATATATATATATATATATATATATATATATATATATATATATATATATATATATATTCGTATAAATGGGCAGTAGATTTTCTTCGTAACATATTTTAGTGAGGGCGACTGATAACTTATTGTTAATTGTTTCCTTTTCGAGTCTCTCGATTTGTCTTATATTCCGCTTTTAGTCGTGGATCAGTTCTCCAAAATTCATTAGAAAGTCGTGACGCACGAGGGCAGAAAACTAGTTCACCCAGCAAAACGAAATTCGTTATAGGCCTGACGCGTTTCAATATATGCAGATATCATTTTCAAAGACTAAATACTTGTGACTAGGGGACATTGGACATTGGACAAAATAAGAGAGGAAATATAGGTAGAATTGGAGAGAGAATAGTAAGAGAGTAAAGTGGTTAAAGGGTGAGTTTAAAGAATAGATGATGTGTAGGAGAAAGAATAAAAAGATCCCTGGTGAAAGGGTAGCTCTGTCAATGTGTACTTTTGTGCGTTTTTTGTGGTTGTTTAGTATTGTTTGATAAACTATGAATTATAAATCCATAGTTTATATAATTAAATTAAACATGTTTAATTCAATTATGATTTCGATCCTATTGATCGATTAATTGCTTTAGGCATTCAAGCCTTTATTTTTGGCGGGGTTTTTTTCCCGCTATGACTTTAGTAAAAAGTTTTTGGTTATCATTTTAAATGGATTTTTTAAAAAGTGAATGTGAAAATTATTTAATCTTGCGTTTTGCAAGTGGTTTTTAATTTAATTTGAATATGCTAAAGGAACCTGCGAATTACTTTGCATTTTGTCAGTTCTGTCAGGTGTATTTTGGGATCACGTCATTGTCTGTCTGTAGCTTGCTACTTTTGAAAGGTCTTATTTGTCGGTCTGCTTCGATTTCTAAGTGTGTACGAGAGAATTCAGGGGTCAAGCGGGCGCCAATGGCCTGCCATATCCTCTTAGCTCTCTCGTGGAGCGCCACGTTGATCGGAGATAATCCAACCGAGTCGTGGAGCTCCCTTTGCCGTTTACGTTCTCTTCTTCGGGTGTTTGTAATAAGTAAAACCGCTTTGTTCTGGATGACTTGTAGTTTCGCAATGTGGGTCTTGGCGCTCGCGTTTAGCGGCACCGGGGGGTACAAGAGTCTCGAGCGAATGCACGCATTGAATATCTTGAGCTTATTTGAGCGAGTTAGGTCCATGAACCTATAAAACTCCCTCAAATCTCTCTTGCTATTCGCGACTGTCCACCCGATATGACACTTGTATCCCCCTGTGGTGATTTTGAGCCCCAGAACCGTCCCTTCCGAGCAGTAGGGGATTCTCTCCCCTTCTACCCGTATATCATTGAAGGTCTTGCGAAACATGGGAATTATTTTGAATTTGGGGGCATTGGTTGATATCTTCCATTTCCTCTCGTAAGAGTTGATGTTAGATATCTCCCTAGCCGTATTTCTCGCCATAAATTCCCTGTGAACGTAAGCGGCTGTACAAATTTGTGATATATCGTCAGCGAACTGGACGTATATCGTACCTTCGGAAAGAGGTTGTGGTAGGTCACGTGTATATATGTTGTATAACAGGGGACTGAGACAGCCCCCTTGCGGGACCCCAGATTCGAGCTCGAACTCGGGGCCTTTGTGTTCTTTGATTTGTATATACGCTCTCCTCTCCATTATATAATCGCATAGAATCCTTTCAAGAATGGGGTCGAGGCCTATTTGCAGGATCTTAAATTGCAAGCCTCTCTTCCAAACCTTGTCAAATGCTTTTTTGACATCGCGGAGCACCAGGTCGGCATGCCTTTTACTTGCCTTGATGTTTGCAAGTTTTTCCGTAATAACGGCTAGTGCCGTGTCAGTCCCTCTTTTCTTTCTGAAGCCGTGCTGTTGCTCGTTATGCAGGTTGGCTTCGTCGAGAAAAGAGTTGACCCTATTTGCCAATATTTTCTCGAAGACTTTGCCAGCAAATTCTAAGAGAGATATCGGCCGGAAACTGGCAGGGCAGTCCGGGGCTTTCCCGATTTGGGAAGGAAGATCATCTTGGCCACTTTCCACTGGTCGGGAAAATAGCCTGTGTTCAGAGCGGCATTCATGATGTTAAGAAGCCCACTCAGAACATTAGGCGGGGCCTTAATGAAATTCTCCCTGGTCAGCCCCGTGGTACCCGGTGCTCTTTGACGAAAGGATTTTAGTGCAACGGAGAGCTCTTGGGCAGTTATTTTACTCCCATAGCCCTCCATCGCTCTTTCCTGCGACACACAGTGATGAGGGGAGGTTTTATGTATTTGTGTGTTTAGCTGTTGGATAATGTCATTTTCGAAATCGATGTCATAATTATCGTTTTCTTCGGGGGTAATTTTAAAGATTGAGGACCAGAAAGTCCTAAAAATTTCCTCAATCTCTTTAGTCTCGTCAATTTCTTTATCGTCATGTTTGAGTGTAATTTTCTTCTGTGGGGGTTGTCCTTTTAATCGTTTATACGTCTGCCAAAATGTGCGTGAGTCTCTTTCTATGTCGAGTCCTTCAATCAGTCTGTCCCATACCTGTATTTGTTGGTCCGTAATTAGTGTCTGGAGTTCGTCTTTTATGTCTTATTCGTCTATTGGCATTGTGGTTGGGGCCTATCAGCGCTACTACATTGGACAGGTCCTTAGATTCTTGGGCCAGGGCTTTCATGGGATGGGTCCAAATAGGAGCTGGAAGGGTTTTATATTTAATGCGGGGAATGCTATTTTTATCTGCTTTTATAAGGAGGTCAGTGATTTTATCCAGCTCTTCATCTATCTCTTCTAAATTGGCATCGAGTAAAGGGTCTGGGATATAATTTAGAAGGTAATTTTTGTAGCTTTCCCAGTTCACTTGCTTATAGCTTTTGCGTTCTGGGATTGCAATTTGAATGGGATTTAGGCCAATTGTGATTTTAATAGCCTGGTGGTCGCTCGGAATAATGGGGCCTGGTTCAATGTAGTAGTTGTACGGAAACCTGATACTGGATAAAACAATATCAGGTTTCGTTGCTGCATAACCCGTAATGTATGCCGGGAATTCTGGTCCGATTCTAGTCACGTATTTTCTGTAAAGTAAGACTTCGATGTTTCTACCTGCATTGTTGTAGGAGATGCTGCACATCTTGCGTTCAGATCTCCAGCAAAGATTGCATTCTTCTTATGGCTGAAGACCTGTAGAAGGTTGTGCAGGGGTACATAGCCGCGTATTGGGAGTTGATACCCGTGGCCACGACCAGACCCCCCAGGGTAGTGCTTACCTCAATAGCAAGGTAAGATTCATCTAAGTTGGGTAGTTTTTTGTATTTAAGTCCTTTTTTGACGGCTATTGCGCAGCCGTCATACCGTTTCTGGCTATAATTTTTGCTAATGACGTCGTATTGAAATATTTCTATCTCTTTATGAGCGGTCATACCGTGTTCATTAATGAGTATAATGTCGGGGTCATTCTGTCGCAAGATGTTGCCGTAGATGGAACCTTTTCCGTCCCACCCATCGACATTCATCTGTATGATTGTTAGTCTGTTGGTCATTTTGAGTAATGTAGGTTCTTTTAGTGTGTGGAGTTAAAGTAGACGCTTATTCGCGATCTACTTTAGCCCCATGTGGTGTACTGGGCGGGGTGCGCTCCCTGCCGTTTCTTTTCTTTCTGAATTCCGTGTCGGTGATCGTGTAAAAACAGTCCGTGGCCAGCTTAATCTTATTTTTTGAGAGAGCTTCCTCAACCTGTCGTTCCGGTACCTCATCAGAGCATTCCCATTTGTATCGTCCGATCCTAAGACCTTCCGATACTTCACGGGAGTCCAATTCAGTTGGGAATGGGGCAGATTCAGGGGCGTACAATTTAAGGTTGAAGCCTCTGGAGTGGTATTTGAGTTGGTGCTCCCTTCCTCTAGATGAGGAGGTAGACCGTGGGCCACGAGTTTTGGAGATTTTTCTCGACCTGGGAGATCTGATCTCCTTGGGTCGGACTGCCTCCTTTGTTGGTGTGGGGGGGTGTGTTTTTGTTTTAACTGGTGAGGTTTTTAGGGGGGTGAGTGGCGCTTGTTTCAGTGTTTGTGTCACCTTAGGTTTGTTTAGTCGGGGGTTGCGTGAGATGGCTGTGTTTTGGGTTTGCACTTTTTGGCATGTTTCTTGGCATTGAGGAGCAACGGTTATTTGCATAACCTCCTCTGAAGGGGGGTAATCGGGGAACCACATCTCGGCAAGCCCGTTTTTTTACAAGCATGCGGTTGACTTCGGTTGCAAAGGTACCAGGGCGTGTAATGTTTTGTATGTGAGCGTAATATATGCAGCACATAATTTTGGTGGAATGTTCGTTTTCGATGTGCAGGAATGTTCTTTGGTTATTTGACTCGGCGATGGCGGCTTTTGCTACTTTAGTGTAAGTAGAATTGGCTTTTTTCTCTTTCGTCTCACGTTGGAGTTTGCTTTGGTTGCTCATTTCTTGTTTTTTAATCGGACATGCCATGGACATGGTCCGGTGCGGGCCTGAACAATTAAGATATTTGATGGTGGTGTTTTTGCACTCGCGCCAAAAATGGTCACGACCGGCGCAGATAGAGCATAATTTTAGGTCTTTGTTTTCGGGACAGTTGGACGTGGTGTGTTTGTTGTATTTTTAGCACCTGAAGCACATTTGCAAATCAACAAACTCCTCACGTTCCATTTGTTCCAGGCAAATTCTCACGTTGAACAGAAGCAGTCCATTATCTTTAGCCTTTTGAGCCATAGCCGTGTCTTCAAAAACAACCTTAAACAAGTGTGTGTAAGATTTGAATTTAAATACCTCTGCTACCTTAGCCCATTCGTGGTTCGTTTCGACTTCCTGTTTGATATCGTCTGAAGAGTGGCTCCCAACCCAGGGGTCGAGGCGCCTGCAGATCAAACTGCGGTGGGTGCGTATTTGTGGTGGTGTTTGTGGTTTCAAGTTGCTTGTTTTGAGGCATTCAACAGCTTTCCCCGAGGTCAAGGCTTCACAGTCGGCCTCTTTCGCGCAGATCGCTGAGTAACCATTATTTAGGTCAACAAGTCGTACTAAGGCAATTCGTAGGGATCCGTACACTTTTTCAAAAACCGTTTCTCTGTCTGGTTTCGGGCCCTCCGGGAGGACCCGAAGAGTTATACGCAGGGTTTCTCTCATTTTGGTTGCATCACATGATGCGTAATGGTTCGTATATGTGTAATATGTTCACTGTGTACACTTGGTGTTATGGAGACGGAAAGGGGTGAGAGAGGAAAGGGGGTCAATGTCCAATGAAAAACTTTACTTTACCTCAAAAATACTTCCGATAGGCAAGCGGGTGGGCCAGGGGAGGCTCCGGTCTTCTCTTCCACGGAGCGAAAAGTTTTCCCGGAACCCTCCTTCGAAGGCAAGTGGTCCAATGAATTCACGAAGTATCGAGCTACTATCAACAAGCTAAATCACTCTCTTCACTTTCTCGCTAAAAAATTCACTTTTTAGAAATCCGTAAAAATTGCTGTACAAGCGGGAGTCAGACTAGCTCAGGCAAGCAAAGCAGTCATACTTGTGACTAGGGGAATTTTGGAATTCGTGTATGTTAGAGTATGCAGGTGAGGGGATAGAAAGGGTGTGTGAATAGATAGCGGAAAGTAGACCAGTGGTGAAAAGAGAAAGAAGTGTGGTAGGGTGCAAAGTGATGCTAGAGCCTGGTGATCAGGCTTATCGCTTTCAAATTTTTTTGATTTGTGATTCCGTTGTGTTTTTTTTGTTTGTTTATACATATATATATAGGTATATATATTACATATAATTTGGCGTTCAAGCCATTTGTCTTCATTGTTAATATTTTTGGTTATGCTGTGCGCGTTAGCTGTTGTTTTTGTAAGTCGTTAATAAAACTTACTGTGCTTGTATTAGTCACTTTGTTTCTTGTTACTTTTGTCGTGTGTGTATTTGGTGTATAATTTTTCTTCCTGTTGTCTTGTACGGTGAGTATCATCTTCTTGAGTGTGTTTCCTTCTTCGGTATTTTTTTTTTCATAGTTGGTTTGGTTTGTCAATATCGGTGAGTTTTGTCGAATTCGGTTGGTTTCATAGTTGGTGTTTCTAGTCTTGTTCTGGGGTAAATTTGACTCATCTAGCGTAGAACGGTACTTCTGCTCCGCCAGCTAAATCCCAGCGGAGCTTGGAAACCTGGCGTGACATACTGCTCTTCTGTTTTGGTCAATCATTTGTACGATATCCTCGTCCATTAAGCGATTGACCTTTTCCAGCATATTCCTTGTCCGTTCTTCGATGACAACGTTAATGGGGGTTAACCCCGCTTCCCGGTGCAGCTCTTCTTGGGATCTTCTTTCCATTCTGCGTGTACCTGTGATTAGGTACACGCATTTATTCTGCACCACTTGTAGTCTCCTTTTCTGTGTCTTGGAGACACATGAGAGCGCGGAAGCGGGGTATAGCAACGTTGATCTAACTAGTGAAGTATAGATCTTTTTTTTTGTTGCTTTGACGAAGATTTCTGAACCTGTACAGACTCTTGACTGCAGCAGTGGCCTTGGTGATTCGTTCTTGGACGTGCTTTACGTACCCAGTTGAGGTGAACTTCATGCTGAGTACGTTGCATTCATTGGTGTAGGGATATCGTCTATCCCCCACCCCGACGTCATCAAGTAGTCTCCTGCCTATGGGGACTACTTTGAACTTATCCTGGTTGGTACGGATTTTCCACCGGGCCTCGTAGGTGTTCAGGTTTTCGATTTCTGCTGCTGTCATGCGAGCTTGCATAGGCGCATTCCTCCATGGACAAATGATTATCTGGGTGAAATCATTGACGAATTGTAAGTTGAGGCAAGTGGGGTTTACAGGGACTGGGACATCCGCGGTGTAAATCAAGTAGAGAGTGGGAGACAGTCACCCCCCTTGCGGGAGGCCCGCATTGAGTGGAAACTTTGGCCCGTCCGTGCACCCAAAACTGATGTACGCCGCTCTCTCCATGGCATAGTCACAGAGAGATCTTTCTAAGCTTTTACTTAGTCCCAGTCGTAAGATCTTGTACTGCATTCCCCGTTGCCACACCTTATCGAACGCCTTTGATACATCCTGACAAACAATGTCCACGTAACTCTTTTCCCGTTTTGCTTGGGCTAGCTTTTCCGTAATGACGTTAATCGCCATTTCCGTACTTTGCTTACTCCTAAACCCGAATTGGTGTGGGTTGTAGAGCGAGTTATCTTCCAGGTGAGACACCAGTCTTTTGTTGAGGATCTTCTCGAAGAGCTTCCCACCAAATTCCAGTAGTGAAATTGGTCGGTAGCTCTCCTTCAACTTGGGGTTCTTTCCAGGCTTAGGCAAGAAAATCATTTTCACCGTTTTATAAGCGTCTGGAAAGTACCCCGTATTTAGGCAGGCGTTGAATATTCTTCTCATTCCTTCGATGACACAGGCTGGTGCCTTTTCAAAGTTAAGCTTTGTAAGCCCCGATTGTCCTGGGGCTTTTTGTTGGAATGAGCGAAGCGCGCCGAGTAGTTCTTCTTCTGTAATCTCGGCGACTCCGTCGCGCTGCCTATCCACCTGGTGATGAGGATGCGTCTTTTCTATTTCTTCGTTAAGCTCGTCGATGATGTTGTTTTCGAACTCTAGGTCATAGTCACTCGTTTTCTTCTTCAGTTATACTGAAGATCTTTTCCCAATAACTTCGGAATATCTCTTCAACTTTTTCTTCCTCTTCTTCGATGTTTCCATTTTCTTTCTGTAGCTCGATCTAGTGCTTCTTTCCAGTTGATCCTTTAAGAATTCGGATTTTCTTCCAAAATTCTTTGGGAGTTGCTTCGTGATCGATGCTCTCGATCGCGTCCTCCCATCTTCTGTTTTGTTGTTCGAGGATCAACTGGTTCAATTCTTCTTTGATTTCTTTACTTCTTTGCATCGAGTGAACTGATGCATTCACGATGTTGTGTTCATACATTATCTTCAGTTCACGGTATAGTTCCTTCATATATTCGGTCCACTCGTAGGTTGAGATGGTCCTATATGAGGAACGAGGGATACAAGCCCTATCTGCACGATGATTTGGTTATTGAGGTCATCGAGTGCCTCGTCAATCTCCTCGAGAATTGCCTCGTCCAGGTTGGGCGGATCGTAGGCCTCGAGAAGGTGTGCGTACCGTGCCCAGTCTGCTCGTCTGTAGTTCTTCCTGACTACTGCTGGGACTTGTATAGGGTTCCTATTGATTGTGAGTAGGATCCCTATATGATCACTACATGGCACCTGGACTGGTTCCATGTAGTAATTGAACGGTAGCTGACGATTCACCAGACAGATGTCTGGCTTTGTGGCACATCGTTCTCTGACATAGGTGGGGAAGTCGGGGCCTATCCGCTGGGCAATATTTCTGTCCAGCAACAGGTCCAGGCTTCTCCCTATTCCGTTGAAGGCCCTGTAACCGGATTCTCGGCCTCTGGCGTTTAGGTCCCCCATTAGTATGGTGGGGGCTCTTCTGCCAAATAGGCCAGTGAGAGTGTGAATAGGCAACACATCTCTCCTTGGCGGTTGATATCCGGTTGCAATGACCAACTTTCCTAAGTCGAGCTCGACCTCAATCGCGAGGTAGGATTCTTCTAAGTTTCTTATCTGCTTGTATTTGATCCCTTTCTTTATTGCAATAGCGGCGCCATCGTACCGCTCTTGCGAAAAGTTCGTGATCAACACATCGTAGTTCCAGATTTTCATTTCTGTATTACGCGTGTCGATCCCGTGCTCTGAGACCAGTATGATGTCTGCATCAATTTCTCTGAATACATTTCCGTAAAGAATTCTTTTCGTCGTCCAGCCGTTGGTGTTGATTTCCATTATTTTCAGTCCATTACGTAGCATGATGAGTTGCTTTACCTATGTTTTTTCTTCCCCTTTTTTGGTCTGGGGGCTGGTTGGGCGATTTTGTTCGGCCCAGGGTTTTCTCTTTTCGGGGGGGGGGGGCTCGGGGTCTTTGACCTGCTTTTGGTTGCTCGCGTGCGAGTGCAGGGGCCCTCTTCGCTGTCAGATGAGGATGATCCATCCTCACTTCCAGCCTTTTCCTCTTCGTCTTCTTCTTCTTCGGTTTCTTCTTCTGATGGTGCTCCAATCATCTCCTCCAAACCGGATTTGGTGCTTTTGTTTTGGATGATTGAGTTCTTGAAGGCCTGTGAGCACTCGGGGTCTTCTGGCATGATTACCGCCGGGAGGTTATTTTCTTTCAGGAGCGCATTGAGCACCTGGTTATAACAACCAGGCTTTACTGCATTTGCCACATTTGCATGGGTTATGCAGATCAATATTTTAGCGCTCAGATCTCCTGATACGCTGAAAGGTGCAGGTCCTGGTGCAGTGTTCGTCACTGTGTTCTTTTTTGCGGCGCTCGCGTACGTCGTCTCCTTTGCTTTTCTGTCTTCTTCTTCTTTTCTTCTAATAATCTCTCTGCGCTTGGGGCAATTAAGAGCCATCGTCCGATGTTCCCCTTTGCAGTTTAGGCACCTCTTCGTGTTACTTTCGCATTTGTCAAATCGGTGCCCTTCCGTGGCGCATTCACTGCACCACAGCTTATTCTTGTCTGGGCAGGTGGTGGAGGTATGGGCTTCAAGTTTGTAGCATACAAAGCACATCTGTATGCTACTGAATTTTTCTTGCTGGATATTCTCGCCTGGAATTCTCATGTTAAATACGAGAATACCATTTTGGGTAGCCTTTCTTGCCATGTCCGTGGTTGCAAATGTTATTTTAAAAACGTGGGTATGTTCGCGGAATTTGATGATTTCGCGAACTTGTGCCCATTGGTTGCTTTTCGTGATCTCCTCTTTGAGCTCTTCCGTATTGTGCTCGCCTACCCAACTTTCAACTTTGCGGCAGATGACGCTTCTATTTGCTGCCACCTGTGGGGGGGTTTTGGCTTCCAGACCGGTCTCCTTTAATGCCCTCGCTCCCTCTTCTAAAAGGAGCTGATCCACATCTTTGGTCTCGGCACACATTGCGATGAAGCCTGACGAAACTTCAATGAGTTTCACCAGTGCCACCTTGAGTTCGATGTAGAGGGTTTCGCATAGGTTCTTCTTCGTTGGTGTTTGTCTTCCGGCTATGGTCCTTAGGGAAACCCTCTTAGTGAGGGCCTCCATGGTCTTGACGTTCTTCTTATTTCTTCTTCCCCTGTAACAGTGTAATTAATTTTGTTTTTATGTGTGAAAAAAGTTAGGGTGTGGTAAAGGAGGTATGGGATGGTGTGAGTGGTGCTGGTAATGGGTTTCAAGTAACTTGAAAGGAACGCCCCCGTCCATTTCTCCTGTTGCTCTCCCGCTCGTATGCTGCCAGTATGAGGGATGATAGGGTGATGGGGTGGGTCTCGGGTGGGGACCTCAGAGGGTTGAGCTTGGTGGACTTAATGCATAGCGGCCGAATCAACGACCGCTAAGTTTTTGCCACCCCCTCACGGGTACATACGCCATAACTGCATCCATCTACATAGAGACGGGTGTAACTCCCTCTATGATTCTGGCCGGGTCCCCCGGGCGATGAGGATTTCTCCTCCGTCCGGGACTCGCAGTTATGCCCCAGTATCGAGACGATTTCTGACTTATGCTTCTGCTGTGGGCTAGGCCTTAAACCAGTGTTCACATAAGCCCTTAGTTATGCCAAACCAAGTGGCTGACATAGTATAGAAGAAATCAATGAATGGCAGACATCCGAGCGGGTTCACACGCAGAGCGATGGACGGGAGCAGTGAGGTGCTTAAGCCCTCATTGAATTATGAACTTCGACGTAAAAAAAAATATGGCTCTCTTTTGAAGGATGAATCTGGGTTCACCTTAAGACTTCCAGAATAGGCTCGTTTCTGTAGCAGCGCTCAAAAGTCAATCAGACACTAAAACAAGTAAAAAGTGCTGTATCTAAAGTTCTTCAGCTGTACGCAGTAAAACGGATTTTCGGCCGTCGTGACTAGGGGGATAAGATACAGAGCTTTTATATATGTGATTAGTTGTGATAACATGTTTACGAACGTATTTATAGGGAATGGAATTTCTTTAAACGATTGAGACTCTATGATGGTTGCAGGATTAAGATGGGGAGGGATTATTATTAGGGGCTGGCGAACGGGAGGAAGGCAAGATGAATTACGAATTTGTTTGAATATTTAATTTCGGCTGCTTTTCCTTGGTGTATATGGCCTCTAATATATACCATTGTCGTCGGTTTGGGGAGTGTGCTAAGATTTCGGTATTCTCTTCAAGGGACTTCCGGTCTAATTGTTTTCCATGCTTTCCCAGCGTAATGGTCCTGGGAGCACCGTTGCTCAAGTCATTCCTTGTGTTAGTTTTGTTTCAGACATTCCGATATATGAATGAGGTTGGAGTTCACAGTCTCCTATTTTACAAGTACATATATTCATATATCAAGTGACTTCTTTGCTTAGGTGTTAGATATGGTCCTGGGTTGTTTCTCATTATGAAGTTAGAGGTACATTTGTTGTTGTAATAAATTATGAGGATACATTATTCTCATTTTGTGTTGCTTTGACTCCTCTGTTTATTATTTCCTTTATAACTCTTTCATCTATTTTGTAGGCTGTGCTCACGATGTTCTTGTTGTACAGTTTAATGATGTTCATTTCTGCTTGTTTATTGGTACAGTCATTAAGTGACATATACCATTTTTCCATTTGTTGGCGGATAGCGGCGTGTATGTCTCCGTTTGCGAACCCCTTGTTCACGAGATCTTGTGTAGCACGCTCGAGTTCTTCGTGTGTATCTTTCCGTGCTGAGCAGTGGGTGAACGCGCGTTTATGTATGCATTTATTTCGCTTGTTTTGGTAACGCTAGGGACATTCGCTTTTTGGATTCATGCACAGACCTGTATTTGTATTTTTTAATTAAACACTGGTAGTTATCTTGCCGTTACTCTTACCACTAAATATGATGACAAAATAACTACCAGTGTTTACCTCAAAAATATAAATCCAGGTCTAGGCATGAATGCGAAAAAGCTAACTCGGGACGGCGAAGAATTCTCGGAAAAATACAGCTCCGACAGCATCTCAGATCCGGCAAAGGAGGGAAAGTTTCGGGTGAAATCACCCAAACGCATCCAAAAACTTCCAAAAGAGATTTAGTACTCATTTTTCATCACCACTCACCATCATACTAACTTCATCTTACTTTCTAGCGGCCCCACTTAAGCAGATGACTGCCTAAGTCCCCGGCCCCTCTCCCCTGCGTAAACGGCCGTCAGATGTGAGGGGGATTTGCCATTCATGTTTCGTCCCAACTATGCCTATCAGTTGCATGGGCATAATTGTGGGCATTGGAGGAAGCTGGTTAGAGGATTAGCCCACAGTAGAGATCAATGTCAGAAATATTCCGGACAAGGGATGGACCGCAACCTTCGGTGCCCATTACGGCTAAGGCACCTTCCAGGACCATAGAGGGACATACAACCGTCTCTATGGTATGCTCCACCCGGAATAATGGTGGCACAGGAAGCGCCAAGAGTCCCGCTTAGGTGTGTTAGCGGACAAGCAAAACCGAACAAGGGTACTGTATATAAGACCCTGTTTGGTAAGCTCAACGTGGGCGTGCTTAGACTGATTGATACTCCAGTCGGTTATGTCGCTGTGTGCGAAAAGGAGAAGGATATCGAGACGCTCACGAAAGAAGAGGGGGTAAGGCACCTAATGGAGATAAACCTCCAACCAACCACGCCTCCCCAAATACAGGCGCACAGGAGCGTCGTGTGCAGAAGGCGTGACCCATGGGTAGGCCAGCACACAAAAGAAGAGATAAAGGAGGAAGTAGAGAAGAACCAGAAGTGAGCAAAAGTGGCCGAGATCATTAAGTTCCGTAATAAAAGGGACAACTCGGAATACTCTCACGTTTTTAAGGTTGTCTTCACAGACACGGAGATGGCGTCGAAGGCCAAAGAGAGAGGTTTACTTCTCTTCAACGCCAAAATCAGTGGGGAGCAGGTCGAACGCGAGGAGTACATCCCCGTGCAGATCTGCTTTAACTGTTATCGCCTGGATATTCATACGACCAAAGAATGCAAGGAGCAGGAGGCAACCTGTTCCAAGTGCAGCCAAAAAGGACACGGCTGGCGCGAATGCCAGGCCAAGGAGGAAAATTGTCCGAACTGTGGCCAAAGGCATGGGGCAATGGCGATGTAATGCCCGAAAAAGAAGGAGATTATCCGGAAAAAGACAGAAGCAAAGAGGGCGGAAGGTATTAGGAGGGCAAACACCTCCTATGCCCAAGCAGCAAAAACCACCCCCTCAGCAAGCGCCTTGAACAGCCAGGCCCCAAGAACCTACGCCAAAGTAGATAAGGACGACAAAGACGCCACAAAAATACTTACGTGCATCCTCTATGCACACGTAAGAAATATGACCAGCCCAGGCTGCTTCGCCAGGGAGGTCAAGACTATGTTGAAGAACAATGGTCTTGCAGAAATGTGGTTCCCGGAGAACCCCCCTTCAGGGGATGTCCTTCAAGTTCAAATTGGAACTCAAAACGAGGCACCCGTGACACCCTTCCCGCGGGAGACCAAGGAGAGAGAGGGTAACTCCAAAGAACTAAAAAAGAAGCCCACCCCACAGAGGTCCCCTAACAAAGACCCAAGACTAGCTGCAATGAAAAAGAGGGAAGAGAGTGCGAAGAAAGCAGACAGACGTCTCAAGCAGGTGGAAGGAAATCTCCTAACTTCGGCCTCGTCATCCGAGGACGAACGGTAGATCTCTCAACCCATTAAGAACAGGAGCAGGAGTAGGAATTTGAGGAAAGTTAGGGAATTTGATGGAGAAGACCTCAACATCAAATTCTTCAGAACAGAAGACACTTCATTTCCGAAAAGCCCCAAGGTAGGGGAAATCATTGAAGGAGTGAGCACAGGACTGTTGAAATGGTCCTATGATTCCCCAGACCATGAAGCGCTGGTAGTAGCGGTGCTCATGGAGGCCAGGATAAAAATATATAGGGACTCCTGCCTCGCCGTAAGCGAAGCAGAGTTCAAAAGAATTCGGAATGGGAGAAATACACGCAGCGAAAACAACTAATCGAGACAAAACCAACACACTCATACACAACAGAACATAAAACATGGAGAACACCAACAACACACTAAAGATATTAACAATTAACGTCAACGGATGGGTAGGAAAACACATTCCTTACGGAAACATTTTTCGTAAAGTGGATCCCGACCTAATCCTCATCACAGAACATGGCGTTAACACATACATCAACAACATAAAAATACCCAATTACACAATCATCAGTAAAAACCATACACAAGAACGGTTCGATGGCACTGCCATCGCGATCCGGAACAACCTTACATATAAAACACTTCCAGGTATAGATGAATCATTCGTGGCAGTAGCAATACCTACCCTAGTTGGATACCTGACCGTAGCCTCAGCCTATCAACCACCGCGACGCGATTACCTGCCGATCCCTAATTTTTACAACCTCTTCGGGCGTGGGAAATTGACATTGCTTGGCGGTGATCTTAATGCCAGATACCCTGCATCAGGCTACGGAAGCACCGATCAAAGGGGAAGAAACCTGGAGATGCTACTCGTAAGAGACAGACTCCAGAGGGCCGGGCCAGATTTTCCGACCTTCATAACATAACGTTCAGCAACAAAGCCGGACATTGTGTTGACATCTAAAAACTCTTCCTTCAACATTGTCAATGAGCCCGGGCCAGTGGTTCCGAGCGACCACATCCCGATTCTCACTACCATCTCGCTAGCGCCAATACTCAAGCCCGTTATACTTAGGAAAAGTTACGCGAAAGCTGACTGGGAGCTATATAGAGAGATACTCAGTACATACCAACCAACTGATCTGGGAGACGCTAATCTCGAAGAAATTGATGAGGATATCAACAAGATCACCGATCTCATCATTCAAGCCGACGAGAGATGTGTTCCTAGGATCTCATATAAAATGCTCCCACAACCTGAGTGGACGGACGAGATGAGAGAAATCGCCCGTGAACATAGAGCAATCTATGATGAGATTGGCAGGACAGGTACCAATAGGGAAAGGACGGCCAGAATGAGACATCTAAGCATGGAAATGAAAGACATCATATTAGAAAAACAAACAACGATATGGAATGACATCATTGGGAGGCTGGACAGGGAGAGTGATCCCGTAAAATTCTGGAATAACATCCGGAGAATTAGGGGATTACCTCCCAGACCCAGAGTCTCTCGAAAGAAGATTTAGATCGCACTGGCAAACGATTTTCGCTATATCACCGGAGGAGAACGACGACTTCGACCAGGACTTCGAAGACCAATTGCTCGACGACCTCGGCACAATGATACATAGAACCCACCCCCATCCGCAAGTATCACAGGAAAGAGTGATGGCTGACCACGGATGCCCGATAACTGTAGAAGAGACCTTGAACACCATAAGGTCCTTCAAGCAGAGGGCTCCAGGCTGGCCTGGGATTACGAAAAATAACCTCGTAAATGCCCCAAGGCAAATTATTCAGGGATTGGCAAACACGATGAATGCTGCCCTGAATACAGGCTACTTCCCGGATGAATACAAGGATGGCCAAAATCATCTTTATCCGAAAGGGAAACAAGCCCCCCAGACCAGGTGGCAAGCTATCGCCCCATCTCTCTTCTTGAGATGCAGGGTAAAATCTTTGAACAGATTTTAGCGAACAGGCTACAAGCTCAACTGAGCGAGTTAGGAGCGCATAACCCACAACAACACGGGCCCGCAAAAAAAGGGGCACAGACACCGCCCTGGCGCTCCTAACTGTGAAAATAGCATACACCCAAGCGAACAGGTTCTATGTAGACATTGTGTTGAGGGACGTGAAAAAAGCCTCCGATAAAGTCTGGCTGGAAGGACTTCAATACAAGATCCTGAACCTCCAGCTATACCCAATCCTGAAAAGGATCCTCTGTGACTTCATCATGGACAGAAGGGCGTGTCTCATGATTGAAGGGCACAGAGGCCCCGAATTCGAATTAAAGTCGGGCGTCCCTCAGGTAAGCTGCCTGAGTCCTCTGCTTTACTTGGTCTTCACCATCGACCTTCCAACTCCGGTGCACAGGGACACGATGTATCTGCAATACGCAGATGACGCCACACAAATTGCCCCGTGCCCGGAGAGGAAATCAAGGTAGCAGGTGGCCCGCACTATAGCGGAAATCAACAACATCAGCCGATTCGAGATACGATGGAAAATCAGGACCAACAGGGACAAGTTCAAAATTGTCCCGTTGAACCGCGAGTTGACATGGCCCATCATCATAGATGGGAGGAGGTACGGCTACTCCACCGAAGGCACCATCCTGGGCCTAAAAATCACCGACCATGGATACTCGAGACACCACACGGAGAGGCGGAACCTGGCGAAAGAGAAATCTCCAAGCTCTACAGGTTTAGAGATCTTAGCTCGGCCAACATCAGAAAATTATATATTATGTATGTCCGGGCTATGCTGATCTACCCCGCAGTGGTGTCCCAAGCGGCTAATAAAACCTCGATGAAAAGGCTCCAACGTATCCAGAACACTGCCTCTCTGCTTATCAACAAAGTAAGAAGGCGTGACCATGTCAGGCAAAGCGTCCTGCATCGGAGGAAACGCTTGGAGCCCATCAATGTCGTCACCCAGAAACTGGGCAAGAAGATCTGGTCCACTCTAACGGACGATGTCATTCCAGAACTCCAGGGAGCAGGCGGCAGGATGAATATACCCACGTGGCTACAGGCGAAAGCCTCACGCAGAAGCCGGTTCCCGAGCACAAAACTGTGTACACGAAACAATATCACTCTAATATACACATAAAAGCGTCACAACACATCACGTCTAGTCCCATACATTTACACACGAAAAATGAGACAACAGACAACACTAAAATAGCATTGTCGGCAAAAAAAGCTATTAAAGGCTTGAATACTACAAACAACATTATTACACTAAAAGTAAAAAGACAGAGAAGAAGAAACAAAATACAATAAGAAGAACATTACAAACACATGAAGATAAAAAAAAACACACAAAATAACAACACAAATAAAGGAAAAATGAAACTATAAAAATAAAGTGATGCCCTCCCTACTAAGGCCCATCCCCCCTATCTTTAATTTTTTTTCACCCACTATATCTTCCACTATACCATCTCTCTTCGAAAATTGAGTACATCATCATCATCAGCTAACTTGGAACTCGAGACATTTTTTTGCAATTTAAAACTCTTCCTTAACACATCGTTGATTGGTAAAGCTTCACAAAATTAGTTAATATATTTCGATAGTAGTGAGGTGGAAAATAGTGCTAAGTCAAACATGGCTTTTGAGGGGAATTTAGGGATTATGTAAACAAGATTTTACTAATCTCCTTGTGAGTGAAAATGATAAGCGGGAATAAATTACGCTAATTCCTTTGGTAAAAAATATATTAACCCTGGTTCCATCGTAAACTGAGAAATATGTAAAACAACCAGTCTCTCGCCAACGAAGGTTATATATTTCCTTTATAGTGCAATTCATTCAAAACATTTCCTAGAAAATATAATACAGACGGACATACATAAAACAGTGAAAGGCTGTGGAGAGGAACTTAAAAGAATGTGTGGAGTGGCTAAGTTTTTTGCGTGTAATATATATGCCAGTACTTGAATAGATACTTATTTATTAAACTCACACATACATTTGAGCTCCCCTGATTTCTCAAGACGTCAAAAAACATATAACAAACTTGCCACTGGTAAAGATACCGATTCTTCATGATGGTGGTTCACTAAGTTTTGAGATAGTTCTCCAAAACTGACCAATAAGCGAATTGCAACATAAAATTTGGGGTTCCATGCTTCTTGGTCTGATTAGTTAAAATTCAGTACTAACTTTAATCGCAAAATTACTCATTCTTCAAGCTAATCCATAAAAAAAAACAATTTTCCTATGATTTTGGTGAAGAGTACCTATTTTTTTAGGGGGGAAACATTTTGAAATAAGTTCTATACGACAAAAATAAGATTAAACTTCAGAAGATCTACGGCGTGTTTTTAGTTTTAAAAACAGTACTAATTGTGTTTTTAGGCATTATAGTCGTCATATATGGTTTCGGTTTGGCGCGGAAAGTACATATTTTTTAAGATACCCACTCCACCTTAAACGTAGCATCTAAAATGTAGAGGCCTGGATCTATAGCTGAGACGGTTGTGATGACGTCAATCGAGCAGGCAGTAGAGCCGGCGCAGACTGCAGACGCAGTTAAAATCGAGCCGTCGTTGAGTGAATCAGTGCGTGTCATTTCACACCCGTGTAAGCTTAATAATGCTTCTAATGAAGCTAATATTCAAATAAATATTTATTAAATATATAGCGGGTGAAGCCTTAGTTGCAGTATCAAAGCTATTATATTGTGTTTCTAATACCAGTAAAACGCCTCATAGACAAGAGCGACCGCTGAGAATGAGTCCTTATCAAGTGAAGTGTTGTGGTTCTGTGCTGAACAGCTTGCCTTGGTTATTCGAAAACGGAAGAAGTACCACCCTGATTCTTTAATATGGGCTTGTACTGTTTACTATTCTAGTCCCTTCTGTTACTAGTTGCTACGCTTGTGTCGAATAATGAATCTTCCTCACTCAGACTACTTGCGCAAGTTAGCTTTGAAGTATGGCAAAGGAGGACAATTACATGGTGCTTCTACAAACTCAACAGATGTAGCTACCACAATTCAAGTTTTCATGATAATTTCCCCCTTTTCATCTTATAAGCCTGTAGTTGCATTATTTCCTGTCTGTAATCTTACAACATATACACTTCTTCAGCAGACAGAAACAGTTATCAAAGTCTTGCATGATATTGGATTTCAAGTACTTGCACTCGTATCTGACAAGAATAGGGTAAATAGACACATGTTTGAGAAGCTATGTGGAAGAAGCCTTCCCTCTTT
Source organism: Ceratothoa steindachneri (assembly GCA_963969495.1). NCBI lineage: Eukaryota > Metazoa > Arthropoda > Malacostraca > Isopoda > Cymothoidae > Ceratothoa > Ceratothoa steindachneri. The sequence goes on from OZ018333.1 coordinate 56,944,282, forward strand.
TATCCCAAATCCACATAATCACAATGAGTGTATATTCCTATTGTTCGACAGAGTTCATTTGCTGAACTCTATCCGAAACAACTGGCTCAATCAAAAGGATCCTGCCCAAACCTTTGTCTTGCCATCACCAGAAAACCCAAACATTGTAAAACATGCAAGTTTATCACCGTTGGAAAAGATTCACTCTCGTGAGAGAACCTCTCATGTTAAACTAGCTCCAGGATTGTCAGAGAAATCTTTGTATCCATCTAATTTGGAAAGACAAAATGTGCATTATGTATGCCCTTCAGGTGTTCGATGAGAAGAATGTTGCTGCAGTCAAGGAATGCAAAGAAGTAGATTAATCAGGTACAGCCATATTTTTGCAACAAGTAATTTCATGGTGGAACATTGTTAATGTGAAAACACCATTTAAAAGAGTAGCTCTCCGCCAAGAGCAGAGCAATCCAATAACTCAAACTTCATCTCATGACCAAATTTGTCATTTCTTGCTCAATTTTGTGAGTGGCTTGATGATGTCTGGGAAGGACTGAATAACTTAGAGAATAAAGGGCAGATGAGAGCAGGTAAATTGTCTAAGGAAACTCACTTTGCACTGAAGCACACCACATCCACTTTAATTAGATTATGTGATTACTTTCTGCAATATCATCAGCTTAAGTATATTTTGCTACGAAAATTTCAGACTGACAAACTGGAGACTAGATTGGGAATATACAGACAAATGAGTGGCGGTAACTATAATGTGTCAGTAAAACAAGTGCTAGAATTAGAGAACAAGTTTAAGATAGTAAACCTGCTTTCCTTAAAGTCTTCCCACTCAAATATTTTGTATATAACGGATATGAATACTTCGTCTGAGGAGGATGAGGAAGCCTAAAAATATTTCAGGTTCTCACGAGTACTTATGAGAAATAAGTTCTGAACTTATGAAATCACATAACTGTTTTAATGAATTTGTCTATTAATTAACTTCAGGACAAAGTTGATTTCAATGAAACTTGTATATGTGGTAGCTCAAACAAGCATTTCATTGTTTGAGGTCAGCAGCAAATATTCTTTTGAATAATTATTGTAAATTTGCGAATGAAAATCTTTTATACAATGTTAAGGCTAAAAAAGGGAAGTTGTCAACATTTAATACATAATGTGGAGAGGAGGTACATTCACCAAAAATAAAGATGCGTTGTATGATACCTACGTAGTTTGAATACAACTACAACATAGAGGAGAGTGAGTGTGTAAGAATGCTACAATGTTACTCATTATCGTAAAGGATGATCCTGTAAGTGTGGACGTATACCTCACTTATTTCCAGTGCAGTAAGTTGAAATAAGCGCAGTCTCGTTTCTACTCCTATCAGTCTGCATGTACCGCATAAGCAGGTACCTGTTAGTCATGTCTTAATAATTACATTATGGAGACATTAAATAAATTTAAGCTTTCAATTGATGCCTCATAATAGTCAAAAAATGATCAAATCCTGAATAATACAACCGAAAGTAATTAGTGTGCAGTTCACAAACATTGGTAAAATCAAGCTTACAAGCGGCTGTCGGGTCTGCCTGCCCGCGTGACGTCATCCTTTCGGAATCCAGGTCTGTACATTTCGAAGGCTACGCCTTCATGCGGTCAAAATGAACTAGAATAAGTCCACCGTGCCTTCTCTTGATGTGTAAAGAAACCCTGATTTCAAACAATGACAACACTAAATTTGATCTTATTTCAAACATCAGCAACCCTGTTTTCACACACTTAAAACACCGCTGATTTCAAAATTAACACCAAAACCCATTGGCAACCGTTAATGAATAATGGTGGATTGTAATTCTTGTGCGTTTAGTTTGTTGAACTTTAAGATGACTTTTGATATATAGGACGGATAGCAGATGTTTGAATATCTTACGAAGAATTCACCCAATCCATACATTCAGATTACGAAGTGATCTTTTTTGCTGTTTGAAGAAGAATAAGAAGAAGCTTTTTTTTAAGAGACTGCCACTGTCAGACAAGACCTTGACCGGACTCTCTACAAAAGACGTTCTTCCCTATCCTATCCACCCTCTTCGGGCGAGTCGGTGTAGGGAAGTTAAGTCTCTAGCAGGAGCCATATCTTAACCGGGCGGCTAAATCGGCGCAGGCTAAAGCTTATCCGTGGACGGGTCAGGCCCGTGTGAGCGGCGGACTAGAGCAAGTGGGAGCAAAAACTGTTAGGGCTAGGGATAGGTAGGCAGGTAGGGCTACCAACTCGCTAGCTGAATAAGCCGGAATGATAACCGGATATAGCAGCACTATTTAACTTACTTTACTCTAACTCTCTCTACTTTTCTTTTTCGCCTTAACCACCGATGAGAAAAACAAGAAAAAAGAGATCGGATAGCAAGAAAATGGACAGATTAGGTGTTTGAAAAGGAAGGACATAGAACCTGTTAGGTTGACTAACAGATTTAATGTCCTGAGAGAGGAAGAGTGTAAGAGTGATTTGCCTGGTTTGATTGTGGATGAAAGCAGGATGGGTGTGATTGTGGATGAAAGCAGGATGGGTGGTAGTGTGACTGAGAGCAGGAGGGAGGGTAATGTTAGGCCAAGACAGAATAGGAGAATGACTGAGGTGCTAGTGATGGGTGACTCTCAGATTAGGTATTTAGATAGGAAGTTGAGTGATAGCAAGTGGAAGGGAATGAGAGTTTGTCTTCTGGGTGCTGGTTTAAGTGATGTTTGTGAGAGGTATGATAGGCTGGTTTCTGGGTGTGAGAGGGATGCAGTTGTGATTACGCATGTGGGAGTGAATGATGTAAAGAAGCTGGGCACATGTGAGTTACGTGAGCAGTATAAAAGGTCAGTTGAAAGGATGAGTAAAAGCAGGGTAAAAGGTGTTGTTTCTGGTGTGCTTCCGAGATTGGATGTGGAGGTAGAATGGTTGTCGCGTGCAATTGGTTTGAATGAATTTGTGAAAGGACTGTGTGAGGAGTTAGGATTGGTGTTTGTAGATGGCTGGGGTGGGTTTTACGGGAATAGGAGGTTGTATGCGATGGATGGGCTCCATCTTAGTCGGGCAGGTGTTGAGGTTCTATGGGGGAAGCTGGATAGTGTGATTAGGTCCTTACGGGTGGGAAACTAGAAGCTGTTAGAGGTAAGGGAATAACAGGAATAGAGGGCAGGTGTAGGAAATGGAAGGGATGCAGAGATAGAGGAATAGCTAGGGGGGAGGGCATACTGATGCGTTATAGGGGGACTAATGCACAAGTGAATGAGCAGATAACTAGGAATAAAAAAGCACGATGCAATGAAGATGGGAATAATAAAAAAACCTTAAAAATATACTACACAAATGGTCGAAGTATAAGGAATAAGATAGATCTCTTAAGAGCGTTAGCGAGTGAAGAGAATTTTGATATAATTGCGATAACAGAGTCATGGCTTGATTTGACAGGTAATCACTTTAAACCTGAGGTTGAGATTGCGGGCTTTAACATGTTCTATACAGATAGGAATAGGAAGAGAGGAGGAGGGGTTATTATTTATATTAAAGATAATCTCCAGTGTTGTGTAAACAGTACAATTAAATTAGATGATAACACAGAGTCATTATGGCTAAATGTAAAGGAAGGTAAAAACAAGCTTGTCATAGGATTATTATAAAGACCACCAAATCTTAGTAAGGAAGCTTCAAATCTTCTGTGGCAGGAGATAGAACGGGCATGTAGAAGTAAGCATGTGTGTATAATGGGCGATTTTAATTACACAAATATAAACTGGGAAGCTCTTGTGGGTGATCAGGAGGCTGAGGAATTTTTTAATGTTGTCCAAGATAATTTTCTGAGGCAGATTATTAACGAACCCACTAGAGGTAATAATATACTAGATTTAGTTCTGACAAATAGGGAAGAAGTTATTAAGGATACTGAGATTGGAGGAAATTTGGGTAATAGTGACCATTGTGAAATTAGATTCAAGATGAAATGGAATGGTATTGATAGTAGCATGAACAATGTTAAAATTCCTGACTTTAGAAGCGCAAATTATAATGAGCTAAGGACTTACCTGGAGGCAGTTGTACAGAAACCAGGTAATGAAATCAAATCAGGAATAGATTCAATGATATCAGTTAGTGGAGACAATAATCACCAGGAGGAAGAGATTACAATTGAAGAGGAGTATGAAAGAATAATTGAGCAATTAATTACAGGTCAGATGATTAACATTACATATAAGGAGATTAGGACTAAAAATATTGACCAAAAATGGATGACATATAAAATTAAGCATTATATTGGCATTAGAAAGGGCATTTATAGAAAAATAAAAAATGGAGAGGATCACTTGAGGCAGAGATATAATGAACTAGCAAGAGATGTTAAAAAGTTAGTTAGAGTAGCAAGGAGTAATTATGAAATTAAAGTGGCAAATAGGGCAAAGGAAGATCCTAAGATCAGAGATAAAATAAACCCACTTATAGATTCCAATGGAGAATTTGTGAGTGATAGGGACTCAATGGCTGGAATGCTATATGACTTTTTTCTCTCAGCATTTACACAGGAGGATACTCTAAATATACCTGAGGTGTCAATGATCTTTCAGGGTAATGATGAAGAGAAATTAAAGGATATCTTGATCACAAAGGAGATAGTGACAAAGGAAATTGATAAAATCAAAAGTAGTAAAGCACCCAGTCCTGATGAGGTCTTTCCTAGAATTTTGAAAGAATGTAAGGATGTGTTAAGTGAGCCCCTAGCATGCATCTTTAGAAAATCATTGGAGAGTGGCATTGTGCCAGTGGCATGGGAGAAAGCCAATGTGATACCTATATTTAAGAAAGGGGATAAAACAAATATGTCTAATTACAGACCAGTAAGTTTGACATCAGTGGTAGGGAAAATGATGGAATCTATTATAGCAAGGAATATTAGAGATCACTTGGATAAGCATAAGTTGATAAAAGAATCACAGCATGGCTTTAGTAAGGGTAAATCCTGTCTGACTAATTTGCTGTCTTTTTATAGTAAGGTGTATGAAGCAGCAGATAATGATGAAAACTATGATATTTTATACTTGGAATTTAGTAAGGCTTTTGATCGAGTGCCACACTTACGGCTTCTGAGCAAAGTTAAAGCACATGGGATCGATTGCAGTATATTTAGGTGAATTCAGTCATGGCTTGGTGACAGACAGCAAAGAGTTAGTATAGATGGAGTTAAATCTGAGTGGGGGTGTGTTAGCAGTGGAGTTCCGCAAGGATCTGTTTTGGGTCCCTTGCTATTCTTAATTTATATTAATGATCTTGACATAGGTATAAGTAGTGACCTGAGTAAATTTGCTGATGATACTAAGCTAGGTAGGGCCATTAGGGCTGATTCTGATGCTGTTGTAATGCAGGAGGAATTGACCATTCTGTCCAATTGGACCGAGAAATGGCAAATGAAGTTTAACATAGACAAATGTAGTGTACTTAGTATAGGTAGAAATAATCCATTGAATAGTTATAAATTAAATGGGAGAATTTTAGGGAGGACCGATTGTGAGAGGGACTTGGGTATTTTGGTAAGTTCAGACCTTCGTCCTAGAAAGCAATGCTTAAATGCTAAGAATAAAGCTAATAGGATATTGGGATTCATTAGGAGGAGTGTAAACAATAAGAGTGCTGAAGTCATTCTAAAACTGTAGCTGGTGCTAGTTAGGCCTCATTTAGACTATGCAGTACAATTTTGGTCACTATATTATAGGGAGGATATTGATTTGCTTGAGTCTGTGCAGAGAAGGATGACAAAGATGATTGGTGGGCTAAGGAACTTACCTTATGGTGAAAGGCTCAGAAAACTAAATCTACATACATTGGAAAGGAGAAGAGTCAGAGGGGAATTGATTGAAGTCTTCAAATGGGTAAAAGGATATAATAAAGTGGATCTGGGTAAGGTTCTTATACTTAGTGAACATGACAGGACACGTAGCAATGGGTTTAAGCTTGATAAGTATAGGTTTAGGAAGGAGATTGGGAGGAATTGGTTTACAAATCGTGTGGTAGATGAATGGAATAGGCTCACTAGACATGTGATAGAAGCCTCCTCTCTGGATAGTTTTAAGAATAGATTAGATAAATATATGGATGAAGCTGCTAGATGGGACTGACTTTTTTTATGTACATATGTATATATTTTTCTAAGGAGTAGGGAGATTATATTTTGCAGTTGCATGAATGAACATAATCCTCTGGATGCATTTTATGTATATTGTAGATTAGATCTGACGAACTCCTGTAAAAGGTGACAATGTTGATGACTTTTCTCTAGGAAGAAATCTTTTGTGTGTTGACAGGAACAGGAGCTGCCAAGTGTAGGCCATGAATGTTCTTTTGCAGTCTCCTTCTTTTCTTATGTTCTTATTAGACGGGTCTCTTTACGCGTTCAGAAGGCGCGCAAAAGCCCGACCGGATAAATGCTTTTTCGAATAATATACGGCGATCTCGGAGTAGTGCCCGTGAGACTACTGGGCTACTCTAATTCGTTCGTCGCAATTTGTCAGAGCGACGGTGACGTGGATAAGTTACTCTTGGAGAAGGCAACTGAAATGTTGAACACGATAGGATTGGAATCTAAAGTGCCCCCCCCCCCGAGATCGAGGCTCATAAGACAGTCTATTGTCGACAAATAGACTCATGGATTGGAGACCATACGGCGCAAGAAATAAAGTCTGAAATCGAGAGAGCCCAATCCTGGGCAAAGGTAAAGTAGGTAATTAAGTTTATCAACCGGACAAATAATATGGAATACTCTCAAGTCTTTAAAATTATTTTTCGAGAGACCAATATGGCGAGAAAGGGAAAATAGGTAGGATTACTTGCTTTCAATCTCAAGATAACCCCCAACCTAATCAAAAGTGACGATTTCGTCAGTGTGAAAACCTGCTTTAACTGTTTTGCTCTGGGGAAGCATATTACCAAAGACTGCACGATGAAATAAATAAAATGGTGTTGAAAGTGCAGCGGGAAAGATCACACGTTGCGCGAGTGCAACTCACAAACGAAGAGTTGCCTGAATTGCAACGGGAACCACCATCGGACAATGGCAATGGCATCCTCAATCAAACGGCAAATGATATATAGGAAGTGGAAAGAAAAAGCCAGGGTCGAAGAGGAAAAGCAAAATCTCACTTTGGCCAAAGTTGGAAAGGCAACGGTCAAAAAGATACAACCGGTGAAGAATGTTATGGAAATAAAACAAGGAGAGTCATTAAATATACGGGCTTGCATCTTGCATGCTCATGTTCTCAACGTAGCTAATCCGGTTTCATATGCAAGAGAATTGAATCTTATGCTAAAAAATAATGGGTTAGACCAAATGTGATTCCCCGAGAATCCCCCTCAGTGGACATCTTGAAAGAAGAGGAAGTCACGAGAGAAAATCCAAATAAGGAAACGACAAGGAAACAAAAAATAATAAGTCACAACATCGCTGGATGGAATGATAAAAAGTTTGCTTTGAGAAATACATATCTAAAGGAGGACCCATAAATAGTTTTACTTAACGAAATAAATATAGACCCCGAGATTCACATGATCAAATTATTCAATTATACAGTAATACAAAAACCACTAACGACAAAAATTTTGATGGTGTTGCAATTACGGTGCGCAAGAAACTTTGACACCTAGACGAGGCATCCCTGGCGATAAGCGTTCGGACTTCACCTGGAAAGCTTGTCGTAGCAACTGGGTACCAACCCCCAAGGAGAGATTATTTACCCTTCCATAACTTCACCGAAATTTTTGGACACAGAAATCAAGCGGTATTCATGGTGGATTTGAACACCCGGAGCAGAGCCTCGAGCTACACCGAAAATTTCAACAGGGCAGGAAAAAAATTTAGACACAATATTGGAGAGAAGGATAACAGAACGTATTGGGACAGAGTTTCCGACCTACTTTGGCCAAACCAGAGCCACGAAGCTCGATATTGTCCTAGCTACCCCATAATCACAATTTAACTGCCTAATAGAGAAGGGACCTCCATCTAATAGCGACCATGAAATGATGATCATAACTCTCTCCATTGACCCTATTCAGGTAAAATGACCTCTGAAGAAGTCATTCAGGGACGCTGCCTGGGCTGACTATTCGGAAGTTCTGGTAAGATACCAACAAAGAGATTTAAGCGAGGAAATCCTGGAAGAAATAGACAAGGAGCTCAAAAGATTGATGGAAGTGATGGTGAAGGTGGATTAAAAGCACATGCACATTGGGGAGTATAGAACCTTACCACATCCTATTAGAACAACGCATATAGAAGACCTGGAGAAACAATTCATCACTCCAAGAGATTCCATCGAACGCAATGGGCCCCAAAGAGGTGACAGGGTAAGGCTGCAACAGATAAGAACCGATCTGATGAGACAGATTCATAGAGGCTTTGGACACCGAACTAAACCTCACAAAATTGTGTCAGAAAATCAACATTGCCAGGGGGAAGAGAAAAACCAAGGCCAGAATCGTATTTCAACAAGAAAGAGGCGAGGCAAAAGAGCCACAAGAGATAGAGGCGGCATTTAAAAATCATTTGAAGGAAATCTTTGACATCTCTCCCGAAGAAAATGAGAGCTTTAACAGAGACAATGAATTAAGAGTAGTGGATGGATTAGAGCTTCATCGCCAGGAAATCGTCCCAAACAACAACGCCTAAACCGACGCTCCTAGCAGAACACAACATTGTACCAATTACCCTTCATGAGCTGAGAAAGACGCTCCAGGCCACCAAACAGAGGGCAGCAGGGCAATCGGGAATAACAATGGAGCACCTGATACGAGCACCAGACTGCCTTTTAATCAAAATAGTAGAACTATTCAACGTCACGTTAAGCGCAGGATATTTTCCAGACGCTATGAAGAGGGAAGAGATCATTTTCCTGCCAATACCCGGAAAAACACAGAACAACGACCCTTGCCAGACTAGTCGAAACAATCGGCAAAGCTAAATTCAACAAAAACTATACATATGTTGTACTTAGGGGCGTCCAAAAGGTCTTTTGATAAAGTCTGAAGGATCGGCTTTAAGTACAAAATCTGGAGATAGAGGTTACTATGAGCCCTAGTTAAAGGCCTGTGCGATTATGTCACGGACAGGTCAGCTTATATTTTAGTGGAGGGTTGCGACGGCCCAAGCTTCGAAGTCCCTTAGGGGGTCCCCGAGGGGGGCTGCCTAAATCCAACTCTATATAGCATCTTCACAATGGATTTACCAAGGCCAGTCAACGACTCAACAAAATATTTAAAATTTGCCGATGACATTACAATAACATCGAACAGCGCATATAGGCATCCTCCGACAATGGCAAGGATTACAGCGGCCGAGATCGCTAAATAAATGAGTTTGAACGGAAGTGGAAGATCCGTACCAATGCAGAAAAATTTTCAATTATACCACTAGGAAGAAGAAAAACCTTCAGGGTACAGATAGAGAAAGAAAGATAACTCGGGCTAAAAATCAACGGATACGGATTTGAGAAACACGCCAATGAAAGGATAAACAGCGAAGGCGCACTTAATTAAACTACTTCAACTTAGAAATCTTAGCGTGGAGAATAAGAAGAAGATTTACAATGTTATATGTAAAGCTGCATTGTTATACCCGGCTATTGCGTTGAACAGATTGCTCAAAACCAACGCTATGAAAATTCAGAGAATATTCAGAACGCTGCGGTGACATCATTACTAACACCAAAAGGCGAGAAAGAAGAAGGTTAAGAGACTTACACGGAGAAATAGGCCTCACGGCCACAAACGTGTCCCTACACTATAGAGCCTGTAAAGTATTGAGACAAACTTGACACCAGTTTTAGTCAAGAAGAAAAAAAAGATCACTAGAAATCTCGCAGGAACACCGAAGAAACAACAGGGGAATATTTAGGAGCGGGAAACTCGATAGGGGAGAAGAACCGCCCCCAATATTTACAGCTTAGATGAGATTGCAGAAAAACTGCAAAAAATCAATAATCAAGATTATCTGCAACAAGCAAGAAAAATTTACGAAAGCAAACAGAGGAAGAGTAATAGAGGGGTGAGAGCCTCCCGATAAAGAAGAAAACGACGATGGAGAAGACTTCAATAAAATGAACTCAAGAAATGGCTGATCACCCAGCGATTACCACTCCCTCTCACTAATTCTCTTTCACCACTTTATCCTTACGTAACATATCCACTCTTCTATAACTAAACACTTTTATTTCTAACTTTTTCAAGACGTAATATGACTTTTGCTAACCGCTCGGACAATTTAATTAACTTTTGTATAGATCATGGCATCATTTTAAAAGTGAAGAATTGCAACAGATGAGGAAACGAGGCACCGCTTGATTATTATGTTAAAAGATGGAGATGTGACGGGTATATTTCCGTGAGAAAGAAAAAAACGGTAAGAGTCTGGTTGATCGCAAAATATTAAAAAAAAAAATAAAGATCTCCTCAGCATTAAAGGGTAAGTTTGGTATAGATGGCTTTGCATTCGAACTTAATGCTAGGCTTTCGAATTGCTAATATTACTAGGTGATTAAAAATAGAGGGGGGCTATACAATATTTATTGTTTCTATGCAGTGCTACGACCCAAGGGGCGACAGATACGGGAATGATGTGTTATGTTAGGTTATATTAAAAAAAAATAGTACTAATGGTGTTTTTAGGCCTTTTACTCATCATTTACGGCTTCGTTGGGGGTGCGGAAAGCCATTATTTTTAAGGATAATATCATTGCAATTATAGAACCGTATTTAGAGTTCTAATATCTTAAATATTAGTGCTTTCTGCGCCTAATCTAACTCGTAAATAACGAGTACAGTGCCCTAAAACACCATTAGTACTGTTTTTAGTATTGAAAACAGTACTAATGGTGTGTTTAGGCATTGAGGTAGCCATATATGTTTTTGGTTTGGCGCGGAAAGTACATATTTTTAACATACTCCACCTTGATGGGGTGGAAATGAAATTAAAATAAGTCCACCGTGCCTTCTCTTGATGTGTAAGGAAACCCTGATTTCAAACATTGGCAACACTAAATTCGATCTTATTTCAAGTATTGGCAATCATGGTTTCAAACACTTAAAGCAACGCTGATTTCAAAATTAACACCGAAACCCATTGAAGACTTTTATTGAATGATGGCAGATTTTAAAAGTGAAGAATTGCCTCAGATGTGGAAATGAGGCGCGGATCGATTATAATGTTAAAAGGTTGAGACGTGACATGTATGTTTCCATGAGAAAGAAAAAACGGCAAAAGTGTGATTGATCATAAAGTATTTTAAAAAGCTCTCTCCAGTATTAAATAGTAAATTTTGTTTACATATCTTTGTATTCGAACCTAATCTTAGGCTTTTGAATTGTTAATACTACTAGGTGATTAAAAATAGCTGTTGTAATGCAGGAGGAATTGACCATTCTGTCCAATTGGGCTGAGAAATGGCAAATGAAGTTTAACATAGACAAATGTAGTGTACTTAGTATAGGTAGAAATAATCCACTGAATAGTTATAAATTAAATGGGAGAAATTTAGGGAGGACCGATTGTGAGAGGGACTTGGGTATTTTGGTAAGTTCAGACCTTCGTCCTAGAAAGCAATGCCTAAATGCTAAGAATAAAGCTAATAGGATATTGGGATTCATTAGGAGGAGTGTAAGCAATAAGAGTGCTGAAGTCATTCTAAAACTGTATCTGGCGCTAGTTAGGCCTCATCTAGACTATGCAGTACAATTTTGGTCACCATATTATAGGAAGGATATTGATTTGCTTGAGTCTGTGCAGAGAAGGATGACAAAGATGATTGGTGGGCTAAGGAACTTACCTTATGGTGAAAGGCTCAGAAAACTAAATCTACATACATTGGAAAGGAGAAGAGTCAGAGGGGAATTGATTGAAGTCTTCAAATGGGTAAAAAGATATAATAAAGGGGATCTGGGTAAGGTTCTTATACTTAGTGAACATGACAGGACACGTAGCAATGGGTTTAAGCTTGATAAGTATAGGTTTAGGAAGGAGATTGGGAGGAATTGGTTTACAAATCGTGTGGTTGATGAATGGAATAGGCTCACTAGACATGTGATAGAAGCCTCCTCTCTGGGTAGTTTTAAGAATAGATTAGATAAATATATGAATGAAGCTGCTAGATGGGACTGACTTTTTTATGTACATATGTATATATTTTTCTAAGGAGTGGGGAGATTATTTTGCGGTTGCATGAATGGACATAATCCTCTGGATGCATTTTATGTATATTGTAGATTAGATCTGACGAACTCCTGTAAAGGGTGACAATGTTGATGACTTTTCTCTGGTAAGAAATCTTTTGTGTGTTGACTGGAACAGGAGCTGCCAAGTGTAGGCCATGAATGGTCTTTTGCAGTCTCCTTCTTTTCTTATGTTCTTATGAGTGCTACAATGCTTATTGTTTTATAACATATGAGAATGATATGATGTGTTAGGTTAGGTCGTATTAAAAAACTACTAATGGTGTTTATATGTATTTTAGTCATCATTTAAGGCTTCGTTTTGGCGCGGAAAACAGTTAACATAGTATCACTGTAAATAGAGCCGTACTTAGAGTTCTAGTATCTTAGAAATAGATACTCTCTGCGTCTGACCGAAGCCGTAAATGACGACGACAATGCCTAAAAACACCATTAATACTGTATATATATATATATATATATATATATATATATATATATATATATATATATATATATATATATATATATATATATATATATATATATATATATATATATATATATATATATATATATATATATATATATATATATATATATATATATATATATATATATATATATATATATATATATATATATATATATACTGAAGTTTCACCCAAATAAGTTCCGAATTCGATGGAATTAGACTGAGAAGCCTAGGAAAACCTCAATTCCTTGATGTAGATAAATTTCGTTTGAAACAATAAATCTACCAATTAAAGATAAAAATTAAATTGTAAATGGTTGCAAATGTTGAACAAAAGGATTCAAATGTTATCTGAGTGTGCCAGGTATGACAAATTAAGTGTTGATAATATATATTTAAGAATTCTTTCCGGAATGCTCCTTTGAATTTTCTGCTCTTTGTTTGTTCCAATAACTTTTCCAGGTCTTGCTTAAGCACTCCAGTATAGAATTGACTCCTTTTTATTAGTTATCGTTGGAACTTTTTCATTGTATGTTCCTTTGTTTATTACATTTACAAGACGTTTTCATATTCATTATATATTCTTTACAATTTAATAAAAAAAAATAGTTGACAACGACGACAAGGAATTATAAAAATCGTTGAATTTCTTAGTATCATGGGACTTTTTATTTGGTTTTGAGTCCTATCAGCATTTCTTACATTGATTAGATGTCGATCTTTATCGTAGTTACATGTCATTAGTTACCGTAGTAACATAAATTAAACCATGAAAAAAGCTACTAGAGCATATCGAAGTCATCCCAAGTTTTGTTTGTTTATACTGATCAGCTGTTTTCTCACTTGCGTTATTCACAGTAGAAACCTGAGTAGGAGGTTCTTCAGCCTTTGAGACCCAACTCATCATTGAGGGTAAATATGTAGATTGATACTAACAAAGTTTACTGCAGATGGTGTTGACGTATCTGATTAGCTCCGCATAACTAATATTTCATTAACTAAATCTTTCTATATATATTTGTAATAATTAAGGTTTGCTGCACTTATTTATAATTGGGAGCTTATACAGGCCTACTGATCTCCGGTAGGTCTTTGAAATGGAGGATGACCCCGATGGGTCTCCTCCTGATAATATAAATCTTCCATTCATATACTTAATAGTACCTGTAAAAGAAGATGATAAATTTAATGACAAGCCCCTTCAATTTAGCATTGCCCTTAAAAACAGTAATTTACTTAATGATATTCAACATCATGACGTAACTTTTACTGGTCGCACAAAAAATTGTATTATTAGTACCAGTACTAAGATTAAAGATATATTCTTAGATAGTGCAGGTTTCTTACTAGGTGAGTGGAAAGTAACTTGTAAATTACTATCAGATCTTCCAAAATCCTATGGGGTTAGTGGCCCAATTGCTCTAAATGAGAATGTAGTGGAAATAAAGAATGAATTAATATCTAAAGGCTACCCTATACTATCAATGTCTCGTATCAATAAAAGAATAAAAAAAGGTTACAATCCAACACAATTTATTAAAATTGACTTCTCAGTTGAAAATAAGGTAAATATGTAGACGAGCGGCCCGGCCGATAAGATATAACGGGAAGACCCCTTTAGCTGAGGTGTGGAAGCGAGTCAAAAGGATTCGGGCCAAGTTCTCGCAGGACCCCCCTCCCGTTCTCCAGGAGAATGGGACCGCAATCTCGGACCTCGCATCCGTGGCGGAATCCTTAGCGACCGCTTTTTCCGCATTCTCTAGACGTGATGCTGCTCCGCCAGCATTCAATGCACGTCGTGATGCCGCAGAAGGCCGTCGGCTGGACTTTACCTCCAGAGGCGGAGAACCCTTCAATGACAAGTTTACTGTGAGTGAGTTGCTTTCCGCTCTCGCTTCATGTGCGGACACCTCCCATGGTCCGGACGATGTCCCGTACACGATGCTTCGACACCTGGGTGAGGGAGGCATGGCCTTTCTGTTAGATTTGTTCAACAGGATCTGGGTGGAAGGTCTTCTCCCAGACTCCTGGTGAATCGCTACTGTGCTCGACTATCGCAAACCGGGGAGAGATCACTCTACTCCGACCGGTTTCCGCCCAATCTCTCTAACCTCTTGCGTGTGCAAGTTGATGGAGAAATTGGTAAATGTTAGATTAGCCTTTTTCATGGACTGCGGAGGCCATCTGTCTTCCGCACAGTGCGGCTTCCGCAAGTTCCACTCCACGTCGGATGCTCTGCTCCGACTGGAAAATGCCGTCTGCGAGGCTTTCCTTCGTAGACAGCACTACGCCACAGGCTTTTTCGATCTGGAGAAGGCCTATGATACCGCAGGGCGATACGGTATCATGGAGACTCTCCACACGATGGGGGCGAGGGGACGCCTACCAATGTTTATATCTGAATTTTTGCGAGATCGTCGATTCCGCGTACGGGTGGGGGGAGCCCTCTCTGGCCCAAAGGAGCAGGAAGAGGGTGTCCCACAGGGTAGTGTCCTCAGTGTCGCACTCTTTGCCCTGAGCTTCAACGGCATCACCTCGGTGCTGCCGGAAGATGTTCTCGCTACGCTCTACGTGGACGACCTTTCGATCTCCTTTGGCGAGGCCCAGATGCCAACTCTGGAGCGTTGACTCCAACAGGCATTAAACCGCGTCTCTCGCTATGCTGAAGCGCACAGGTTTCGTTTTTCTGTGGCCAAGACTAAGGTGGTGCACTTCTGCCGCCATCCACGGCTTCACCCCGACCCAGATTTTTCTTAATGGGGTGCGCCTGGATGTGGTTGAGTCGTACCGTTTCCTTGGTCTTGTATTTGACCGACGTCTCACCCGGGAGGCTCATATTCGCAGCCTTAGGGTCTCTTGTACCCGCGCCATGGACATTCTCCGTTCCGTGACGTTCAGCGTTTGGGGCGCTGATAGGGCTACTGCCTTACTTTTTTATCGATCCTTTGTTTGCTCGAAGCTCGACCACGGATGCGAGTTTTATGCATCCGCAGCCGAGCGTTTATTGCGGAAGGTGGATTCGATCCACCACACCAGCCTTCGCCTTGCGACCTGTGCCTTCCGCACTTCCCCTATTGAGAGCCTGTTGGTCGATGCTGGGGAGTTGCCACTCGTTCTGCGCCGCGTGCAGTGGATCACTCGCCTGTACGCGCGAGCCCGGCGCCTCCCTCAGTCGCCAACAGCTCTCACTGCATCCGCAGCTGATCTCGATGGTGCCTATGCCGCCGAGAGACGCCAGTCATACCCTAAGCCCTTTGGGTTTAGGGCCAGGAAACTCCTTCGAGAGGTAGATATAGCTCTCGGACCGGTGGCGCCCCTGGTTCTGCCCAGGACGCCACCCTGGAGGGTACCACATTTGGCTATTTGTCGCCACGCCTCTGCTTCCAAAGCTTGTACTGCGCCGGGAGTATTGCGTTCAACCTTTTTGCCGCACACATCGTGTCACGCTGGAACCGTGCCAGTGTATACGGATGGCTCCGATTCCCAAGAGGGGGTCGGCTTCCACGCTGTATTCTTTCTGTTTGAAGTCAGCGGGACTCTACCAGGCGCTGCGTCTGTCTTCACGGCCGAGCTGGTGGCAATACACCACTCGGTACGGGAGATTACGCGACATGCCCGGTTCGGAGACCGGATTGTGATCTATAGCGACTCACAAAGTGCCCTGAGTGCTCTTGAGGCATTGGAATCTCCGCACTCCCTGGTTCGCAATATCCATGACGCCATGGTTTTGGCGAGCTTGGCAGATGTCAAGATTATCTTCTGCTGGGTTCCTGGACATGTAGGAATTGCGGGGAATGAGCGCCGATGAGGGCGCCAAAGAGTCTGCGACTGGACCAGCGTTTCGCTCTTCCTCACACCGACTACATGGCAGGAATACGGGCAGCTCTTCGGACTGCTTGGCAAAGAAGATGGGAGACGGTCGAAGGGAACTTAAAGTTGCATGCCATTGCTCCGCGACTGTTCCCATGGACCTATCCCCCAATGCCGCAGCGGCTTCAGGTTGCTTTCTGTCATCTCCGAATCGGACACACTTGTTTGACGCATCGCTATTTGATGAAGCGCTCGCCTGCGCCCTATTGCAACGACTGCGTCGTCCCCCAGACTGTTCAGCACATTCTTGTTGAATGTCCCGGTGTGGATGCTCTTCGCGCACGATACCTGTCCTGGTACCGGGATGGGCGGGGTTGCTACCGCCTGTCCCTTGTACTCGGGACAGATTCGTGCACATTGACTTGTGGACTTGTTGACTTCTTGGGGGAGGCCGGCCTTCTCCATATTATCTAAGCAAGGTTTTTTTTTTTTTGTTTTTTTTCCCCCCTTTAGTTGCATGCTCCTGCGCCGGGGTACCTCTCCCCGACGCACCAGCTTGCTTCCTTTCCCCCTTTTTGGGGTGTTGTTTTTTTTTCTCTTTAATTTTATTTTAAAGTAGCTTAGAATTAGGCCAGTTTTAATACGCCGACTAATGCCCAAGTAGGCAGTCGCCAGATGAGCTCTTAAAAAAAAAAAATGACTATCTGACTTTTTGGAGGAGGTTGATCTCCTCCATTTTAGAGTGGACTTCCTTCCAAACCTCCCACTCTGACTCCTCTATTATTTTTAAGGTCCATCAATTCCACATATTTTTCACACCTAAGCTCTTAAAGTGACCAATTGAAATTATAATTTCTTTTGCATATAAAAAACATTCAAAGGTCTTGGGTTATTAGAAACAATCATAAAAAGGTTGTTTATGCTATTACTTTTTATGTAACTAACTTATCTCCAACACCATATTTATAAATTACAGGTTAATTTAGGAATTTATTTTAGCTATCAGTTTGACTTAACCTAAATCTCCAAGAATTAAAAAAATGATATTTCACTGATAATCTTCACTGACAAAATAATTACAATAATGATAGGGAAGACCCATTAACCTAATATAATTTTGGCATATTCGATACTTTCATCAATTTCTTTCTGAGGAAATATATATTTAATTTTGCTGCCTCCTCTTAGTGTAGGACAACTCATGACAGTTAATATGGCACTGCACATGAATCCTTATTTGATGGATAATGATATGCACTTGCTCCTGATGACCCAGATGGATGTAAAAAGTTCACTGTGTAATCATCAAACTCGTCACAATATTCCTACAAACCTCCATACCAAACTTGCCTGTCATAAATGCAGCTAACATACTCTCCTGGTTTGACACATTTTAGGTTATCAACCATTGCAGGTTCATTAGTAATATGAATTTTCCTTATTCTTTTCTTTTTCTCTCCAATGCCACTTGAAATGAGATACACCATCAGTTATTCCTTGTTTATGGGAACAAATTTATGATATTTCTAAGTTCCCAGAATTGCCCTACTGTCCTTGAATCGATGTTCTAACCATTGTTCTGTATCTTTCACATCAGATGTACAGTAAACCCTCGATATAACAAACCTCAATATAATGAATTTTGGATATAACAAACCAAATTTCTTGGCCGAACTCCATTGGGTTTAACAGCCAAGTGTTACGACCAGCCTGAGTGAGTGTTGGTGTGTCACATGTCTCCTACAGTGCAAGGTTCGTATCAATACTATGTTGTGTAGTCCACTTAACTTTATTAGTAATTACATACGTATTACATATCCATAACAAACTTTTCGTTATTTCCATTGCTTTTATGAACTTTCGGCTTTAACAAATGACCCCCCCCACCCCATATAGTTCGTTATATCGAGGGTTTACTGTAGTTATAAAGAAAAACATTTTCTTGCTCAAGTTTTCTTCACAAAACTGAAACATGTCTTCTGGTGTAAGAATTTGCCTCTCTGTAGTTCTCTGCAGACTAGCTCAAGCAGTAGCTCTCTTCACTGTTCCCCCAATTCCATCATACATTTTTGCCATGGGATGTAGCAAAGAAGTACCATTCACAAGACAAACCAAAATCCTCTTCATGGTAACATATTTATGAAGTTTTATCTGTTCTTATATTGGCCAACACATCCATCTGAAAATAGTACACCTTCTTCATTTGTGGGTATCAGAATTAACATAGTTCATAAGCTTTATTATAAATGAGTAAACCATTATAGTGTGTTTTAGTGATGGAGATAAGAAATAGACACTAAAATGGTTAAGTTCCTTTTCTGCAGATTATCTATAATAGATGACAAAAGGGTCAACTGTACATTGTGAATTGTTCCAGTGTAATCCTTGGGCAGCATTTTGGACAATGAAAGAATAATTTTCAGAGAAATCACCTAATATAACTGCATCGCTCTGAGGTGGTAGTGTTTCTTTCAACTGTTTTAAGTACTGTGATTGCTGCTGTGCAACAAGATGATTAACCATGAGGGATATTTTCATTCTTAATGATAAGTATTCATGAAGTGGCTCATTTGTCTACCATTGTACAATGATCAACAGTCACCCATTTCTTGTAAGATATTTAATTTCGAGCTGATTTTACACTGTCAAGCAACTCAAGAAAGTTCAGAACACCCTTTTCTCTTGTGCAATCTTTGCAAAGTTGCATCATGCAAGCCTTTTCTCTATACTGCAGACACTGTAATCCATAAGATCTTCGTATGAGAGACCTTTTTCTCCCAATGCAGTCAGCTGTAATTATTTTGATGATATGCGCAGACAGACTGAATGAGTCCCACCACTACCAGCAAGCACACAATATGACGGCCTTAAATGAGCAAATGTGGAAAATCTTATTTTGGGATTCTTTTTATGATTTTTATATAGTTCAAATAACTTAAATTATCAAGGACCAGTCGTTTTTTGCACCTTCATTTTCCCTTCAGCACTGATGAATTCACACAATCCTTTTTGCTTGTACACATACGACTAACCCCATCTAACTCAGAGAATCTTCTAACTATATCTGTGTTCTTCAGATCTCACTTTGTAGTTTGAAAGAAACTAGCAGTTTTGTCAATTGTGTATGGGAAGAGAGTCGATATTTGTAATTTGTGATTATGACATTTGCTCTCCAGGAATGACTTTCAATTCATTCATTAATGTTTCTAGGTGTTTTTGAGATTCTGTTTCAGGTTTTGAAGCATCACTTGCCCCCTCACTAATATGAACACCATAACTGACTTCTAGCCTCTTCTTTAAGTATTTCTGAGTATCTGATAGCTTACCACAAGCTTTGCGCTTTTTCTGGCTCAATGACAACCCTTCTGAAAAGAACCCAAAAAAGAATATATTTAAATTATTATATAAAGCAAAATTTGCATTTTTGTAGACTAAAGAGCATCATTGAAGAATAAATCCTTCAAAGTAAAAGGTGCCAATTATCAATTTTGTTTTATACAGTACCTTAAATTCTATTCAATGGGCCATATAGATCAAACACACCTTTCTGGTGAAATATAAAATATATTATCTCAGTAGTTACTTTTTTTGACTTGTATCTGGTCTAAAAGTGCTAGAACTGATTCAATTGAAGTTGAAAGATTTTCTTCAACCAAGGAATCACTGTCCAGATCTCAAATTAAAGATATGTTACCCAAATCACTGATTGAAGATGATTCAATTGAATCTTGCTCAGTCTCATTGTTTTCAGTGGTTTTAATTATTGTGGGTTTTTTCATTATTAGTGTCCAACAGTTCACACATAATAATTACTCTTTTTCAATCTTCCAGCAAATTTTTCAATAAACACATCAGTCACTTTTCTAAGATTGATTGTTATGCGCTTCTTGTGTTTTTTAGTAGGGTCTTTGCAGTATTTCAAATGCTGAACCATTGTACAGTCACCACAACAGAAGTCTGGACCTTTGGTCATAAAGGGTGTTCCAATAACTTGGACCAATTTTAAATGTAAGTTAAGTTTAAGCGTCTAATGATTTTTTCTTTTTCTTTCAGATTTAACAACTTCAGTCTTTAGCAATTTCAACCATGGAAAGATTAGCAATCAAACAACCTGTTAAAGTTATTGAAGCTTATTGCGAAAATGGACTTTCAAACAGAAATGCATTTCAGGCACTTCACGATTTATTTGGTCAAAATAATCGACCAACTGAGAGTGCAATTGGGAAAAATGTTTGTGTGACTTGACACCTTTAGATTTCTTCCTTTGGGGTCATCTCAAAAGTAAGGTCTATGCTAACAAGCTAACAACAATTCAACAGTTGAAGGATGAGATAATAAGGCATATTGGTGAGATCGAGGAGCAACTATGCAGAGACATCATAAAAAATTTTGACCATCGAGTGGAGGTGTGCCGCTGAAGCTTTGGCGGACATTTAGGCGATATTTTTCACACAATTGCCATTACTCATATAACATGATTCAATTGTGAAATCAATCAATTTTCACCAATAACACCATTTTATTTACTGCTAACTTCGATCCATCTTGATGGAACACCCTTTGTTATATGCATTGATATAGGTCCAATAATTGTTGCAGGGAAAATGCTATAATTGATTAATGTTTCATTGCAGTTTCTGGCAACGTCTGTTTAGGTATATATGCACATTGTGTCAGCTGTATTATTCAGTACGCGCTCAGACTTGGTCATGAGGAGATACTCATTTTTTGCAATGTGACTTTCATTTTGGTGGTTTCTTGAAGATATTTTGGTGATCATATATTTTTTAACCAGCACTCCAACCATGGGTCCCAAGCCTCTCACAAATGAGGAAAAGATCCGTATTCTCACTTTGAGGGAAGAAAATCTTAAGATAAGTGAAATATGCCTGCGAACAGGAAATCGGCTGTTTACACCCAGGATTGTCTCATTTTGTGACGCTAAGGACTTGGTTGTGGCGCGCCTGCCTCTGCCTGGGACATTTTACGCCTCAATGCTAAGAAAGACACCCTTTGCTCCTGGCCAATCCAGGCCAATGAGCACGGTTGTTTCCGTGCCCATTCGGAGCCTTTCTGCACGTTCTACTCAACCCGGGTGCTCCCCTGGTAAAGCTGGTCATACAAAGGGTTCACACTCAGCCCTGGCTAAAACCAGGGCTCCCCACAGCCTGACCGTTTCCCTTAAGGCGAAACGGCCACACACGTCCAATGAGTCATTAGGCTCACAGGAGGCAACCCCCAGAAGTTGGTTGCTAGACCATCTTCCTAGGTTCCTAAAGTTGCCCCCCGAAAGGAGGACAGCAACAAAGGAGTTTCACCTCCTTCACCGACAGCCAGTGGCGAGCAGGGTGGCTCAGAGACGGTGGATCCTCAAAAAGATAGACTGATGCCCCAACCCTCGCCTAAGGTTTTGAATGCCTCCACGCCTTTGGCGTATTGTCTGACAAACAGCGCCCAGAGTTCTGCCTCTGGGAACTATTCGGCCATTCCTGCATGGGTCTTCTCTTCGAAGAGGGCCCCCGCATCTCTGAGTTAGGCCTGGAGGGCATATTCCTTCAATGGAATTGCCGCGGCCTCCAGGTCAGCTGGTAGGAGCTGCGGAGGCTCATCTCGTCCCGTTCTCCGTTAGCTGTTTTTCTGCAGGAGACCATGCCTGGTGCGTGCCCCCTGCCCACCTTCCTGGCGTATAAGGTTTTGCGACCCCAACACCGGCATGAGTGCTCCCTTCTTATTTTCGCTTTAGATACCTTCTTTTAGGCAGTGGCTGTGCAGCTTCACCTGGATAGGAGGTATATTGTTATTTCTGCGTACATTCCACCATCAGCTGACTTAGATGCGGGAGACTTCCACCGTATCATGGCACAGTTGCCGAGGCCCTTTTTCTTGTTTGGAGATCTAAATGGCAGACATCCTCTCTGGGGAGAATACTCAATAAATACCAGGGGACAAGTCCTTGCTGATCTGATTGAAGAGCTTGAGATGGTGTCCTAAATGTGGATGAGTTTACGCATCACTGCCCGAGAACCGCTTCATTTTCTTGCCTTGATCTATCCCTGTGCTCTCCGGATGCACAGCCTGATTATGATTGGGGGGTGGTTGATGACCTACATGGTAGTGATCATTTTCCCATTCAAATATTTTCTGGGCCGCTGCTGCCTGAGAGCCCACCTCTGTGGTGCTTGGCGCAGGCATAGTGGCCTGCATTTCAGGAAATGACTGAATTCTCTATCAGTCGAGGAGTTTAAGTCAGTAGATGAGGCCGTTGAGTTTTTCTCCGGCACCCTCATAGCCGCGGGCCTGACTACTATTCCCAGAATGTCTGGCCATTTTGCACCCCAACCACTCTTATGTCTACATGTGCTATAAGCACCTCCTGAATGAATTCCGACAGGCTAAGTCTAGGTTCTGGTATATTTCGAAGCACGCCCGCCGCTCTTTTTGGCAGGCATATGTATCTTCACTTAATGGAAATGACCCCTCTAGCAGAGGTATGGAAGCAAGTCAAAAGGATTTGGGGCAAGTTCTCGCAGGAGCCCCCTCCTGTTCTCCAGGAGAATGAGACCACAATCTTGGACCCAGCGTCCATGGCAGAATCGTTTGTGACCGCTTTCTCCACATTCTCTAGCCGGGATGCTGCTCCGCCAGCATTGAATGAACGTTATGATGTTGCGGAAGGTCGCTGATTGGATTTTACTTCGTGGTAGAGAACCCTTCAACCACAGGTTTACTGTGAGAGAGTTGATTTCTGCTCCCGCTTCATGCATGGACACTGCCTGTGGTCTGTTCACCCTGTTTTGACACCTGGGTGAATGAGGCATGGCCTTTGTTAGCTTTGTTCAACAGGATCTGGGTAGAGGATAACCTCCCAGATTCCTGGCAAATCGCTACTGTGCTAACTTTTCACAAACCGGGGAGAGATCATTCTACCCCGGCCTGTTTCTGGCCAATTTCTCTAACTTCCTGCATGTGCAAGTTGATTTAGAAATTGGTAAATGTTAGATTAGCCTTCTTTTCTGGATAGCGAAGGCCATTTGTGTTGTGCGCAGTGCAGCTTCCACAAGTTCGATTCCATGTTGTATGCTCTCAACTGGAAAATGCTGTCTGCGAGGCCTTCCTACATAGACAGCACTTCGCCACTGTGTTTTTCGATCTGGAGAAGGCTTATGATACCACATGGTGATACAGTATCATGGAGACCTTCCACACCATGAGGGTGAGGGGATGCCTCCCGGTTTTTTTATCTGATTTTTGTGAGATCACCGGGGAGAGCCCTCTCCGGCCTAATGTAGCAGGAAGAGGTTGTCACACAGGGAAGTGTCCTCAGCTTTACACTCTTTGCCTTGAGCATCAACAGCATTACCTCAGTGCTGTCAGAAAATGTTCTTGCTACGCTCTACGTGGACGACCTTTCACTCTCTTTTGTGCGGTCCAGATGCCAACTCCAACAGGCATTGAACCGCATCTCTCTATGCCGAAGCGCAAGGTTTTGGTTTTCTTTGACCAAGACTAAGGTGGTGCACTTCTGCCCCCATCCATGGTTCCACCCTGACCCAGATTGGTTTCTTAATGGGGTCTGCCTGGAAGTGGTTGAATCACACAGTTTACTTGGTCTTGTATTTGACCGATGCCTCACCTGGGAGGCTCATATTCGGAGCCTTAGGGTCTCTTTTAGCCGCGCCATGGATATTCTTCGTTGTGTGATGTTCAGCACTTGGGGGCGCTGATAGGGCTACTGTCTTACTGTTTTATCGATCCTTTGTCCGTTTGAAGCTCAACTACGCATGTCAGTTTTATGCATTTGCAGTATCGGCCTTCGCTTGGTGACCGGTGCCTTCCGCACTTTTCCTATTGAGAGCATACTTTTCGATGCTGGAGAGATGCCACTATCTATGAGCCATGGACAGTGCATTACTTGCCTGTGCGCACAAGCGCATCTCCCTTTGTCATCAATGGCTCTCAAAGCATCTGCAGCTGATCTCGATGGTGCCTATGCTTTGGGGTTTAGGGCTAGGAAACTCCCTCAAGAGCTAGATATAGCTCGGGCCAGTGGTGCCCCTGGTTCTGCCCAGAATGCCACTCTGGAAGGTACCACGTTGCCTATTTGTCACCACACCTCTGCTCCCAAAGGTTGTACAGCACTGGGAGTATTGCGTTCAGCCTTTTGGAGCACATCTTGTGTCACGCTGGAACTGTGCCAGTGTATACGGATGGCTCCAAGTCTGAAGAGGGGTTTACTTTCCACGTTGTATCCCCTCTGTTTTAAGTCAGCAGGGCTCTACCAGGCACTGTGTCTGTTTTCAGAGCTGAGTTAGTGGCAATACACCACTCAGTACGGGAGATTACGCAATGTCCCCGGTTCGGGAGACTGGATCATGATTTATAGTGATTCATAAAGTGCCTTGAGTGCTCTCAGGGCTTTGGCATCTTCACACCCTCTGGTTCGTGATATTCATAATGCCACAGTTTTAGTGAGCCGGCTGGATTTCAAGATTATCTTCTGCTGCATTCCTGGACATGTAGGAATTGCGGGGAATGAGAGCGTCAAAGAGTCTGCGAGGACCGGGCCAGCGTTTCAATCTTCCACACACAGACTACATGGCTCAATTTTGCAATGAGAGTAGCTGCTTAACAATCTTGCAATCCATCTCTTATTGCCTGTTGCAATTTATGCACAGCACAACACGTATATTTAATAGGAAATAGTTTAGCTGTTTTTTCAGCCATATCATCTATAATTTGAAGTTGAGTGTTCTCTTCTGGTTGTGCTGTTTCTGGATCACCTACAGTAGCATCATCTACTTCTTCCATGAACTGTAGGTGTATACTCTCTTCGATAGCTTCATTAATTTTCTCAATTGTGGCTAATATGTTTAAGGCATTATCTGTCACAATACAAAGAACTTGCTCTTTTAATTTCAAAATCTTCTAAGACTGTCTCCACTAACTTCTGAAGATATCCGTTGGTGTGATGTGCCTGGGTGTCCTTTACTGCCAATATCTGAGTAACAGTTTTATTGTTCTCATCAACAAATGAAATGTTAATGGCCAAATAGTTGACTGTGACAAGTGCATCCGTCCATTTTAATAAACACAAATCTTCCTTTCAGTTTATTTGCAAATTCTTGCTTCTCATGCTTGGCTTGTACAATTACCAGTTTCCTTATATTTTCTCTTTCCACAGAATCTCCTATTTTTATAGCTATTTCTCCATTTAAGCCTCAAAAGTCTGGTTGTGTAAAAAGAGAGACAGGTACACTATTCTTCACCATTTTGATGATGTGACTTTTGAATGCTTGTATTATCCTTTTCCAATACAGCTTCAAACACTGCAGATGTCTCTTTAAATTTGAAGCTCTTGAAGGTACATTTTTCTCAGATCCAGTGAAACTACTGAATTTTGCATCATATACATTTTCACCGTATTATTGTCTACAACAAACTGACATTGATATTTCCCATCTGTTGTAACTGAAAAGTATTCAAAAACTACTGACTTTAAAAATCTTGAAACTCTTTTTGCCATTAGAAATTTGTGCAAAGGGTTTAATGGTCCATAATAAATATATGTAATATTTTTGAAATTTGCAAATTGTAAGTTAGAAATCTGTGATTAATCAGTTTTCACTCATCAGTGTAAAATACAATTCCTGAAAAAAAAAGAAGAAATGGGTTAATCAAATAAGTATCTGGAATACATATCATATGAATGGGAGTAATCCAGCCTTGGTGTCTCATCACTATCTATTTGCACATTTGTCTCAAGGAGGAGGAGCATAGCAGCAGAGAATCTTACAGACCATAACCTTAGTGTTAAGAAAATGAAGGTTAAATTTAGCTAACCTCTGTGACTTAGTTTTATCATTAAAGCTAACATTATTGTGGGTAAATTTTTAATTTTATTCAGTCTTGCAATTCTGGAAGTTTTGGCTTATACATCATATATTTAGATAGTTTCTAGTTTCAACAATTATAATAAGCACTCTTAAAGTTTCCTGAAGATATATATTTTAAGTTTTTATGAATGTTTATATAATTGATTACCTATCTCAATTTTCCCCAGTATTAACTTTAAATATCCGCTAGCAGGTTAACTTAACTTAGTTCCATGTTTCTAGCCACTTCATCCATAATTATGTCATTTTCTGATCACTAACGAACCTTCCCTGTGTACTCTTTAAACATGGAATCCATGCCATTCATTGTAAGTAAGTCTGTAAACACCCCAAATGATGGGAAAATATAGCACACCTTTGCGTTTCACAAGGCAAAGTTGAACTGACAAAATGGTTTGTCTGGACACAAACCTGACGTGTTCAAGCCTCGGCCCTCGGGACTGGACACATTCACCATTGAGTCACTGAGACCATTTATCATTTTGTTTTCAAAGTATATTATCTCCTTCACTCATTTTGACGCTATTTGCATCAAAATATAATCATCTATAATGGAGGTTTTGACGTGATTGTGTCAAATGACTTTTAAAAATTTTCCCAAAATAAAGTTTCTTATCGGATTGTGCCCAAATTGGGTGAGTCAAAGATCCAAGCAAGACCTATCAAATAAATTAATTGGCAACCCTGTCAGTTGTATGGGTGAGAAATGACAAACACATTTTTTCAGTCTCCTCCCAGCAGGCAAGCCAGAAGCGTCAGTTTTTTCCCTATTTTCTTTGAGAACTATTGGTGTTATAAAAGTTTGGATGGTGGCATTGGAAAGCTCATAAAATTATGCTTTTTGTGATATATAAACAAATAAAAATTTATGAGCTATTTGGTGGTGAACGTACCACATTTTAAATTTTTGTAGTGTTCATTTGGAATGACAAAAGGTCGCTATATATTTGCATTTTTCTTTTTCTTAATCTTGTAGATCAATATCTTACAAACCTAGTGATTTATAATTATGCCAAGAAAAGAAACATTCGTGAGGGAAAAATGACAAAATAAAATTATTTTCAGTGCACACTCTTAGTCCTTCCTGGCAAGCCTCACAGTTGTTGCAGTGGGAAAAAAAAAGCTTTTGATGCATGAGAGTTAGTATTACCGTTACAAAGCAATCTAAAATCAGTCAGAGTCAGGACAGTTTCACCGACTCTGACTCCACTGATCTAAAATTCCTTTGACTCCTTGACTCGATTCCATAGCCCTGCTTCTTTCTCCTCCTTGCTTTTGTTTTTTTTTCTGTTTCTTTGCCTTTTTGTTTTATTATATTTGTTATTTGTGCTTTTGCTTGATTTTTAATCTAGCCTAGTCTTAGGCTCTAGCGTGAATATGTGACTTTTGCTCTAGTAGGCAGTCACCAGATGGGCCCTTTAGAAAAATTGCGTTAAACTGTCACTTAAAAGTTTCGGGGGAAGGGCGTTGTGTCTATGCTTCATTGCTGCCTCCCTCCAATGCTGGAGCAGGCATTTTCTTGGTTGTTGTTTTTTTTTTCACCCCTAAAATAGCTTAACTAGAGACATATTTAATTATTGGGGACTTATGCCCATGCAGTCAGTCGTCAAGAGAGAGAAACTCGTGCAGAACCCCATCAGAAATCCAATTCCATACCTACCTATCTATTTAATGGGTTAGTGAGATTTCCATGCCTGAAGAGCAATACAGGACAGGAGACAAAACTATCAAATTGGGGATGTCCATTTATACAAGACATGGGAATCTATGTATAAAAGAACTAAACAGAGGGGGTGTATTTTCAAACCTTGGGGTAAGCTGATGACTTTTCTTGATATGTGAGGCACACCGTCTTTCCTTATTGAACTTGTTTGCACATTCCTCTGATGATCCTCAGAAGGAACACACTTAGTTAAACCTAATTAATTCTGATATATTTCTTCCTTAAGGTTGTTTTGTCAGACTAAAAATGAATATAAAATGACAAATTTTTTATTTCACTTTTAAAAGGAATTTTATTGTAAAGAACTTGATTAGTATCTTCCCTTTTATATTGAATATCACTAGAAAACTCCTAAAAATTATGGATAGTGGAAAAGATTTATATTCAAGCGAAATATTGGATAAAGAAAGGGTAAGTTTCATTTTTTAGTTAATAAAATATAAAACATGCTCTTATCCTTGAAAACATACTTCATATATTTCTGGGTGTTGACCTATTTGTTGTTTTTTTTAGCATTATTTAAACAAAGAATTCTAGTGATGAAAAAGTCAAAATATTAAATGTTTATTCACATAAATTTCTTGTGATCCAAATTTTTAACATATATTTTTTTTACAGGATTGCTTTGAAGATGCAGCAATCCATGAAACAGAAATTGTGTTACCTGAAAATTCAGTTAATAGTGATTGTAATGATAAAAAGGTTAGTATTTATTTTTCTCACATTTAGTATAAAAATATTGCATATTATTTTAGTTAATCCTTATCTGTATCATAGTTGATTCTAATAATATTCTTGTGGAATTGGGTAAAATCATGCAGAATTTGTAAAATATTATTATTTGATATTAGGATAAACTCGATGTAACGCCAATCAAGAAAATGAAAGAAGAGTTTTTGTATTTATTTGATAGCGATGAATCAGCATCTCTCTTGATTCAAGAACGAACTGTTGATGATGGTTCTTGCGAAATGGTATCATCAGACTGCCCTCTCAATAAGGTACTTGCATTGAATTTGTTGCTTCTTTGTGAATCATTAATTAATATCTAGAGGTAAAGCCATTTTGTCATCTGTTCAAAGTTGCAAATTTGGTGAGTAATAAATTGCATAACTTATGTTTATGTTTCAGAAGTCTTCTTACTTCAAGCACTTCAAGATTGTACTTATAAACAAAGTACAATCTTGTTTTAATTATAATGATATCTCAAAACTAGCTACTATCTTTCCAGAATATGGCGCCTGGAAAGAAAGAAAAACATGGTAATCATTTTATACATAAAATAAACAAAAACAAAACAAACCCATTCCCATTCACACACATTCTTACAGAGGAAGGGAGAGGGTACTGAGAAAAGGGGTGGGAGAATGGCCCTTTTACACACACTCACATTCGCTCAACCACATCAGGACAAGTGTGAGTGTGGAAACTTTACAAAGAGCATAGCTGAAAATGATTCCTTTGTAATGCACATAAATTTGGCTGATAAAAAAGGGACAGTAATCCCTCGCTACTTTGCGGATTTTCAAAGTGCAGTACGTAACACCGAGTTTTCACTATATCGCAGGTTTCTGCAACGCGTATATATATCAGTACTGTATATTGGCTGATGAAAATTAAAAACAGTTTAAAAAGTAAGAAAATAATTAAAACATTAAAATAAATAACACTTAATACGTTTACTCTACATGAGATTGTACAAAGCGTTCTATTGGCTGATGGAGTGTGGTGTTGTGTATCCTAGCCACTGATTGGCTCAGAGACTATAGAATCATTCTGATGTGCACCTGCGTATTCAGTATCTAGCCTTCTCTGCCCAGTTCTAACCCACCTATTTTGCTGCATTTCTGGTTCTGTGTTTATCGTGATATTGTGGTTTAAATGTGATTTTAACATTTTTAGGATGCTGCCTAAACGTCCTACCATCATCTATGTCTTCTGGCAGTGAGCCTAAGCGCAGGAGGAAGATGCTAACCATCGCTGAAAAGGTGAAACTGCTGGACTTGCTGGAGCACAGAAGAAGCTACGCAGAAGTTGGCTGCCATTACGGTATTAATGAATCATCGGTGTGGTACATAAAGAAAGATGAAAAGAATATAAGGGCAACAGTTGCTGTATCTTTTAACAGACCGCGAAGAAGGTTATTATATCGCGTAATAAAGTAAATGCAAGGATGGAGTCTGCATTAGCCTTGTGGATCAGTGACTGCCGAAAGAAAAAAATCTTGCTCAACATGAACATCATTCGTACAAGGGCCTTAAAGCTTTGCGAAAGGTTTGCAGAAGGAGCTGACATTCACGAGGACTATGTGAAAAATACCTTTAAGTCACTTATAGAGGAAGGGGACTACAAGCCTGAACAGGTTTTTAATATGGATGAAACTAGTCTATTTTGGAAACGGATGCCCTCACAAACTTTTATAATGAAAGATGAAGCCAAAGCCCAGAAAGATTGAGTGACACTCATCATGTGTGGAAATGTTGTGGGCTTTATGATTAAGCCCTGACTTATTTATAAGTCTAAAAACCCAAGCACCCTAAAAAATAAAAATAATAAAATGTGTTGCCAGTGTACTGGATGCATAACCCTAAGGCCTGGATAACAAAGGTACTTATGTCTGATTGGTTTCATCAGTGTTTCATCCCGGAGGTGAAACTTTATCTCATGGGCAATGCTGGAGGGCATGCAGTTGATGTGTCTTACGATGGTGTTCAGATTGAATTTTTGCCACCAAATACCACATCACTTATTCAACCAATGGATCAAGGCATTATTCGTACCTTTAAGGCGCTTTATACACGCTCTGCCCTAGAAAACATTGTTGAAGCTATTGACTCTGAAGATAACTTCTCCCTGAAGGCATACGGGCGTGACTACACCATTGCTTTGTGTCTGCCAAACATCCAGAAGGCCATCAATGCCCTGAAAACAGAAATTTTGAATGCAAGTTGGAAGAAATTGTGGCCAGAAGTGATCCACGGTTACAAGGGCTTCTCTCCTGACAAAGTCCACCACTCTGCAGTCGATAAGGCTGTAGGACTGGCAAGAAGGCTCAGAAGAGATGGCTTTGGTTACATGACTGCCGAGGACATAAATGAATTGGTAGATGCACACTCACAACCATTAACAGATGATGACCTGACAGAGATGACAAAGTCTGCAAGAAGAAGAGGTTGGCCTAACACTCAAGCGCCTCACAACCATGGTCAGAATAGCTAAAAAACTTCAGTGAGTGACTCAAGAATGAGACCCCCAGATGGTTCGTTCATTGCAATTTGCAAATTCAATAGACGGATCCATGTCAAATCCATTCTTGACCACAAGAAAAAACAGCACCAGCAACTCCCCATAACCATGTTCCTAACTCAGAGGATGCCGCCAGTTACACCTATGCCTTCAGTGGAAACAGAAGCTATTGATGTAATGGCACCTCCAGAAGAGCTGTAAGTGCTCTTCTTGGCTGTGCAGTACATTCATTGTCATCAATACTGCACAGCAAATTCATCATCGGCATTCAAGTTGTAGTACAGTACGTAAAAATTATGTATCATTACGAGTGTAGAAAATGTTTAAGAGCATATGAAGTATTTATCAGAGTATGGGAAAGGTTAAGAGTGTGGGGAGGCTTTATGAAGGCTTAAAATATATATAAATAGCATAATAAACATAGTTTCTACTTCACAGATTTTAGCTTTTTCCATGGGAGTTTGGAACCTAACCCCTGTGATAAATGAGGGATTACTGTACTCAATACATTATTTTTAAAACTTCTCTCAAATATCAGTGACTTCTGGCATCCCTCAGGCCATACTGATATATATCCAGCAATTATATTACAGCATAAACATTAGGGTGCATCACGTCAATAGGGGAGGAATTTCAAAATCAAATGCTGTTAATACGGAACTTTATTCCTTTCCTTTTCCAACAGAAACAAAATGGGAGAAAATTTGGGGGGACTGGATGATATCTTCATGTCACGCAGTCACCATACTTTTCTTCATCAGGCTTCCTTTCTTGACAGTCTGATCCATTTTCCGGTGCTCTTCGACAATGTGCAGGAGGCATTGCAGCTGGTCCTCCAACTTCGTGCGAGGGTTCTTAGTGAAATCCTGCACCATAACGACCCCTTGTTCCGCGGTGTCGGTGATGAGAAGGCCACCTACTCACCTTGCCCTGGCCTGGTATATGGGGTTTGTCCCTGACAGGGCAGTATTGACATCGAGGAACCCTTTGTCGATTTTCAGCAGATCCAGGAATTTTTCAGTGTTTTTCTGATGTAGGAGGCAACGGTCTTGTTGTCTAAGTCAGCCTCCTCAATGCAAACCTTGGGTGGAGGTTCCTCTGATGCCTCCACACTTCGGAGGTTGGCAACAAAATTCCGCTTCTTTTCCAGGGACAGCTCATCATCAAAAAGCGCAAGACCAACTGTCACTTCTGATGGGTACCACATGTGATGTCCCAACATTTTTAACCCTGACTCTCTGTTTGTCTTTTTTGTGAGGGCTTTGTAAAGCTCGGCTGTTTCTTGGGGCTTTTGCTGAACACGCAGCTGAGCACCATGCTCAAATGTAGTAGCGTACAATGAAGAGGCAGAACTCGCCCAGCTTTGAAGGAACTGCAGCCTTGACTGCACATGAAGTGGACAGCTGCTGTTTGTTGTATTCTGTGAACTGGGGTGAGAAGATCCATACTTTGCGAGCGTAAATCGCTCTTGCCATCCATCGAGCCCAATGGACTCCTCCCAGCTCTTGGAAAGAGATCTTCTTACATCCATGAGGGATTCCACCATTGAACACAATGGCTAGTTCTAGCAGTTCCTGGCAGAGTTTAGGACGTCATCCACCCATTCCTCCTTGAGCTCTTCGTTTGCTGTCCTGTACTGGTCTTGATCAACAAATTGCCAAAACTCTCAGAAATGGACAAAGGCAGCGATATCTGGACTTTGAGATGCTTCTGGGATGAAGGTCAAGAAAACAGCTTTGAGCACATGATGGTGGCAGGCCAGATGCAGCAGATCTCAACCAAGGATTTGCCTCAGTCGAATGCACACTCCACCCTTGGATCCTATATTCATTGCAGTTGTGTTGAAGCACAGCGCTCAAATTTGATCGGAATTAGCCCACTCTGATATAATGGAGTGGATTCTGTTTGCCCTAAGCTCCACTTTGCCTTCACTGATGGGAACTGTGAGGATCTTCTCCATCTCTTCTCCAGAAATGAAGATCAGCAGTTAGTCCACAAGCCTTCGTTTGTGAGGGAGGGCAAAAGTTTTCCATCCCAGTGGAGTGTGAGCGGTATATCAGGAGCAAAGTTTTCTTTCAGCTCAGCAGCCTTTTCCTGGCAATGGCGCCTTTGCTGCCGATTGATCGTGCTCATGCTCAACGACAATTCTCCAATGTTCACTCCCAGCTCGTCTGTGAATGGAAGCAGCATGTGTGCAGCTTGACGGTCACTTATGTTGGTCTGGTCCAGGGCAACAGAAACTTACAGGGAGATGATTTTCTTCTGTGATGGTGCACGGTAGGATGATTTTGGGGGAGGAGTTACTATCTCACCTTACTCTTCAGACAAAGTGGGTGAGGTCAAATACTCAAGTTCAATGGTGACCTGCCTTCCTGCGAACACTTGATTTTCCTTTGCAGCTTGACTTCTTTCATCATCACCCCGCTGCTGTGTCCATTTCTCTTTTACCACCCTGGCCAGATACACACAGCCCATCTTTCCCTGCCTGCCTGGCTTCCTCTGAGCTTCAAGGAACCTGCAGTCCTCCTTGATCTTGATCAAGTACATGGCGTCACGATGTGCTACATCAAACAAATTTTTCAGAGAAGCAATGAAATTTGCTGTTTTCTTCAGCTTGCCCTGTTGTCCTGGATTGCGATTTCTTCAGTATGTTGTACTCTTTGTGCAGATGCCGTACTTTTTTGATATCACATGGATCAATGGTCTGAATATTCACCTTGGAGTACTGATATTGAACTTTGAGTGCTGTCTGCTGAACTGAGAATGTCAAATCATGCAGGTTTAGCTTCGCATGGTACTGCAAAACATATAGGACTGCCTCATGGTTCGGGAGAACACTTGATGGTAGCTGGGACTCCTAGGAGCCATAACTTGTCAGTGTACCTCGTGGAAGACATCTGTAAAAAAGAAAAACAAGTCAATAAACAGGAGAATAAGATGGTGATCTCTCCATAACATAAAACAATACTGAATCCACTTCTTGCCGTCAAAACTGTACAAGGCGGGACCATGCCTTTGTTGCAGGGGGTGGTGCAATAGGGACAAACTTCAAAGCATCTGTGCAACATGAAGATGTCATGCTACAAGAATTAGCTTTTGCTTGTAGTGTTTCCTCATCAATACACATGAACTGCTGGGTGCCGCATTATAGTCCAAACAATTTTGATTTTTTGACTCACCCGAATAAACATCTTTCCCTAGACTGCCAGGCTTTGGCTTGTGTGGGAGAGGTGCCAGGTGTTGACTGGAAAACAATGTTTTCCACAAAATCCTATCCCTCTTTGCTGTCACTCCCTCAAAAGAGAGGAATATAAAACTATACATGTACTTATACATATCCCCATCCATTGCCTTTTTTGTGGTAGCTGCGGATTGGCTCCCACCTTCTCAACGGTGAGGTAAAGCACTCTATAGCTCTTTCCGCAGCCATTTGATTCTCTGTCCCTTGTTTGCAGTATATGCGATGGCATGGCTTCTGTAAGACATTGATTTTGTCTTCTGCTGGATTTCTACACATGTGGAGCTCTGATGAGGAGGCCTGGCTGTATGCATAGACTGAGCAATGGGAACAGTATTTTGCTCTTCTCTACACTGACTGCATGTCAAGAATCAGGTCAGCCCTGAGGACTGCATGGCAAAGAGCTGAGATAGCACAGGTCTGGGGATTTGCAGTTGAGTGCCATGGCACCTTAACAATTCCTGTGTGTGAATGCCTCAACAGCATCATCATCATTTTCTTGTCATCTCTGAATTGGGCACACTAGCAGAGGATATCCCTATCTCATAGGGTGGTGGTGAAGTTGATGGAAATGGGGTCAATGGAGGAGAGGGGGTTAGGGCTGAGATTAGGGAGGCAGGTTTACTGGTGTACCAGTGGGGGTTGTGTTGTGGTGTTGGATTGGTTAGGATGGGTGTAGTGGCAGTGGATGGGTTAGAATGGGGTGTTGTATATGTAGGGGCAGGGGGCATGAAGAGTAAGCCCATGTCATTCTGTGGTCTTTTTTGTTAGCTGTACATGTGAAGTGGGTCCAGTTCATGTGATAGGTTTTCAGTGTGTTTTTATGTGGGTCCAGGATTGCTTTCACTATCTCCAGCTTGAAGGAGCTTCTAAGAAATGACCACTGGAAGTGGGTGTCTGTTTGTTGTTCAAGGTTGTTTTCCATGCCCGAGTGGCTGAAGCCTCTCCCAAGTACTCTCACTCCTGTAAAGGGTTGTTATGGTAGATTGCCTCTGTGGTTCCTTTTGTTGGTAACTTCTGGAGGTTGGTCCCATGACATAGACACTGCCATTTTGTTTGGGACCCTCATATGATGTAGTGACTCATGGTTTGAATCATTTATTAAACTCTTGGTCCTCACAGAAAAATAGAGCACAGATTGGTGATAAAACCCTCCCTTATCAAATTATATATATTTTATGGCAGTTGCTTTGACTACTGATTGACGCATATGCATCCAACTCAACAAAACCAAATTATATATATATTGATACCGGTAAGTGTAGTAATCAAGCATTGCTGTATAAAAATGAATTTTCTGTTTAATTTAGGATGGCTTTGGAGAGATTTCAGTGAAGGAAGAAGTTACAGGAGATTTTGTTGATGACAACAAAAGAAGAGAAAGAGTTTGTGAAGCTGAAACTTTTGTTGCAAGCATCTCCAATGATACATTGCAACAAGGCACTTATCAACAGAAGGTAATCTTATACTAAACTTGTAATATTTCATAATGTGACAAAATATGTCTTGAATTTTTCTATAGTCACGCCTTCATAAATTTTACTCCATAATAATTTTTCCTATTTAAAAAAAACCTCATTTTTCTC
Source organism: Ceratothoa steindachneri (assembly GCA_963969495.1). Lineage (NCBI taxonomy): Eukaryota > Metazoa > Arthropoda > Malacostraca > Isopoda > Cymothoidae > Ceratothoa > Ceratothoa steindachneri. The sequence goes on from OZ018333.1 coordinate 56,980,458, forward strand.
CCTGAAGCTTTTTAAAAATGCTTTCTTATAATGTAACTAAATTGGGAAATTATTATATTTTATTTAACCCTGTCACTGTCAAATGTTTTTCCCTATTTTGAATAATCACACATTTAATTTTTTCTTGCAAAAGAATAAAAAAATATTCTATTATAAGCTAAAAATCTCCCTGATTAGTACAGAGCTGAAAGTGACCCTTTTCTCGGAAGGAATCTTTCTGGCGAATGTGTTGAATCTCTCTGAGGCAGCCATGATTAGTGTGACGCCGCACTCTCGTATGAAATTTGTGAAAGGACTGGTTTGCGCATGGAACTTGTGGACTACTCTATAGATGACATCCCCTTAGAGCGGTCAAGTCAAATATGGGATGAGAAACAAGGGCCTTGAGACCCAGCCCTACATTCTTCATCACATTTGACTGTGACACACTCCCTGAATCGGTGCATGCCAGTTGATATCGCTACCATGGGAAGGCATTCATGCCACTACTGTGGAGGTGCTACTATTGCCACCGCTTCAGGCATACAAATCGCTCATGTAGACACGCAAAGTCAGGGTTACCCAAAGTGTATAATTTGCTCCAAGGCCGCACACAATAAGTGTCAATTGTGGAGAGCCGCATCCCACATCTTAGAAGCAATGTGGTATGTATACTCGCCCCTCGATTTAACGGATTAAAAGGGGGGAAGGGTGGTCCGTTGCTTGAAAATACTTACATATGATAAATACTGGTTTACAATAAAATTCCACCACAAAAGGTAGAGAACTTTAAGAGATTGATGTTTTACAATCGTCTCTTGTACCTTATTGGCTTTCTATGGATTGATATCAGTCGTGTACATGCAGACCATGAATTGTAATTATGAAAACCCTGGGAGCTACGAGCAAATGGCTAATGAACTGAGATCGGCAACAAGAAACATGTTTGTCACTTACTTTTTTAGTCATTTGGGATTAACTTTGCCCTCTCAATATTATTTCAACGCTAAGTAAAACTTATGCTCGAGCAATTTGTTTTTGTTATAGCATCTTTATAACTCTCCTTTAATATTTTTAAGTCGTGTACCACTGGCTGTATTAACCTCGCCAACTAAGGTTTTGTTTTTATTTTGCCACAATTTATTTTACATTAAAGTAGTTGCCGGAACACGCAACAACGCTTTTCACTTACCAGGGTATCAGGATACCCAACAATTCTTTGTTTTGAAAAATAAAGAATTGCGGGTGTTTCCCCTAGCTGATTACCAGGCTAAAATCAGGTATTTCTACAATGATAGTCACCTTAGACCTTATGACCAAAACTTTCCTCCGCTTGTGTTAAGAGTTTTTGCATTTGGCTTGTAATATTAATAAGCAATCAGTGTATTCTAACCATTTTTATTTTTAATACTTTTGTACATAAAAAAAACAAAGGTTATTTATATATACTTATTTCATTACTTTAACCTTAGGAATAAAAAAAAAGGAAAGGGTTGAACTTGGGTCTCTTATCGCAATTTCCATTCAGAAATAGGTTGCCAGTGTCTGGTAAGTAATCTGCTCTGAGAGGCATTCAAGCTTTTTTCCTAAGGACTTAGCTTCCTAGCATACAATTTGTCAATCTACTACTACATCATTGGTCCTAACCTTCGGTTCCTCTCGTACTCAGTGGGGTTATTCATTAAACAATGTAGGATAAAACTAACCTGTCTCACTGTGGTCTAGACCGAGCTCACGTTCCCTTTCTATGGGTGAACAATCGAACACTTGATGCCAAATATACCTAGCAATGGACAGAATATTCCTTGCTAGGTATTTGTCCATTGAGATATTGTGGTCTGTTAAATCCGTTAAATAGAGGGCCAAGTGTATCTCCTTGAGAAGGAAATCCTGGCCATTCAGGCCCAGGATCATCTCATTTCACAAGGCTAAGGACTTAGTCCTGGCATACCCAGCGTTGCCAGGGATGTCCAATGTCTCAATGTTAAGAAAAACACCCTCTGCTCCAAACCTACAAGCACGGCCATTTCCGCGCCCATTCAGTACCCTTTTGCAGGTTTTACCCGGTCCTGACAAAAATCAGGGTTCCCCCATTGATGCCCTGAGCATCAACACATCACCTCAGTGCTGCCAGAAGATGTTCTCACTACACTCTACGTGGACGACCCTTCAATCTCTTTTGGTGTGTTCCAGAACCCAACTGGAGCATCGACTCCAACAGGCATTGAACCACGTCTCTCACTATGCCAAAGCGCACAGCCAAACTAGATGGTGCCTATGCAGCTAACAGATGCCAGTGGCACTCCTGATTCTGCCCAGCAAGCCACCCTGAAGGCTACCACCTTTGACTAGTTGTTGCCACACCTTGCTCCCCAAGCTTCTACAGTGCCGAGAGTATTGAGTTCACGCCATGCTGGAATTGTATCATTGTATAAGGATGGCTCCAAGTCGCTGAGTGGGGGGAGACGTCCCATGCCATATCTCGTCTGTATGAATTCAGCGGGATTCTGCCAGGTGCTGCGTCTGTCTTCACAGCTGAGCTGGTATACAATACACCACTTGGTATGGGAGGTAACACATTGTGCCTGTTTTGGAGACCGGATTGTGATCTATAGTGACTCACAAACTGATGAGTGCTCTTGGAGCATTGGAATCTTCACATCCCCTGGTTTGTTGTATCTGTGATGCTACAGTTTCTGCAAGCTGGGTGGATGTCGAGATTATCTTCTGCTGGTTCCTGGACATGTTGGATTTGCAGGGAATTAGGGCTCCAAAGCGTCTGCGAGGACTAAGCGACCAGACCAGCGTTTCGCTCTTCCTCACACCGATTACATGGCAGGAATCTGGGATTCTTGGTAAAGAAGATGGGAGACAGCCGAGAGGCAGTTGCCAGATAGGCTCTTAAAAATGTTTTTTAAAAAACTAAACTCCATCAAAAATGATGAATTAACTTTTGGCCTTTTATTTTCCAGCATTGAAAAGTACATTTATTTATATTATATGTCCAGCAGAATGCTACTTGCAGGTGATATTATTTTAACAGGCTGTTTTGTGCACTTTTAGTCAGGGTTGGCAAAAAGCCCGATCAAACCTAGGTTTTATTCTGGGTTTTTTCAAATCTTGGGTTTTTTCAAAAAACAAATGCTACAAGCACTAGAATAACATAGAAAAAGAATAGCTATCTCTATTTTTATATAATATTAATAATTGCTTAGTTTTGTAATTGTATTATAGTAAGAATAGATCACAGATAGCCATAACCTGTAGAAGGAGAGATGAATTATGAGTCAGTATCAGAGAAATAACCTTAATTTGATACATATTTGTTGAAATTATAAACACAAATATGAATTTTGAATATGAATAAAATAATAACTAACGTTCATTTCTTGAAAAGAAAAGTATAATTTGGAAAGAAAAAAAAACAAACCCAGGTTTTTTTAGGGCTGTTTTTTTTTTTTATTTGCCCACCCTGCTTTTAGTGACTACTTCATAATCCTGGTCTCTATTACCCCTATAGGGGTATCCTGTGTACTATGTTGCCTGTTATACATAGCACCCAGAGGAGCTGCATATCGTCCCGGCCTGAGTGCAAATTAGGGAAGCCCTGTCATGGGTTAAATTGAACACTACTGCGGCTGAGAAAGTTGTTAATGCGCTTCCCCTCTCCCACACTCGGCACTACTTTACCTTTATTATTATTCTTCTTATTATTAGTATTTATGATTTTATTTATATATTATAATTATTGTGTATTATTAGTAAGTTATTATTTTATTATTATTAAATTTACCCCCTCAAACTTTTCTACACATACTTTGTCAGAGTAGGACTGTTCCCACCTGGACAAAGTTTAGTCTGGTAGCCATGGTGCCTTGGTGGATGGCTGGTGTATGAATGGAGAGTATATTTGGGGGCCACTCTTCCCCATTCTGTCCACCATGGAGTTTTTATCACTTTGTCTTGTCTGTCCTTTTACCCTACTTTTCTTTGTGCGTTTCACTAGGAAGGGGGGTTGTGATAGATTAAGTTGTAGATAGAAATTAGTAGTCAATATTTGTTTTTTATATGTTTAAAAAATCCTCTTTGTTGCAGGAGTTAATACTTGGTTTAATTAATTATATTAATATTTTCAACCAAAGAAATTCCTAAACTGGAGCCCACCTTTTGGCTGCTAAATCAAGGCTCAAAGAATTTTTTTTGTTACCTAGGCCCATTTATTTGTGGAAGTCGCCAATCTTTATTTGGCATCCCAACCCAAGCTTTGGCAGCAGATTTTCTGGGCCGATTTGGCTGGCCTACCTTCGCTTGTTAATTGGAGAACCGCCCCGCTGCTCACCATTTGGGTCAATTTGGCTCCACCTGCTTCTCAGCCAAATTGTGTAAGGGGTAGGCCCAAAGTCACTCAAACAGAAGCCAGAACCAGTTCAGAACACATCTTTACCCTCCCTTTTCCCACTCCCTTATGTGGATTGAAGGCGCCTAATTTTTTTGTTCCATCAACTCTGCTGGTATCTTTACCTCATGCAGGCATTTATGCAACTGCCGCTGAGGTGCTACTACTGATAATGCTTTGCCATATGAATTGCTCATGTAGTCATGCAAAGTCTGGGTTACTTGAAGTCTGTGTAATTTGCTCCAAAGCCACTCACGATAAGTCCAAATCATGTGTGGCCAAATGTGTCAATTGTGGAGAGCTGCCCCATGCTAATTCAAAGCATTGTGGTGTGTATCTCCTTGAGAAGGAAATCCTGACCATTTTGTGAGGCTAAGGACTTGGTCCTGGCATGCTTGTCACAGCTGCCCACCTGAAGATAGTCGTGAGGCCATCTTCCGGGGATCCTAAGCTGCCCTCCAAAATGAGGACAGCACTGAAGGAGCTTTGGCTCATATGCCCACATCGAGTGTTAGGCTAGGTGACTCAAAGGTGGTGGACCCTCCAAAAGAGGTGGAGCGAGGAAAAGACTTGCATAGCGAGCCAAACTTTCCCTGATAAGTCCTCAAAGTCGACGGTGCATTGTCCGGCACACAACAGCTTGAGTTCTGCCTCTGGGAGGCATATGGCCATTCCTGTGAGGGTTTTCTCTTTGAAGAGGGCCCATGCATCTCCACTATGCTAGGCCTGGAAGGCATATTCCTTCAATGGAATTACTGTGGACTCCAAGCCAACTGGGAGCTGCTGCAGAGGCTCGTCTCCTCCCATTTTTCCTTTGCTATCTTTTTGCAGGAGACCATGCTGGGCACATGTCCCCTGCCCACCCTCCCCATGTATAAGAGTTTTGCGACCCCACCACCATGGCAGGAGGATGCACCATTTACACCCGGCATGGTGTCCCTGTTCTTCTCTTTGCTTTGGATTCTTCCTTTCAGGAAATAGCTATGCACCTGCAACTGGATAGGAGATATACTGTTATTTCTGCATTAGATTCCGCCATCAGCCAACTTGATGCAGGGGACTTCTGCCCCATCGTGGTATGGTTGCTGAGGCCCTTGGGTATCTGAGCGCTACACACATCTATCAATCCCAGAGGTCAAGTTCTTCCTGACCTAATCAATGAGCTGGAGATAGCTGTCCTAAATGTGGACGAGTTTACACATCACTGCCTGAGAACCGCTTCATTTTCTTGTCTTGATCTATCGCGGGGGTCTCTGGATGCACAGCCTCATTTTGGGTGGGGGGGTAGTTGATGACCTCCATGGTAGTGATCACTTTCCCATTCAAATATCATTTCCTCGGCCACTGCCACCTGAGAGCCTGCTGCAGTGGTCCGCATTTCAGTAAATGACTGATTTCTCTGTCTCAGTCAGGGAATTTAGGCGGGTAGATGAGGCCATTGAGTTTTTCTCCGGCAACATTGCCATGGGCCTAACTACTATACCTAGAATGTCTGACCATTTTGCAAACCAATTGCTTCTGCAGTGGTCAGCCAAGTGTTAGGCTGCCCTCAAACAAAAGCATTATCTCTACATGCACTATATGCAATGCCTGAATGATTTCACTGGTTGTGAATTTTGTCAATCTACTTATTTCTAAATGGGGTTCTCTTAAAAGTAGTTGACTCGCATCATTTCCTTGCTCTTGTATTTGACTGAAGCCTAACTTGGGAGGCTCATATTTGCAGTCTTAAAGTCTCTTGTACCTACACCATCGATATTCTTTGTTCTGTGACATTCAGTGACGTTGATAGGACTACTGCCTTACTATTTTTATCAATCCATTTCATTCAAAGCTTGACTATGGATGCAAGCTTTATGCATTCTCAGCCAAGAATGTATTGTGGAAAGTGGACTCAATCCACCACACTGGCCTTTGCCTGGCAAACAGTGCCTTCTGCACGTTCCTCATTGAGAGCCTACTTGTCAATGCTAGAGAGATGCCACTTGCACTGTGCACTATTTGCCTGAATGCTCAAGCCTGCAGCTAATCTCAATGTACCTATTCCACCGAGAGATCCCAGTTATACCCTAAGCCCTTTGGGTTTATGGCTAAGAAATTCCTTTGAGAGCTCAGTTTAGCTCTCAGGTCGGTGGTGCCCCTGGTTCAGCCCAGGACATCTCCCTGGAGGGTCACCACACCTCTGCTCCCAAAGCTTTTACAGGGCCAGGAATATTGTGTTTGGCCTTTTTGGAGCACACTTCTTGTCATGATGGACCTCTGCTTTCTAGGATCTCCAAATTGGACACACTACCATTTGATGGAGTGCTCTCCTGCGCCTTATTGTGATGACTGCGTTGTCCTCAAGACTGTTCAACACATTCTTGTTACCTGGCTGGCTGCTACCATTTGTCCCTTATCTTCAGAACTGGTTTCTGCACCCAGACTTGTGGACTATATAACTTTTTGGAGAATTTATTTGAATGTTTGTTGTAGGTCGCATGTTCCTGCGCAGGGGGGGGGAGGCTAGCATACCCCCAACGCCTGAGCCTGCTTCCTTCTTATTGCCTTTTTGCTTTCTTTTTTTTTAAGCCCTGTTCCTTTTTTTATTATTATTTGTTATTTACATATTATTTGTTTTTTTAATATAGCCTAGTAGTAGGCTGTAGTTTGTACATCAACTTATGCCAAAAATTGAAAATTCACGAGGCTAAGGACTTAGTCCTGTCATGCCAAACACTTTCTGGGAAATCTTATGCCTCAATTTTTAATATGGCCCCCTCTACTCCTGTCCCCTCCAGGTCTATGAGCACAGTCATTTCCGCACCCATTTAGACTCCTGCGGTTATCCTCACCCAGGTTGCTCCCATGGTAGGGTTGGTGGTGTAAAGGGCTCACACCCAGCCTCAGCTAAAACAAGAGCTTTCTCCCTCCTCTCCCAGCATGACTGTTTCCCATAAGGCAAAACAGCCGTGAGCCTCTAAGTCATTAGACTCACAGGAGGCAGCACTCCTGAAGGTGCTTGTGAGGCTGTCTTCTGGGGTTCCTAACACTACCCTGCCCCCTCCTGAAATGAGACAGCACCAGAGGAGATTTGCCTCATACTCCCCCACCCAAGGCAGGTTTGCTTGGAAAAGCTGCATACTCCCAACGAGGGACCCTTTTCCCGAAAGTGCCATGCCTGCTTAAGGTTGAAGTGGAGGGAGACACTCGCATGGTGATCCCAACCTCCCCTGAGTTATGCCTCCGGGAAGGGTATGGCCATTCCTGTCTTCTCTTTGAAGAGGTTTCCTGCAGAATTTAGATTACGCACATGGTCTCTTTTTGAAAGGGACCAGGTTGGGTGCATGCTCCCTGCCCACCTCCAGGATAGGGGTGGGCAGGAGAATGCTACATTTGCACCCGTTTTGATGACTCCATTCTTTTTGCTTTAAATACCTTCCAAGTGCAGCTTCACCTGGATAGAAGGTATACTGTCATTTCTGTAAACCAGTGTTTCCCAAACCCAAGGTTGTGACCCAACTGAGTTTGCAAGGGGGCTCCTGAGGGTCATGGGATGGCTACAAAAAAATGAAAAAATAAATAAAAGAGAGAGGGCAAGAGAAATATTAAAGTAAAAATAGTTCAAACATAATTATTATCATATTTGTAGAATATAAATCTTCATTTAAACTGGGATAGGAAAATAGTTATGAATACTAAAGTATGTTAAATGAAGGTAGAACAAAACATATATGTGTATGATCAGGTCCAATACTTGTACTGTATGCTAAAGCAGCTGTAGCTTGACACGATCTGTTTCTTCAGAATCTTCAGTTCAGATGTAGCTATGTAGGTGGATGGACCTACCTATCACATAAGTTTTATTTGCATGTTGTTGAGGGACCCTGTGGTCAGGATAACCCCTGATAACCCTATCCCTGTGCTGGTCGCGATGGACAACGAATGGATATCGCTCCCCAAGAGGAAAGTAATCCCAATCCACAACACCGAGCACAGAAGCAGGATGGCAAGCTGCAAAGGATAGAGAGCAAGGAGTAAACTGAATAAAGCAGAAATAGGAGAGTAATGAGAATTCGCCTGAATAAAGGAAAAGAGGCATGGAAGAGAGATGAATTAGACTGAATTACTAACCTCAATATAGGTATGCACTGGTAAGTTGCAGTATGGTACCGTACCTATGGCCCGTGAGTGATAAATCACATGACCTACATGAAATTTAATGCAAGAAATGGTAATAAAAGGATTAATTACTTAAATTAATATACTTAATGCTATAAACATTCCACTTTTAACTAACTTCAACTCGGGAAACATGCACCACATGGGGGGTAGTTGCTGAGGCACTGCTCAGGGATTTGAATGGTAGACACCCCCTCTTGTGAGGCTTCTCAATCAATCCACGAGGTTAGGTCTTTGCTGACCTGATTGATGAACTGGAGATAGGTTTCCTAAAGTGGATGATAAGTTTACGCATCACTGCCTGAGAACTACTTGATTTACCTCTCTTGATCTATCCTTGTGCTCTCCATTTGCCAGATGTGCTCCTTAAAAAAATAAAAACTTGTGCTCTCCAGATGCACAGCCTGATTTTGGGTGATAGGTATCGATAACTTGCATGGTAATCATCTCTTTCCCATTCAAATATCATTTTCTGGACCACCTCTGCCTGAGTGATCCCCCCTGTGGTGCTTGGTACGGGTGCGTTGATCCACATTTCAGCTAATGATTTATTTCACTCTCCCATTTGAGTAGTTTAATACGGTGAATCAGGCCATTGTGTTCTTCGGTAACCTCATCATCGTGGGCCTAGCACAAACTCCTAGAACATCTGGTCATTTATAATGCTGGCCACTTCCATGGTGGTCTGCAGAGTTTGAGATGGTCCTCAAACAGAAGCGTTATGCCTACATGCCCTATAAGCCTGTAAGAATGCGATCCCAAGTTGTCATTACCCTTCTAAAACCATTATTTAATTAACGATATTATTTCCTTACAGTAGACAAATTCCACCCAAAGTGAGTATTAGCCGAAGCTCTAATTTTGTATGTAACTGACATATATGGAACAGTCAGGGTGAATCATAAAAACATGCCTCAAGTAATAAAAGACAAATGAAAAAAAAGGTGGAAACTACTGCTTATCAAAAGGGCAATCAAGGTCAGAGATTAGAAAGCCAAAATGACTGCTTTCAACTGTGCATGATGCCTCTATGAAAGAAGTAAACACTCTGAGACCTGTCATGAAGCCTACTGCTGTTTGTGACTACAACCATTCAATGGATGGAGTAGATAAAGTTGACCAAAATTTAGAAAATTTTTCCATTATCAGCCCCTTCTCATGTTTTAAAAACTACCACGTACACTAAATTAGAATACCTAATAACATTTAAATGCAATTCGGTATAAAGTGAATTTTTCATGAGTTTGTCTTTTATTTATCCTTTTCTTATTTACTCATAGTATTAGGCACATGAAAAGGTTTTCAAATGAATTTTTTTCACACAGATGAGTATACTCATATTGTTTAGAAGGATGTTGGCTGGCCATGAATATTTCCTGCGCACTAGAAATAAAAGAATTACTTTGGGAGGATATTGTGTATAGGGGAGGGGGCTTGCTTAGGTCATTCTCCCAAGGAATGAATCCTGACTAAAAAGTGGCAATACTGCAGAATAATTTTGGGCAGCTTTTTGCTTTATGGTGGATATGGGTCTGGTAGGGAGGGTAGTTTTGTCCCTATAGTGTGCTATTCCCACATTTTTTGAGGAATTTGAGGGTGGTGATGAATTGTATTCTTGGGACTGTTTTTAGTAGAAACAATAAAAATGTTGGGCATTTTAATATAAAATAATTAAGATTGTGATTTACTTTCAGGCACTGACATGTCCACAATCCAGTAACAAAGAAGTTATTCCAGAATTTATTGGTATATCACAATCAAAGCCTAAAGGCCTTGTTTATGATAAAAGGTGGGATACTGAGGTATATTCAAGAAATGAAGCTGTTGTTCAGGACATGAGATGCAACTCCCTCCCACATCAGTCAACACAACTAAATTCCTCTCAGATAAATTCAAGTATAAATAGTGAGAAAAAACTATTTAAATGTAGCTTATGCCCATACCAAAGTACACAGAAATGTAATCTCGAAAGACATTTAAGAATTCACACTGGTGAAAAGCCTTTCAAATGCAGTTCCTGCTCCTATCAGGCTGCCACTAAAGAATCAATCAAAGTTCATCATTCTCGCACTCACACTGATGAGAAGCCTTTTAAATGCAATTTCTGCCCCCATCAGACTGCAACTAAAGGAGCAATGGAAATTCACTCTCGTACTCACACTGGTGAGAAGCCTTTCAAATGCAGTATTTGCTCCTTTCAGGCTGCAAGAAAAGAAGCAGTAACACTACATACTCGGATTCATACTGGTGAAAAACCTTATAAATGCCAATCTTGCCCCTATCAAGCTGCAAGAAAAGGTGCAATTTTAGCACATTCTCTTACTCACACTGGAGAGAAACCTTTTAAATGCAGTTCATGCCCCTATCTGGCTGCAAGTAAAGGAGCCATTAAAATTCATTCTCGCAGTCACACTGGTGAGAAGCCTTTCAAATGTAGTTTCTGCCCCTATCAGGCTGCGAGAAAAGAATCAGTGATAGTACATTCTAGAACCCATACAGGTGAAAAGCCTTATAAATGTAATTCCTGCCCTTATGAAGCTGCAAGAAGAGGAGCACTTATTATCCATTCTCTTACTCACAGTGGTAAAAAGCCTTTCAAATGTACTGCCTGCCCTTATCAAGCTGCAAGAAAAGCTGATATTAAAAAACATTTTCTCATTCATACTGGTGAAAGACCTTTCAAATGCAGTTCCTGCCCCTATCAGGCTGCAAGTAAAGAAATAATTAAAGTTCATTGTCTTGCTCACATTGGTGAGAAGCCTTTCAAATGCAGTTCTTGCCCCTATCGAGCTGCAAGGAGAGGAGATGTTAATAGACATTCACATACTCATACTGTTGAAAAGCCTTATGAATGTAGCTTTTGTTCCTATCAAGCTATAACCAAAGCCACTCTTCAGATGCATTTGCGCACTCACACTGGTGAAAAGCCTTTCCAATGTAGTTTATGCCCCTACCAGGCTTCAAGAAAACAATCTGTTAAAATACATTCTCGTGTTCACACTGGTGAAAAGCCTTTCAAATGCAGTTTCTGCCCTTATCAAGCTGCTAGAAAAGATACCCTCATAGCACATTATCATACTCATACTGGTGAAAAACCTTTCAAATGCAGTTCCTGCCCCTATCAGGCGAGAACAAAAAAAGAAGTTCAATTGCATTCTTGCACTCTCTCTCTCATGATAGGTTATGCAAGTACCTCCAGTGGACAATCATGAATGCAGAGAATCCTATATGGCCATTGCTCCTGGTAGGAACATTTTGGCAATTGGGATACCCTCGGGCCTTTATCAGGAGGGCTAGGGGCAATGTAATTGACATTGGCAAATGTGCAACAACCAATGGAGACAAAGTTGTACTTATGCCAGGTGTCAAAATTGGTAGAATTTCATTTTCCTCTCAAAACCACCCAATCATAACAGCCAGAACTCAGTAGTATACAATGTACCCTGTGTGGGATGTTGGCTGGCTTAATACAGGGAACCTCACAGAGCCATATATACCAGGATAAAAGAGGCGGGAGATTTGCATGGGGCAGTTTAGCAACATGTTCACCTGTGAGGTGCAGACCACTGCATTTTCTTGTCAACAGTGACCATAGTTGCAAGGCTAAACCATAGAAAAAAGAGGATGACAATGAAGGCATTCTTAATGGCCACATCAGTGTGTCTAACAGGAACTACAACTTTAATATTAGTTGGACAGTGGCATTAGAGGTTCTCTCATAACTCAGTTAAAAATGGCTCCATCTATGGCAAAGTTGAATTACATTCATATCTTCAGTTCATTCAAAAAACTCATTTCTTGTTATTCCGAAGAAGCTCAAAATTGAGTGGTGTCTATAAAAAGGCATTCCAGCTTATCTTTCTTTCCCTTTCCATTTATAAAAGATAGCATTCAATTATCTTGTGTACATTTTGCACCCATAAGGGGCGCAATGATTTGCCTTCCTGGCAGCCGTGCTGACGGGACTCTGTGTTCTGTCCGGGCCCAGCTTAACCTCTTCTCCTTTGTTCTGACACCCTGTCTTTTTACCCTGCTTTTCACTTTCCATACAACTCGCACAACTTTCTCTGCTCAGCCTCTAATTTCACAGGTTAGTCACCGACCAGCTTCCTCTCACCCAACTGTCCCAGATCAGGGGGGAGGAGGACAATGCCCCCTCATCCCTGATCTACAGTTTGGGATGGTGGGTTTTAATGACCTGTTTCACCCTCACCTCATCCCCATTCTCTCTCCTTTCACTATCTATCTTTTTTTTACGCCATGCCTAAGGTGGAGCTGTCAGGTCACTAGGCGGGAGGAGTGGCCTCAAATGGCAACAGCTGGTTCTGCCAACCCAGTATTCACTCCTCGCAGAGTGGGCTACTGCATGGGGTGATGAGTGTGTGCATCCCATGGATTACAAAGGGTCACCATGTCCAATGATGAGTCCATTAAAAAAGATTCTTCTCTCCCTTTACCTTCCCCTCATTGATCACTGGAGCTGCCTTTGGGTAGCTCCACTGAAAAAATGAAGGTGCTCTCTCAGTGGACCCTCTAAATTTCTTGTACCAGAGAAGAGGCTTACTCCTCCTTTGCTCCTTTGCCTATGGGTGCAGGGGACGCCCCTCACCACCTTTTTCTGTCACTTTTTCCAGTGGCAGTCCCCCCTTTACTTTCCAAGGGGACTGACAAGAAAGGAGGCAGGCCCAACCACATTAAGGGAGCAAAGGACACAAGGGATTATCAGCCCATGCCCCTTAATGTCCTGCAGGTGTGAGTGACAAGTTTGCAGGGGCTCAGTGTACCTCCCCCCGGCCTCCTATCCTGGTTCGCCAGCATTAGAAGATAAAAAAGGAACCTTAAATGGGATCTGGGATGTCTTAGGGGGGTGGGGGCCACATGGAGGCCCCCTTGAGACGTACTTGGTCCCTGAGGGGAACCAACTTTAGATGGTAGGACCTTCCATGGAGTCTAATCTGGGCTCGGTGCCAACACTGCACCCAAGTCAGCCTGTGTGCAAGGACCTCCTCAGACGGCTCAGGCCCCTGAGGAGGAATCCCCCTCCCCTGGCTGGTGCCCCTATGACAGCCAAGACCTTCTCCATTTAAGAGAAGGATTTGGCTAGAGGCTCCTAACGTTGGAGAAGAGAAGTGGGTTCATTCCCCTCCCTTCTCTCCTAAAAAGAACAAGAAAAAGACTAAGAAAACCTGGGGGTCCTCTATCTCCATGGGAGCCATGGGGATGGACGTGTCTGCTGCCATTTCGGTAAGCGACCAAGCCAAGATCGGCACGTCCAGCCCCCTTGCTCCTCCAGGTGAGGAGTCTCAGATGAAGCCCAGAACTGCGCAGAGAGGAGCCTCGATTATGTCAGGGGCCCATCATTCAGAGGCTGTCTGACATTTTCAAGCCTGCTGGCTTCAAACACTTCATTATTATTCGCTCCACTGATAGCAGCATGTTTGCTAAGGGTAACATGATCCATCAGAGAAGGGTTCTAGCTAGTGCGATTGGTAGATCCAAAGATGACCCGTTTCTTGGACAGGAGCTTTTGGCGAATGCATTAAATCCCCCTGTGGCAGCCATGAATAGTGCCTTTCAGACACTTGAGGGCAGGCCTGTGATTGTGACGCCGCATTCTACCATGAATTTTGTGAAAGTAGTTTATATGAGGGAACTTGTGGACTACTCTATAAATGACACCTTACAACTGGTTGAGCTTTGGTCTGTCAAGGTGGAACGTCTGATTAGAAAATGGATGGGCCTTGACACTCACCCCTACGCTCTTTGTCAGGTCAAATGTGACAAGCATCCAAGTCATTGCGTGCCAGTTGGTATCGGTACTGCGTGAAGGTATTTGTGCCACTGATGCGGAAGTGCTACTACTGTCACCTCTTCAGCCATACTAATCGTTCCTGTAGATGCTCAAAGTCGGGGTTACTTGAAGTCTGTGTAAGTTGCTCCAAGGCTGCACACACGATAAATCCAAATTGTGTGTGGCCAAGTGTGTCAATTGCAAAGAGCCGCATCCCGCTTCTTCGAAGCAATGTAGTGCATATTTTCTTGAAGGAAATACTGGCCATTCCAGTCACGGATCAGCTCTCATTTCACGAGGCTAAGGACTTGGTCCTGGCGTGCCTGGCGCTTCCTGGTATGTCCTATGCCTCAATGTTAAGAAAGACACCCTCTGTTCCTGGCTCCTCCATGCCCACAAGCATGGTCATTTCCGCGTTCATTTAAAACCCTGGGCTGGGTAGGGTGGCAGCACAAAGGGTTCACACCCATCCCCCGCTAAAACCAGGGCTCTCCTCCCTTCCCCCAGTGGGACCATTTATCCTAAGGCAAAACGACTGTGCGCTTCCACTGAGTCATTAGACTTGCAGGAGGCAAAACCCCTGAAGATGGTCATGAGGCCATCTTCCGGGGTTCCTAAAGCTGCCCCCCAAAAAGAGGACAGCAACAAAGGAGCTTTGGCTCTTTCGCCCACACCCAGTCTAGGTGGCTCGGAGATGGTGGATCCTCCAAAAGGTGACGGCGCATTTTCCGTCCAAGGTGGCAGGAGTTCTGACTCCAGGAAACGTACGGCCATACTTGTGTGGGTCTTTTCTTCAAACAGGGCACTCTCATCTCCCCCGAGCTAGGCCGGGAAGGCATATTCCTTCAATGGAATTGCAGCAGACTACGGGCCAACTGGGGGGAGCTGCGGAGGCTCATCCCATCCTGTTCCCCATTAGCTATCTTTTTGCAGGAGACCATGCTGGGTGCGTGCCCCCTGCCCACCCTCATAGGTTATAAAGGTTTTGCGACCCCACCACCATGGGATGAGGATTGCTGATTTACACCCAGCATGTCTCCATTCTTCTCTTTGCATTAGATACATCCTTTCAGACAGTAGCTGTGTAGCTGAACCTGGATAGGAGCTGTACTGTTATTTCTGCATACATTCCACTGTCAGTCGACCTCGACACAGGTGCCTCCCACCACATCGTGGCACAGTTGCCTAGGCCCTTTCTCTTGGTCGGGGACTTGAACAGGAGACTACTCAATTAATCCCAGGCATCAGTCCTGCTGACCTTATTGACGATTTGTAGATGGGTGTCCTAAATGTGTATGAGTTTAGGCCTCACTGCCCGAGACCTGCTTCATTTTTCTGCCACGATCTATCTTGCTCTCCAGATGCACAGCCTGATTTTGGATGGGGAGTGGTAGTGATCACTTTCCTATTCAAATATTTTTTTGGGGTGGGGAGCTACCGCCCAAAGGCCCGCCCTGGTGGTGCCTGGCGCAGTTGACTGCATTTCACGAAATGACTGATTTCTCTATCTTAGTCAAGGGGTTCAAGTCGGTAGATAAGGCAGTTGAATTTTTTATGGCAACCTCATTGCCGTGGGCCTACTACTATTCCTATAATGTCTGGCTGTTTTGCATGCCAACTGCTCCCGTAATTGTCAACCGAGTGTGAGGCCGCCCTCAAACATAAGCGGTATGCCTATATGCGCAATTAGCGCCATCCGAATGACTTCACTGTGGTGAACTTTGTATATTTCAAAGCACGTCCGCCACTCTTCTTGGCGCACAAAGCTGCTGACTGGACTTTACCTCCAGAGGCAGAGAACCCTTCAACGACAGGTGAATTGCATTCCACTCTCGCTTTGTGCATGGACACTGCGCCTGGCCCGGATGATATCCTGTGCGCCATGCTTCGACACCTGGCTGAGCAAGGCATGGCCTTTGTTAGATTTATTGAACAGGATCTGGGTAGAGGGTTTCCTCCCAGATTCCTGGTGAATCGCTACTGTGCTCGCTTTTCGCAAAACAGTGAGAGGTCACTCTACACCTGCCGGTTTTCACCCAATCTCTAACCTCCCGCATTTGCAAGTTGATGGAGAAATTGGTTAATGTTAGATTAGTCTTTTTGGGGGGACAGCGGATGCCATCTGTCTTCTGCAAGTTCCACTCCACAATTGGAAAATGCCATCTGCGAGGACTTCCTTCATAGACAGCACTATGCCACAGTGTTTTTCAATCTGGAGAAGGCCAATGATACTGCAATGCAATACAGTATCATGAAGATTCTCCACACATTGGGGGCAAGGGGACATCTCCAAATCCTTATATCAGAATTTTTCCAATATCGAGTCTGTGTGCGTGTGGGGGGAGGGGTTAAGACTAGAGCAAGGAACCATCTGGATTCCTAACATGATCTGCACTGTTCTTTGTATCAACAAGCGAAATCTGGAGGAACTTGTCCATAATATGAAGGAACATCATGGTAGTCAATAAAATAGCTTTTTAAATGGTCTACTTGAAGAGTCAGAAGAAGTTGCCAGCCAAAACTTATTTTCTCTGCCTGATTTTTGTTTCAATAAATTACATTAATATGGAAATGTGGCTTTAATATCCTTTATTCAACTTAGAAATATAAAAAAAATATTGTTAATTAAATGACTGAATGTTCATAAAATATATTGGATAAAACTAGATGAAGAAATTATTATATTTATCAGCAGTCAATAGTAGTTGAATAGTCAGAAGGGCTCATCATGAAACTATTATAGTTGGCTGTCAAAAGTTTGTTTATCTTTGCTTTGAGTGTGAAAGTTTGCCTACAATTATCTTCAATAAATATTATATTTATTACTTAGAAACTTATAGTAAAATTCAGTAAACTTTATTCATTTGGATAAAACTAAAATAATACTGAAATAATATTTCAGCCCTAATCAATTTGTGTTCAGGGTCACAACAAAAAAAGTTTGTGAAACACTGCTATAAACATTCCACTCTCAACTAACTTCAACTCAGGGAACATGCACCGCACTGTGGGATAGTTGCTGAGGCACTGCTCAGGGATTTGAATGGTAGACACCCCCTCTGGTGAGGCTTCTCAATCAATCCACGAGGTTAGGTCTTTGCTGACCTGATTGATGAACTGGAGATAGGTTTCCTAAATGTGGATGATAAGTTTAAACATCACTGCCTGAGAACTACTTGATTTACCTGTCTTGATCTATCCCTGTGATCTCCAGATGCACAGCCTGATTTGGGGTGGGAGGTATCAATAACTTACATTGCTAGTCATCTCTTTCCCATTCAAATATTTTCTGAGAGCTCCTCCCTATGGTGCTTGGTACGGGTGCATTGATCCACATTTCAGCTAATGATTTATTTCACACTCCCATTTGAGTAGTTTAATACGGTGAATCAGGCCATTGAGTTCTTCGGTAACCTCATCATCGTGGGCCTAGCACAAACTCCTAGAACATCTGGTCATTTATAATGCTGGCCACTTCCATGGTGGTCTGCAGAGTATGAGATGGTCCTCAAACAGAAGCGTTATGCCTACATGCCCTATAAGCCCTGCCAAAATGAATTTCATTAAGCTTGGGCTAGGTCCTGATATGTTTTGAAGCACACCCGCTGCTCTTCCTGGTGAGCATACGTATCTTCACTTAACAGGAAGACCCCTCTAGCAGAGTGTTATAAGCAAGTCAAAAAGGATTTGTGATGAATTCTTACAGGATCCCCCTCCCATTCTCCAGGAAAATGAGACCACAATCTCAGACCCCACTGTCTTTCACGATTGCTTTATCTGCATTCTCTAGCAGGATGCCTCTCCACCAGCATTCAATGCATGTTGTGATATTGTGAAGGGTGTAGATTGGACTTTATGGCCAGAGGCGGAGAACCCTATGACATGTTTATATTGAGTCATTGAGTGAGTTACGTTCCCTTCTCACTTCATGAGCAGACACAACCCTTAGGCCAGACGATGTCCTGTATGCCTTGCTTCATCACCTGGGAGAGTGAGGCAAACCGGGTAGAGATCACTCTACCCCGCTCAGTTTCCCCCCAATCTCTCTAACCTCCTGCATGTGCAAGTCGATGGAGAAATTGGTAAATGATAGACTAGCCTTTTTCCTGGACAGTGGAGGCTACCTGTCTTCTGCAACTTCCATTTTGAATGGAACTTGCAGAAGCCACAAATTTCATTTTGATGCTCTGCTCTAACTGGAAAATGCCATCTGTGAGGCTTTCCTTCGTAGACAGCACTACACCAGTGTTTTTCAATGTGGAGAAGGCCTAGAATACTGCATGCTGATAAAGGTATAATGGTTGCTCTCTGCACGATGTGACTGAAGCGACACCTCCCCATTTTTATCCCCTTAAGGGGCGCGGCGATTTGCCATCCTGGCCGCCGTGCTGACGGGATCCAGCGCTCCGTCCGGCCCCAGCTTAGCCTCTCTTCCTTCCTTCAGATAGCCCGATTTCTCCCCTACCTCGTCGCTTTTCATATAACCTCTCCCACAACTTTCTCTGGTCAGCCTCTAATTTCACAGGGTAGATGCTGACCTTCTTCTCAAGCCAACTACCCCGGATCGGGGCTGAGGGGGGAGGGGACATTGTTCCCTAACCCCTGAGCTCCGGTTCGGGATGGGTTTTTTTTAACAACCTGCTTCATCCCCACCCATACCTTCCTCACATCCCTTTCCCTCTCCTCTTCACATTCTATCAATTTTACGCCGTGTCCAAGGTGGAGCCGCCATGCCGATGGACTGCCAGGCCACCAGGCGGGAGGGGTGGTCCCGAATGGCGGCGCCTGGCTCTGCTGGGCTTGTAAGCACCTCTAGCAGTGTGGGCAACTGCGAGAGGTGATGAGCTATTGCGTCCTGTAGCACAAATAGGGTCACCATGCCCAATGATGAGAAAATAAAAAATCCCCCTAATTCCCCCTTGCTCATCGACGGAGCCGCCCTCGTGCAGCTCCACCAAAAAAATGGAGGTCCCTCCCTTGTGCTTGCGCAGGGGATCCTCCATATTTCTCTAACCGGAGAGGAGGCTTACTCCTCTCCTTCGCCTACGGGTACAGGGGACTCCCACTCACCCCCTTCTCTGGAGGTGCTTTCGGGCACCTCCCTATCTCCAGCGGCAGTCCCTCCTTTGCTTTCTAAGGGGACTGCCAAGAAAGCCAGCAGGCAGCCCTTAGCCAGCCCCTCCCCATCGAAGCAGCTCGGTAGGGCAAACCCCCTTAGGGGGCATCTGGCATGGGGGCTTCTGCCGGCTGAGGTGAGAAGCGGGAGAGGGAAGCCAGGCCCCTTCGGTCGCTTCCCTCAAAAGACCTGCTGGCAAGAATTTTAAACCTTGCCAGGGTCAAGGCCTGTGCCTCCTTACACAAGACTGGCGACACTGCCAATGGGACCTGCGATGTCCTGGGAGGGGATGGCCAACTGGAGGCCCCTCCTGTTATAGACATGGTCCTTGAGGAGACCCAGCCTCAGACGGTAGGGCCTTCCATGGGGGGGAATCCGGGCTCGGCGGCAAGCACCGAATCCGCCCCTATGCAAGGTCCCCCTCAAATGGCCGAGGGCTCCGAGGCAGTAAAAGGAGGGGAGGGATCTCCTCCAACAGGTGCCCCTACGACTACCAGGACCTTCTCCATTTCGGAGAGGGACCTGGCTGAGGCCGGGTCATCTGGCATGGGGGCTTCTGCCGGCTGAGGTGAGAAGCGGGTTTATTCCCCGCCCTCCTCTCCTAAAAAGAAGAAGACTCGGGGCTCCTCTCCATCCGCGGGGGCTGCGGGGACGGATGGGTCTGCTACCACTTTGGTAGGCGACCAAGCCAAGATCGGCACATCTGGCATCTCTACCCCCTCGTGTGCGGATCCCCTGACTAAGACTAACACTAAGAATGCACAGGGCGGAGCCTCGATGACATCGGGGCCCCTCATTCAGAGGTTACCTGAAGTTTTCGAGCCTGCTGGCTTCAAACGCTTCCTCATTATTCGCTCCACTGATGGCACATGTTGTCCAAGGGCAACATGATCCATCAGAGGAGAGGATTAGCCAGTGCAATTGGTAGAGAGCCGAGGGTGACCCGTTTCTCGGACGGGAGCCTTTTGGCGAATCCCGCCGAGGCGGCCAAGATAAGTGCTCTTCGGACACTTCATGGCACCCCGGTGAGTGTGACACCGCACTCTACCATGAACTTTGTGAAAGGAGTAGTTTATGCGAGGGAACTCGTTGACTACTCCATTGAGGACATCACCCCAGAGCTGGCCGACCATGGGGCGGTCAAGGTCGAACGTGTGATGAGTAAACAGGGAGGGGCCTCGAGACACACCCCTACACTCTTCGTTATGTTCGACTGTGACAAGCTCCCTGAGTCGGTGCGTGCCGTTTGGTACCGCTACCGCGTGAAGGCATTCGTGCCACTGCCGCGGCGGTGCTATTACTGTCACCGCTTCGGCCATACGAATCGCTCATGTAGACGTGCAAAGTCGGGGTCACCCGAAGTCTGTGTAAATTGCTCCAAGGTCGCACACGATAAGTCCAAACCGTGTGTGGCCAAGTGTGTCAATTGCGGAGAGCCGCACCCTGCTTCTTCGAAGCAATGTGGTGCATATCTCGTTGAGAAAGAAATTCTGGCCGTTCAGGCCCAGGATCGTCTCTCATTCCGCGAGGCTAAGGACTTGGTCCTGGCGCGCTCGGCTCTGCCTGGGACGTCATATGCCTCAGTAGTTAGAAAGGCACCCTCTGCTCCTGGCCCATCAAGGCCAACGAGTACGGTTGTTTCCGCGCCCATTTGGAGCCCTTCTGCGGGCTCTACCCAACCCCGGCGCTTCCCTGGTCAAGCTGGTTGCAAAAAGGGATCATATCCAGCCCCGGCTCAAACCAGGGCTTTCCCCAGCGTGACCGTTTCCCGCAAGGCAAAACGGCCACGCGCCTCCACCGAGTCGTTAGACTCACAGGAGGCAACACCCCTGAAGATGGTCGCTAGGCCATCTTCGGGGGTTCCTAAAGCTGTCCCCTGAAAGGAGCTTCGGCTCCTTCGCCCACGCCTCGAGGTGGAGCGAGTGTCCCGGAGACGGTGTTCCTCGAAAAGAGGGCCCCCCGCCTCCGAAGCCGCAACGCCCGCCTAAGGTTTCGAGGCGGAGGGAGGAAAAGACTCGCATGGCGAGCCCAACCTCCCCCAATAAGTCCTCGAAGGCGACAGCGCTTAGTCCGGCAACAGCTCCCGGAGTTCTGCCCCCGAGAAGCGTACGGCCATTCCCGTGAGGGTCTTCAGTTCGAGGAGGGCCCCCGCGTCTCCTCCTAGCTAGGCCTGGAGGGCATATTCCTTCAATGGAATTGCCGTGGACTCCGGGCCAACTGGGAGGAGCTGCGGAGGCTCGTCTCGTCCCATTCCCCGTTAGCTATCTTTTTGCAGGAGACCATGCTAGGCGCGTGTCCCCTGCCGCCACTCCCGGGGTATAAGGGTCTTGCGACCCCACCACCGCGGGATGGCTGGGCTGGGGGATGCGCGGTTTACACCCAGCATGATGTCTCCGTTCTTCCTTTCTCTTTAGATACCTCCTTTCAGGCAGTGGCTGTGCAGCTGCACCTGGATAGGAGGTATACTATCATTTCTGCGTACATTCCACCGTCAGCCGACTTCGACGCGCGGGACTTCCGCCGCGTGGTGGCACGGTTGCCGAGTCCCTAGCTCTTGCTTGGAGATCTGAACGGCAGGCATCCTCTCTGGGGAGATTACTCCATAAATCCCAGGGGACAAGTCCTTGCCGATCTGATCGAAGAGCTTGAGATGGGTGTCCTAAACGTGGATGAGTTTAGGTATCACTGTCCGAGAACCGCTTCATTTTCTTGCCTTGACCTATCTTTGTGCTCTTCGGATGCACAGCCTGATTTTGATTGGGGGGTGGTCGATGACCTCCATGGTAGTGATCACTTTCCCATTCAAATATCATTTTCAGGGCAACTGCCGCCTGAGAGACCAGCTCGGTGGTGCTTGGCGTGGGTGCGGTGGCCTGCATTTCAGGAAATGACTGAATTCTCTATTCAGTCGAGGAGTTTAGGTCAGTAGATGAGGCCGTTGAGTTCTTCTCCGGCAACCTCATCGCCATGGGCCTGACTACTATTCCTAGGACGTCTGGCCGTTTTGCACGCCGACCACTCCCATGGTGGTTAGCCCAGTGTGAGACGGCGCTCAAACAGAAGCGTTATGCCTACATGCGCTATAAGCGCCGCCCGAACGATTTCACTGTCGCTGAATTTCGTCGGGCTAGGTTCCGGTATATTTCGAAGCTTGCCCGCCGCTCTTCTTGGCGGGTATACGTGTCTTCACTTAACGGGAAGACCCCTTTAGCTGAGGTGTGGAAGCGAGTCAAAAGGATTCGGGGCAAGTTCTCGCAGGACCCCCCTCCTGTTCTCCAGGAGAATGGGACCGCAATCTCGGACCCCGCGTCCGTGGCGGAATCCTTAGCGACCGCTTTTTCCGCATTCTCTAGCCGGGATGCTGCTCCGCCAGCATTCAATGCACGTTGTGATGTCGCAGAAGGCCGCCGGCTGGACTTTACCTCCAGAGGCGGAGAACCCTTCAACGACAAGTTTACTGTGAATGAGTTGCGTTCCGCTCTCGCTTCGTGCGCGGACACCGCCCATGGTCCGGACGATGTCCCGTACGCCATGCTTCGACACCTGGGTGAGCGAGGCATGGCCTTTCTGTTAAATTTGATCAACAGGATCTGGGTGGAAAGACTTCTCCCAGACTCCTGGCGAATCGCTACTGTGCTCGCCTTTCGCAAACGGGGGAGAGATCACTCTACCCCGACCGGTTTCCGACCAATCTCTCTAACCTCTTGCGTGTGCAAGTTGATGGAGAAATTGGTAAATGTTAGATTAGCCTTTTTCTGGACAGCGGAGGCCATCTGTCTCCCGCACAGAGCGGCTTCCGCAAGTTACACTCCACGTCGGATGCTCTGCTCCGACTGGAAAATGCCGTCTGCGAGGCTTTCCTTCGTAGACAGCACTACGCCACGCTCTTTTTCGATCTGGAGAAGGCCTATGATACTGCATGGCGATACGATATCATGGAGACTCCACACGATGGGGGCGAGGGGACGCCTCCCAATGTTTATATCTGAATTTTTGCGAGATCGTCGATTCCGGGTACATGTGGGGGGAGCCCTCTCCGGCCCAAAAGAGCAGGAAGAGGGTGTCTCGCAGGCAAGCGTCTTCAGTGTCACACTCTTTGCCCTGAGCATCAACGGCATCACCTCGGTGCTACCGGAAGATGTTCTCGCTACGCTCTACGTGGACGAACTGTCGATCTCTTTTGGCGCGGCCCAGATGCCAACTCTGGAGCGTCGACTCCAACAGGCATTGAACCGCGTCTCTCGCTCTGCCGAAGCGCACAGGTTTCGGTTTTCTTTAGCCAAGACTAAGGTGGTGCACTTCTGCCGCCATCCACGGCTTCACCCGACCCAGATTTGTTTCTTAATGGGGTGCGCCTGGATGTCGAGTCGCACCGTTTCCTTGGTCTTGTATTCGACCTGACGCCTCACCTAGGAGGCTCATATTGGCAGCCTTAGGGTCTCTTGTACCCGCGCCATGGATATTCTCCGTTTTGTGGCGTTCAGCGCTTAGGGCGCTGATAGGGCTACTGCTCTACTTTTTTATCGATCCTTTGTTCGTTCGAAGCTCGACTACGGATGCGATTTTTATGCATCCGCAGCCGAGCGTTTATTGCGGAAGGTGGATTCGATCCACCACACCGGTCTTCGCCTTGCGGCCGGTGCCTTCCGCACTTTCCCCATTGAGAGCCTGTTGGTCGATGCTGGGGAGATGCCACTCGCTCTGCGCCGCGTGCAGTGCATCACTCGCCTGTACGCGCGAGCCCGGCGCTTCTCTCAGTCGCCAACAGCTCTCACTGCAGCTGATCTCGATGGTGCCTATGCCGCCGAGAGATGCCAGTCATACCCTAAGCCCTTTGGGTTTAGGGCCAGGAAACTCCTTCGAGAGGTAGATATAGCTTTCGGGTCGGTGGCGCCCCTGGTTCTGCCCAGGACGCCACCCTGGAGGGTACCACATTTGGCTATTTGTCACCACGCCTTTGCTCCCAAAGCTTGTTCTGCCCCGGGAGTATTGCGTTCGACCTTTTTGGAGCACACATCGTGTCACGCTGGAACCGTGCCAGTGTATACGGATGGCTCCAAGCCCCAAGAGGGGGTCGGCTTCCACGCCGTATCCCCTCTGTTTGAAGTCAGCGGGGCTCTACCAGGCGCTGCGTCTGTCTTCACGGCCGAGCTGGTGGCAATACACCACTCGGTAGGGGAGATTACGCGACGTGCCCGGTTCGGAGACCAGATTGTGATCTATAGCGACTCACAAAGCGGTCTGAGTGCTCTCGGGGCATTGGAATCTCCGCATCCCCTGGTTCGCGATTTCCGTGACGCCACAGTTTTGGCGAGCCAGGCAGATGTCGAGATTATCTTCTGCTGGTTTCCTGGACATGTAGGAATTGCGGGGAATGAGCGCGCCAAAGAATCCGCGATGACTCTGCGACCGGACCAGCGTTTCGCTCTTCCTCACACCGACTACATGTCAGGAATACGGGCACGTCTGCGGACTGCTTGGCAAAGAAGATGGGAGACGGTCGAAGGGAACTTAAAGTTACGTGCCATTGCTCCGCGACTGTTCCCATGGACCTATCCCCCAATGCCGCGGCGGCTTCAGGTTGCTTTCTGTCGTCTCCCAATTGGACACACTCGTGTGACGCATCGCTATTTGATGGAGCGCTCGCCTGCGCCCTATTGCAACGACTGCGTCGTCCCCCAGACTGTTCGGCACATTCTTGTCGAATGTCCCAGTCTGGGTGATCTTCGCGCACGATACCTGTCCCGGTACCGGGATGGGCGGGGTCGCTACCGCCTGTCCCTTGTACTCGGGACAGATTCGTGCACATTGACTTCTTGGGGGAGGCCGGCCTTCTCCCTATTATTTAAGCCAGGTTTGTTTGTTTTTTGTTGTTTTTTTCCCTTTGTTTTCACGCTCTTGCTCCGGGGGGACCTCTCCCTGACGCACCAGCTTGCTTCCTTTCCCCCCATTTTGGGGTGTTTCTTTTTTCTCTAATTTTATTTTAAAGTAGCCTAGAACTAGGCCAGTTTTAATACGGCGACTAATGCCCAAGTAGGCAGTCGCCGGATGAGCTCTTAAAAAAAAAAAAAAAATCCCTATTTTTATTGAGTTTTTGCGAGATTGTTGATTCCACATACGGGTGGGGGTAACCCTGTCTGTCTGAATTGAGCAGAAAGACGAGGTTCTGCAGGAAAGTGTCCTAGGTTTCAAACTCTTTGCCCCGAGCATCAACAGTATCACCTTGGTGCTGCCGGAAGATGTTCTCGCTACACTCTATGTGGACACCCTTCCGATCTCTTTTGGTGCGGCCTAGATGCCAACTCTGGAGCGTCGACTCCAACAGGCATTGAACCGCGTCTCTCGCTATGCCGAAGCGCACAGGCTTCGGTTTTCCTTGGCCAAGACAAAGGTAGTGCACTTCTGCCGCCATCCACAGCTCCACCCTGCCCCGGAATTGTTTCTAAATGGGGTTTCCCTGGAAGTGGTGAATTTGACTGCTGCCTCACCTGGGAGGCCGATATTTGCAGCTTTATGGCATCTGCCCCTCTTTTCTATGACTCCTTTGTGGTTTGAAACTGTATGCAAGTTTTATGTATCCGCAAACCAGGTGTCTATTGTAGAAGGTGAACTCGTTCCACCATACCAATCTCTGCCTGGTATTGGTGCCTTCCACATGTCCCCCATTGAGAGCCTGCTTGTCGTTGCTGGGGAGCTGGCATGCACAGTTTATTATGCGCATGTCTGTGCGAGCCTAGTGCCTCCCTCACTCAGCAATGATCTCAATGTAGTATCTGCAGCCGAGAACCGCCAATCATGCCCTAAGTTCTCAGTGTTTAGAGCTAGGAACCTCCGAGAGCTCAGTGTAGCTCTTTGCAGGTGATGCCTCTGGTTCTAGCCCGGCGCCTCCCTCAGTCGCCAACAGCTTTCACTGCATCCGTAGCTGATCTCGATGGTGTCTATGCCGCCGAGAGAGGCCATTCATACCCTAAGCCCTTTGGGTTTAGGGCCAGGAAACTCCTTCGAGAGCTAGATATAGCTCTGTCTGGCTGGTGGCGCCCCTGGTTCTGCACAGGACGCCACCCTGGAGGGTACCACATTTGGCTATTTGTCGCCACGCCTCTGCTCCCAAAGCTTGTAGGGCACCGGGAGTATTGCGTTCGACTTTTTTGGAGCACACCTCGTGTCACGCTGGAACCGTGCCAGTGTATACAGATGGCTCCAAGTCCCAAGAGGGGGTCGGCTTCCACGCCGTATCCTCTCTGTTTGAAGTCAGCGGGGCTCTGCCAGGCGCTGCGTCTGTCTTCACGGCCGAACTGGTGGCAATACACCGCTCGGTACGGGAGATTACGCGACGTGCCCGATTCGGAGACCGGATTGTGATCTATAGCGACTCACAAAGCGCCCTGAGTTCTCTTGGGGCATTGTAATCTCCGCATCCCCTGGTTCGCGATATCCGTGACGCCACGGTTTTGGCGAGCCAGGCTGATGTCGAAATTATCTTCTGCTGGGGGTTCCTGGACATGTAGGAATTGCGGGGAATGAGGGCGCCAAAGAGTCCGCGAGGACTGGGCGACCAGAGCAGCGTTGCGCTCTTCCTCACACCAATTACATGGCAGGATTACGAGCAGCTTGATAAAGAAGATGGGGAACTTAAAGTTGCGTGCCATTGCACCGTGACTATTCCCATGGACCTACCTTCCAAGGGCACGATGGCTGCAGGTTGCCTTCTGTCTTCTCCGAATTGGACGCACTGCCATTTTAAGGAGCGCTCTCCTGCGCCTTACTGTGAAGACTTTTTTGTCCCCCAGACTGGTCGGGACATTCTTGTTGAATGTCCTGGGCTGGGTAAACTCTGCGCACGTTACCTGTAGTCGCCACCGCTTGTCCCTTGTACGCTGGATGGGTTTGACCGCATCCACCTGTGGACTTTATGGGGTTTTGGAGGAGGTTGGCCTCCCACTTTATGACCTTTTTTGTGTGCTGCTTTTTCCTGCGTCGGGGGGAGGCAGGATACCCACGATGCCGGAGCACGCTTCCTTCTTGCCTTTGCTTTTTCTCGTTAATTTTTTTAGCCTTTGTCCTTTTTCATCGTTATGCGTTATCTAGATAGTTGTTTTTTTTCTTTTTAATATAGCCTAATAGTAGGCTGTTGTGTATGGCGACTTATGCCCAAATAGGCAGTCGCCAGATGGGCTCCTTAAAAAAAAACACGCCCCCGGGACTCTTGTGTTTTTACCCTACTTCCTCACTCTCCCTAGAACCTCGCCAACAACTTTCTCTGGTCGGCCTCTAATTTCACAGGGTAGACACAGACCAGCTCCCTCTCACCCATTCATCCCGGATCGGGGATGACGGGGTAGGGGACCACGTTCCCTCACCCCTGAGCTCCGGCCTGAGGTTGTGGGTTTTTAACAACCTGCTCCATCCCCACTCTCACCTTCCTCACATTCCCTTTCTCTTTTCACAGCCTATCAACTTTACGCCTAGCCCAAGGTGGAGCTGCTATGCTGAAGGGCTGCCTGGCCACAGGGTGTGAGGTGTGGTCCTAAATTGTAGCAGTCGTCTTTTGCCGGCCCCGCGTTCACCCCCTGCAGAGTGGGCTAATCCGCGGGTTGCGTTTGCGTCTCGTGTCACCATGCCCATGGATGAAAAAAATATTCCACCTTTACTTCCCTTTCACCATCGACGGAGCCGCTTTCGAGCAGCTCCACCCAAAAAGAGACCCTCCAAATTTCTACCGGAGAGCAGGCTTACTCCTCTCTTAAGGCTATGGGTGCAGGGGACTCCCCCTCACCCCCTTCTCTGGAGGTGCCTTCCTCTCTCCAGTGGCAGTCCCTCCTTTTCTCTAACAGGGGACTGCCAAGAAAGCACTCAGACGGTAAAATATTGACCGTTTCTGCTAGGAGCGGCTCGATAGGGCCAACCCTCTTAGTAGAGTAAGGGATGGCAGGGCCCGTCGGACCGTGCCCCTTAACCTCCTGCACTCGTTCATTAAGACCTTACAAGGGGCGGGCGTACCTCAGCATCTCTCTTCCTTGACGGATGTCGGTTCGCCGGCCCAAGACGAGACGATCAAAGGTAACTCGAATTTGATCCGGGATATCTTTGGAGGGAAGGGGAGGGGTGACACATGGAGGCCCCCTTAGAGATGGACAGGGTCCTTGAGGTGTCCAGCCCCAGACGGTAGGATCCTTCATGTGGTCAACCTGTGCTCGGTGCCAAACACAGAACCGGAGTCCGCACCTGTGCAAGCTCCTCTTCGGAAGGCTCTGATCCGCGAGACCGCACAAGGAGAGGAGGGAGGTCCTCCCCCGGCTGGTGGCCCTGTGACAGCAGGGACCTTATCCATCTCAGAGAAGGATATTGCTAATGCCGGCCCATTCAGCCTAGGGGCTCCTTCCAGGGAAGGACCGAAGTGGGTGCATTCCACAACTTCGTCTCCTTAAAAAATTTTAAAGCAAGGCAAAAAAGAGTAAGGCCTCCTCTACCTCCGCGGGAGCCAAGGTTACGAACAGTTTCGCTGCCGTTTCGGCAAGCGACCAACAAAGATCGGCACGTCCGGCTCCGGACGGGGAGTCCCCCACCAAGACCAAAAGTGCGGAGAGCGGATCCTCGATTACGTCGGGCCCCAGCATTCAGATGTTACCGGGCGTTTTCAAGCCTGTTGGCGTCAAACTTTTTCTCGTTATTCGCTTCACTGATGGCAACATGATCCATCAGAGGAGAGCTCTACCTAGCCTGATTGGTAGAGAACCAAAGGTGAACCGTTTCTTGGACAAGAGCCTTTTGGCAAATGCGTCGGATCACTAAGAGGCGGACATGATTAGTGCCCTTCGAATGCTTGTTGACACCCTGGTGAGTGTGACACCGGACTCTACCATGAACTTCGTCAAAGGAGTATTTTAAGCGCGGGAACTCGTGGACTACTCTATAGATGAGCACCATGTAGCGGTCAAAGTCAAACGTGTGATGAGAAAACTGAGGGTCCTCGAGACCCACCCCGATACTCTTCGTCACGTTCGACTGTGACAAGCTTCCTGAGCCGGTGCGTGCCAGTTGGTATCGCTACCGCGTGAAGGCATTCGTGCTACTACTGCCACCGCTTCGGACGTACTAATCGCTCCTTTCGACGTACAAAGTCGGGGTACACGAAGTATGCAAGTTGCTCCAAGGCCGCATAGATAATTCCAAATCGTGTTTGGCCAAGTGTGTCAATTACGAAGACTCGCACCCGGCTTCTTCGAAGCAATGTGGTGCGTATCTCCTTGAGAAGGAAATCTTGGCCGTTCAGACCCAGGATCATCTCTCATTTCGCGAGGCGCTGCCTAGGACGTCCTATGTCTCAATGCTAAGAAAGACACCCATCAGTTCATGGCCCTTCCATGCCTACGAGCACAGTCGTTGCCGTGGCGATTCAGAACCCTTATACGTTCTCTACCCTCCCCGGGCGCTCCCATGGTAGAGCTGGCGGCATAAAGAGTTCACACCCAGCCCCGGCTAAATCAGGCTCCCCCTCCTTCCTCTAGCGTGATCGTTTCCCCTAAAGCGAAACGGCCACGCGTCTTCACCGAGTCGTTAGACTGACGGGAGGCAACACCCATGAAGTTGGTCGTGATGCCATCTTCCAGGGTTCCTAAAGGAGTTCCAGCTCGTACGCCCACACCAAGTGTTAGGTTGGGTGACTCGAAGACGGGGGGTTCCCCAAAGGAGGCTCACCCGTCTGCCTAAAGGGTTCGAGGCAGAGGGAGGAAAAGCCTCCCATGGCGAGCCCAACCTCCTCCCACTAACCCCTAGAAGGCGACAGCACATTGTCCGGCCAACAGCGACCGGAGTTCTGCCTCCGGGAAGCGAACGGCCATTTTCGTCAGGGTCTTCTCTTCGAAGAGGGCCCCTGCATCTCCTCCGAGCTAGGCCTGGACGGCATATTCCTTGAGTGGAAATGCCGCAAACTTTGGGCGAACTGGGAGGAGCTGCGGAGGCTAGTCTCGTCCTGTTTTCAATTGTCTATGTTTTTGCATGAGACCATCCGAGCCCGCACCCCTACCCATCCTCACGGTGTATAAGGGTTTTTGTGGGCCGGGCAAGAGCAAGGGCCATTTACACCCGGCATGATGTCTGCGTTCTTCTCCGCTTTAGACACCTTTCAGGCAGTAGCTGTGCAACTGCACCTAGATAGGAGGTATACTTTGACGCGGGGGCTTTCCGCCTCGTCATGCCACTGTTGCCGAGGCCCTTTCTCTTGAACGGGAAACTACTCGATCAAGCCCAGTAATCAGTTCCTTGCCGACCTGATCGACAAGCTGGAGATTAGTGTTCTCAATATGGATGAGATTACGCATCAGTGCCAGAGAACCCCTTCATTTTCCTGTCTCAATCTATCTCTGTGCTCTCCGGATGCACAGCCTGATTTTGGGTGGGGGCAGTCGGTCACGCCCGCCGCTTTCCCTGGCGGGCATACGTGTAGTCACTTAACGGGAAGACCCCTCTAGCAGACGTGTGGAATCGAGTCAAAAGGATTAGGGGCAAGTTCTCGAGGCACCCCCATCCCCTTCTCCAGGAGAATGGGACCGCAATTCCGGACGACGCGTCCGTGGTGGAATCCTTCGCGTCTGCATTCTCTAGACGTGTTGCTGCTCCGCCAGCATTCAATGTGCGTCGTTATATCGCGGAAGGCCCCCGACTGGACTTTACCTCGAGAAGCGAAGAACCCTTCAACGACAGCCTTTTTCCTGGACAGCGGAGACCATCTGTCATCTGCACAGTGCGGCTTCCGCAAGTGCCACTCCACGTTGGATGTTCTGGTCCAACTGGAAAATACCGTCTTCGAGGCCTTCCTTCGTAGACAACACTACGCCACGATTTTATTCGATCTGGAGAATGCCTATAATACGGTATGGAGACTCTCCACACGATGTGTGCGAGGTGACCCCTCCCAAGCTTTAAATCTGATTTTTTGCGAGATTGATTCTGCGTATGGTTGCGGGGAGCCCTCTCCGGCCCAATGGAGCAGGAAGAGGGGATCCTGCAGGGAAGTGTCCTCAGTGTCACACTTTGCCCTGAACATCAACGGCATCACCTCGGTGCTGCCGGAAGATGTTCTCGCTGCGCTCTGCGTGTATGACCTTTCGATCTCCTTTGGCGCGGCCCAGATGCCAACTCTGGAGCTTCGACTCCAGCAGGCATTGAACCGCGTCTCTCGATATGCCGAAGCGCACAGGTTTCGGGTTTTCCTTGGCCAAGACTAAGCTGGTGCCCTTCTGCCGTCATCCACGGCTCCACCCTGCCCCGGAATTGTTTCTAAATGGGGTTGGCCTGGAAGTGGTGGACTCGCACAGTTTCCTTGGTCTAGTATTTGACCAACGGCTCACCCGGAAGGTTCATATTCACAGCCTTCGGCTGTCATGTACCCGCGCTATGGATATTCATGGTTCCGTGACGTTCAGCGCTTGGGGTGCTGATAGGGCTACTGCCTTAACTTTTTATCGATCCTATGTTCGCTCGAAGCTCGACTACGGGTGCGAGATTTATGCATCCGCAGCCGAGCGTTTATTGCGGAAGGTGGACTCGATCCACCACACCGGCCTTCGCCTGGCGACCGGTGCCTTCCGCACTTCCCTCATTGAGAGCCTACTTGTCGATGCTGTGGAGCCTCTCTCAGTCACCAACAGCTCTCACTGTATCCGCAGGTTATTTCGACATTGCCTATGCCGCCTAGAGACTCCAGTCATACCCTAAGTCTTTGTGTCTAGGGGCTAGGAAATTCCTTCGAGAACTAGATATAGCTCTTTTTGCCGGTGGCGCCCCTGGTTCTGCCCAGGACGCCACCCTGAAGGGTACCACTTTTGACTATTTGTCGCCACGCCTCTGCTTCCAAAACTTCTACATCGCTGGGAGTATAACGTTCGGCATTTTTGGAACACACTTCATGGCATGCTGGAACCGTGCCTGTGTATACGAACGGCTCCAAGTCCCAAGATGCGGTCGGCTTCAACGCCGTATCCTCTGTTTGAAGTCAGCGGGGCTGCCAGGCGCTACGTCTGTCTCCACGGCCCAGTTTGTTGCAATACATCGCTCGGTTCGGGAGATAACGCTTCCTGACCGGATTGTGATTTATAGTGACTCAGAAAGCGCCCTGAGTTCTCTTGGAAATCTCAAGAGCTTATCCAGGTGATAATAGGCTTTGCTTGAATTGAGATCAAAGCTGTTGCTCTCTGCCTAAGTGTGTTTGTTTCGAATCCCGCCCTATGACGGTTTTTCGAATTAGGAAATAAAATTTTTCCGAAGCAAAAAATCATTCGATTTTTCTCTCTCACACGGTATGCTGGATTTATTTTTGATTTCATCATTCTCTCGCGCTCATGAGTGATATAAATTTATATATATATATATATATATATACAGTGTCACGCAAAATTATTTTATACGAGGGGCGGTCAATAAGTTTTGCGAATCGGTAGGGCAAAACAGAGGAAGGGGGATGGCTATATGTGGGGTGTTGGGGCAAGTCAGGACCTGCAGCCGCACGCTCCTGCCTCGTCTATTTAAGAAGCAGTAGCTGATCGCAGATCGTCAGTCAAATTTTTCAACAATGGAGAAGGTTGAGCACTGCGCAGTGATCAAATTTTTGACCAAGGAAGGCAAGAATGCAAAAGAGATCAATGAACGCATAGTTGCAGTGTACACCGACACCGCCCCTTCCTATGCAACCATTGCTCGCTGGAATAGGGAGTTCCGCCATGGTCGTGAGTCCCTTGAAGATGACCCCCGTCAGATGTGACCAACGAGGACAATGTGGCCCGTGTGGAGAGGATCCTCGAAAATCGACGGGTCAAGGTCCAAGAAATCGAGCGAGAACTTGGAATATCACATGGAAGTGTTATCAACATCATCCAAGACAATTTGGCCATGACCAAGGTCTGCCCGTTGGGTCCCTAGAAACCTCACGCCCCATGATCGACTTCAACGTCGTCAAAGTCCACAAGGCCAGAGTTGTGCGAGTGCGGATTCGAGGAGCTCAACCATCCCCCTTACAGTGTAGATCTGGCCCCTAGCGACTACTTTTTTATTCCGCCAGCTCAAGGCTGCACTGCGTGGACGCCGGTTTGGGGACGATGAAAATGTCCAGCTCGCCGTCCAGGAGTGGATTGAACAGCAGTCGAGAGATTCTTGTTGTCGGGAATTCGAAGACTCAGGGACAAGTGGCGCAAGTGCATTGAAGTCGAGGGTAGTTATATTGAAAAATAATAACACTTTTCCTCATATCTCGTTTCCTTATATCCGAATTGCAAAACTTATTGACCGCTCCTTGTACAACATCTTTTACTATTTCTTGCATAATATTTCTTCTTTTGGCTTGTTAATTTACAAATATGTTCCAATAATACTTTCATTCACCTATGCAAATGAAAAATTAAAAAAAAATTATTTGTAAAAATACCAAAATAATACACGCAAAAGTATTGGATGTATTTATTTAATATTTTGTAGCATAGCCTGTATTTTGTTTAAATGCCTCAAGTCTTTCTGTAGTTGGTCTAAGCCTTTTACAAGTACTCACAGGAATATTAGCCCATTTTTCTTTGCGGAAATCTTCCAACTGTTTGACATTTTGTGGATTCCTTGCACAAACTTGTAGCTTTAGTTTCCTCCTCAAGTTTTCGATTGGGTTTATGTCACGATACGTACTAGGTCATTTCATGACGTTAATCCCATTATTTGCAAAACATTTTTTAGTTGCTTTGGCCGTGTGCTTAGGATAATTTTCATGTTGGAAAAGAAAACTTCATCCAAGGCCCAATGATCTGGCAGATTTGAGAAGAGTTCGCTCTAGATTTTCCCTCAGATTATTTCCAATTTTCCAGTGCCATTTGATGAAAAACACCCCCATACCATTATATTACCGGCTCCAAATTTCGC
This sequence comes from Ceratothoa steindachneri, assembly GCA_963969495.1. Lineage (NCBI taxonomy): Eukaryota > Metazoa > Arthropoda > Malacostraca > Isopoda > Cymothoidae > Ceratothoa > Ceratothoa steindachneri. The sequence continues at coordinate 57,014,799 of OZ018333.1, forward strand.
AGTAGGTAGAATATTCTTAGGTTTGTGGGCCGTTCCCTTCTTCCTCCAAACCTGAGTTGACGTGTTCAACCCCAAAAGTTCAATTTTGGTCTCATCGGACCATAATACGTTGTCTCAAATTATCGGTTGGTTTTCGTATGTTTCAGCAAATTTCAAACGGACCTTTACATGTCTATTGCTCAACAAAGGAGACTTCCTTGGCGAATTGAATGTTAAGGCAAGTGGGGGTGTCGGTGATTCTGGGACATCTGGGGTGTATATAGAGTAAAGAGTGGTTGACATACCTCCCCCCGCCCTTCATGAGACCTGCATTAATCATGAAGTTGGGTCTGCCCGTGGTCCCCAAACTGATATACGCCGTTCTCTCCACGACATAGTCAGAGTTCTTTCTAAATTTTCACATTGTCTCAGTCGCAGGATCTTGAAATTCATCCCCACCCCCCTCCTCCTTTGCCAAACCTTTCAAAATGCTTTTGATACATTCTGATATACAATGTCCGCGTAACTCCGTTCACTTTTGGCTTGGGCAAGCTTTTCCATTATATTTATCGCCATCTCTGTACTTTACTTTTCCCGAAAGCCAAATTGATAATGAATGTACAAGGAGTTCTCGTCCTGGTGAGACACCATTCTTCGATTGAGGATCTCGAAAAGCTTTCCGCCAAATTCCAAGAGTGAAATTGGTTGTTATCTCTCCTCGTTGTGTCATTCCCGGGCTTGGCTAAGATCATCTTAGCGGTCTTGAAAGCTTCAGGGAAGTATCCTGTATTTAGACAGGCTTTAAAATTTCTTTTCATTCCTTTAATGATAGCTGGTGCCTTTTCGAAGTTTAACTTTGCTAGCCCAGATTGTCCTGGGACTTTCTGGCGGAATAAGTGGAGCTCCCCAAGTAGTTCCTCCTCGGCGCCTCCGTTGCGTTGTCTATCCAAATGGTGGTGTGGGTGCGTCCTATGGATTTGTTTGTTCAGTTCGTCTACGATTCTGTGTTCAAACACTATAACATTTCCTTCATTCTCACCTTCCGTTAACTGAATATGTTTTCCCAATAACATCAGAATATTGTTTTTCCAATAACATCAGAATATTGTTTTTTCTTCCATTTCTATGTTTCTGTCATCGTTCTGTATTTCCATTTTCTTCGCTCTTCCATTCGATCCTTGAGACCACTGATTCTTTGCCTCTTCGTTCGGGCTTGTGTCTCGAAAGAAGTGCGTTTTCATTCGGAGAGAGTACGGTTCACTTTGCGCAGAAAAGGTGCACTACTCGCTCCGACCTGGTGAGCCGTGTATTATTGTCTAGTTCCATCTCTTTCATAACAACCTCCAGAATCTTCAGGCGGCGAAGGTCTGAGGGTTTTTTCTTGGTCTGAGAGCAGTGGTGGTATAGGGGCTTCAGGGGGTCTGTAGAGTCACCAGTTTATGGAGTGTTTTATTCGTGAGACAAGGTTACCCGTGAAGGGGTGTCGGACGATGGCGTTTGAGGTCTCACCGTCGAGTTTGCTCTGGCTCCAAAAGTTCTTAGGCTGTTTATAGGCTGAGTTCGAAAGGCAACTCGGTTATCACTTGGTTAAAGGAAGGACTCTAAAGGAAAATGGTGTTTTGTAGGCTTTATTCTTGGCTTAGGTCTACCTTAAAGGGGCTAGCAAGATAGTCTTACGTGGCTTTGTTGTAAATTTCACTCCACGTTAGATTGTTGGAACTAGGACGGCTGTACTTAAGGACAAGGAACGGACTCTTGACGCTAATGATAAACAAATCGGAATGGGAATAATGAATAATAATCGTGAGGATGTTTCAACCCGTCTATTTAGAAAACCCTCAATTAAGGGAGTGTGACTTCTTTTCTCCTAATCTGGATGGGGGGTGGGGCTCATAGGGTCAGAAGTATGTTTCTTTGTTGAGATTGCTGGACGATGTCAAAGTGTGTGTGTGTTTCAATGTAGACACGTTCGGCCCATCCGGGCTTGCAGCAATAGCAAGGTGATAGCAAAGTTGATTTTGTCGTTTGAATGTCCACGTCAACTTTAGCTGGTCAAAGCCGGCTTCGTTATCCTGTATCAAGAACTTTAAACTCGTAGCTGTTTCCTCGCGTGGGAACATCCAACTATTCGTTTGACTTCTTATACTCCTGTATTTCTTAATACATGCACAATTATAAAGCATTCCGCTCTATTCTACATGGGTTCATTGCTACTGCATTGCATGTTATTTCAGTAGTCAATATGTGTGCCCTATTTCAGGATTTAATAGGTCCAACAGGGTGCTCATTTGTGATGTTCCTCGTTGAGCTTACTACACCTTGCAATTCAGGCGTCGGTACACGTGTATAATTGTGATTTAAGGCATACTTTTAACTGTGATCAAAGCGGCGCTCGCTGCCTCAGTGTGCCTGGTTCGAATCGCTTCCCTACACGGATTTTTTCGAAAATAGGTAATAAAAATATTACTGCAAGGAAAAAAATTTCCGTTTTCTCTTTCAATGTAATTTAATGGATTCATTTTCATCATTCTCTTGCGCTACTTTGATATATATATATATATATATATATATATATATATATATATATATATATATATATATATATATATATATATATATATATATATATATATATATATATATATATATATATATATATATATATCAGAGGCGACTCGGGGTCATCAGCGTCACTTGGGCTCATCACAGATTTCGCATAAGACACGTATAACAAAAAGGTAAGAGACGTAATGCACACCGTAGACTTATGTGTGCACCTGAGAAATATAGTTTTAATATAAAAATTACTCACTTCATTTATACATGAACTAACTCCAGTCATGAAGGAGTCGGCCTGCCTGCTAGAAGAATTTTTACTTTTTTCCCCAATATTTCTACTCCTAAATGGCTTATTTTTTTATATCAGGTACTGTTTTTATTTCTAAGTTAAGGGTAAAAATAAAGCAACCCTGCAAAACACAACTGATCTTTACACACTGACGCACAGAATAACCAATCAAATAACGACAGCGGCGTGCACAACAAACTAACCAGACAGATCTGACAAGAATGCCAGTTAGTCTCTTACACTTGCCAGGCTCGTTCGTATTATCCCGAGCTGCTGGAGAATTTTCGTTCGTTTAAGAATATTTTTGAAGGGAAACCGTTCATAGATGAGAATTTAAATCCCCATCTCTATAGAAATCTATTGTTTCAAGAAAACTTTGAATATCTATTACTTTTAATTTTTACAATTATTGATTAACAACTCGGGCTGTAAATTCTGAGCCCGAGTCAAGCGCGTGTGAACAATGTCGGGAGAACGTCTGCTACGAATATTTTTTGGTCACGGCACTTCTAAGACCACCGCCAGACTCTGAAAGAAAATATGTGAACTGCGACCAGGCTCAATAAAAGGACCCCGAAGTAATACTTGAAGTCAGTGTTGATATAAATTAAATCAGCTTGCAAATACACGTTCACTTTACTGAATTTATACTCGTCCTAAGCCCGACTGCCGGAGTCACCACTGATATATCACTTTATTCTACATTGGTTCATTTATGGGAGTAATGATGAATCTCACTCTAGTGGTTTGGTAGGCTGGGTAGCCGGTATCAACTTCTTTATTCGACGAGAGGGTGGACTTGTCTTGCAGTAATGTACAGGAAGTAACACTCCCTTCAGCGAAAAAATGCTGCTCTATATGTATATACTCGTACTTTTCCTACTAAAACTTAAGTTATACAAAATGAACCAATCAGCGTTAAGCTTATTTTTAATAACAAATTTGTTTAATTTATTCGCTCACACATAGCGTTAACAAAATGACCAATCATCTTTTAAGACAAATTTTACGTTTTAAACCTAAGCGCTACATAATTGGCCAATCAGCGTTAACATAGATTTTAAGGGACAATTTACGTTCAAACCCTTTCCTACTTAAGCGTTACTGAAATATATTTTTCATTCATTTTTGACCCGCAATTCTTGGACAAAATACATTTGCTATTTACATCTCGCTACCTGGTAAAGGAGGTAACTGTTCACAGAGTACGATAAACGCATTCGCTTAGTAAAGAACTGTGAGCGACGCTTTACTGCGAATCAATTATAGAACTTTATACGACTTCAAAATGCTATCTTTGAGGTGGTTTTGAGTCAGATGAGATACTAAAATGTGGTTCCAGCACCACACATTACTACTACATGGCATATCATTTCAGTATTTAATCTGCGTGCGCATTTTCAGGATTTCATAGGGCCAACCTGATGCTCATTTGTGAAGTTTCTCGTAGAGCCTATTTCGCCTTGCAATTCGGTTGTCGCTCCAGCGGATCCATGATAAAACCGGGGAAGGGGGGCTAATCTCAATTATTTCTTCTGCGGAGCCTGAGAAAAGGGCATTGAACATTAACAGAGGTGGGTGCTGCTACCAATTTTTGAAACCTCTATCCGCTACCTTGGCTAGCTGAAACCACTACTAGCGCTACTTTTTACTGTAAAGCGCTGCCCCCAAAACAGCTTTTCACTGTTTTTTTTTAATACATATCAAGGAAAACTACTGTTTATTACATTCAAAATCATCAGTTTTATTGTAAAGATGTAAAATAGGTAGTGGTAGCGGTTTTGATTTTTTTTAGTCCTCTACCCACTACTCTGCTAGTTTTTGATATAGAAACCACTTCCGCTACCATTTTTAGAGTCCGCAAGTAGCGGACCGCCCAACTCTGAACATTCATAATGGTTATCTTACACAAAATTGATAATAAATAACTCTCGGACTCAATTCTTTTTTTCACACAAAAATTAGCAATTGTAGCATTTTGCAAATCAGCTAAGGTATAATACTGAGTTTAATCCTTTTTTATTAGATTTACCTCAATTTTAGCCATGTATCAACTAAGGTACATTTGATCACAACGATTAAAAAAAAACTTATATTATATTATTACATAACTTTATGGGTAATATGATACTACGATAGCGCCGCCATTCTCAGGTTTTTAGAGCCTTCTTATCAATAACAGTTATAGATGAGATGTCATTCTGCTCATATTACACATGAATACCTGTTTTGGTACAATTATGATCAAATTAAGTTTATGGATACTTTGTTACTTTTTCTAAGTTGAAAAAAGATTGGTCGCCATTTGGGAGCAGCATATTATTTATCTTTTGAAGGGATATTTTTCTGAATTAAAATATCATGTGGACATTTTATATTAAGCAATCTCAAAGGAAATATGATTCATTTTAATAGCATTCTGGGGCGTCTTATATGTATAAGTCTGAAGTCAATAAACAGGGTATAAAAACTAGAGGCCTTGTAGTGCTGCCATTGAATGAGACACCCAAAGAAACCTCAAAAATGAGCACTTATAAAATCTTATAATGGGTCCATGGTAAACCAAAATAACATTCTTCCGCTATTTTAAATTACCTACTAGATTAGCAATACGAAAGAGTAGCATTAGGTTGAAATCAGGGTTGCCAATGTTGGAAATCATGGTTTCTTTTCACATCAAGAGAACGCAAGGTAGACATTTAAATTTTATGGACAAACTTAAAAAAAAAAAGAATTCCACTTGTCATAAAGGGGGGGTTAGCGAGGAAAGTAGATAGTTTTTTTAGATACTACGCATTGATGGGATTATATTGAAATTAAAATAAGTCCGCCTTACATTCTACTGTTGTCACCAGAAACCATCAATTTTACACATTGGCAACATTGAATTCGAACTTAATTTATACATTGGCAACCCTGAAGAGAAGCCCTTATAACAGCACTGCTTTCGATCGTAACATCAAAACCCCGTGTGTCTAACGCTCGTGCAGGAGGCGTGTGGCTTTTGCATATTTAATTATGTAGAGCTTCACAGCAAACATACAATAATTGGGCCAATGTTGGTCAAGTGCTGGCAATCCGGCATTGTAGATATTGGGCCAGAAAGGTAAATATTGGCTGCTAGTATTGGCCCACTTTAACTGAGTTATCCGTTTGCACCGCGGGATGTATTGGCGCGATATTGGATCTAAGATGGCTCAAAATAAAAAAAACTTAATCAGGCCATAATAATAATAAAGTAATTGGACAAATTTCACAGGTTTGTTGCCTCAGATATTGGCCCAAAACAAAACCTGAATGAAAAAAAGACATCGGGCCGATATATATATATATATATATATATATATATATATATATATATATATATATATATATATATGAAGGAGAGAGTGTGTGTGTGTGTAAGCGCGCGTGCTAAAAGGAAAATAAGTACCCTAGAAGACCTTATAGTCCGTACAAGGAGGGTATTTTGGCGCAATCTTAGAGGGTGTCCGTTGGCAACCTCGAAGATCACTCGCGAGGATCTTAACAGTGATTTCGCAAGACTTTATCTAGTCTTGACTTGAACTAGTAAACAGATTCAATGTTGACAACTTCCGTCGGAAGTGCGTTCTAACTACGGCAGATACTGTATGTGAAGAATTTCCCACACAGATCACGGTGGTATTGCATCAGTTAAAGTTTGTAGCGGTGAATTCTTCTCCCCTCGCTGAGCTGGAAAATATCCCCGTGGTCCAGTCTGTCGCAGCCTCGAAGTATCTTAAACACTTCGATGAGCTGACCACGTAGTCTCCGGGTCTCCAGCGAGAACATATCTAATTCCCTTAATTAATCTTCATAACTTTTATGTCTGATGGAGGGAATCAGTTTGGTTGCCATAGCTTGTACGCGTTCCAATCTCGCGATGTCCTTTCCAAATGAAGGACTGCAAAATTGTACTGCATACTCCAGGTGCGGTTAGACAAGTGAGTTGTACAAACACAGTACTATCTCCTTGTTCTGATATCCAAACTGGCGCTTTATGTAACCTATCATCCTTTGGGCCAAACTCTCCACCTCAAGCACTGTATCGGGAACTTTAGGTCACTAGTAATTGTTAAACCCTAGTCCTTCTGTGTCGGTGAAATCAAGAGCACGGCCCGTGTAGCGGTCTACACCCCTAGAAGCGGACATATTTAATCATAACTGTATATATATATATATATATATATATATATATATATATATATATATATATATATATATATATATATATATATATAAATAAATATTTATATATAATATATATATATTATATATATTTATATATAATATATATATATTATATATATATATATATTATATATATATATATATATATATATATATATATATTATATATATATATATATATATATATATATATATATATATATATATATATATATATATATATATATATATATATATATATATATATATATATATATATATATATATATATATATATATATATATATATATATATATATATATTATATATATATATATATATATATATATATATATATATATATATATATATTATATATATATATATATATATATATATATATATATATATATATATATATATATATATATATATATATATATATATATATATTATATATATATATATATAATATATATATATATATATATATATATATATATATATATATATATATATATTATATATATATATATATATATATATATATATATAATATTATATATATATATATATTATATATATATATATATATATATATATATATATATATATATATATTATATATATATATATATATATATATTATATATATATATATATATATATATATATATATATATATATATATATATTATATATATATATATATATATATATATATATATATATATATATATATATATATATATATATTATATATATATATATATATATATATATATATATATATATATATTATATATATATATATATATATATATAATTATATATATAGTATATATATATATTTATAGCTATTATAT